>OU015496.1:99323131-99650631 GCA_907164885.2 Dolomedes plantarius
CCTTGCCGGTGGTCACGTGATAGGTGATGATTTGACCAGATGTCAATTGGCGCTTGCCAAGTAGTCGCCAAGCTCTGGATGAAGGCTGAGGAACAAAGGCATTACTTTGGGTGTGTGTGGTTGGAGGGCGATAACTGGCATATCTGCCAAGTAAAGGAATGTCAGCAATCGCAACCCTTTTCGCTGGAACGCTCGTTAACGTGGGGTGAGGTTTAAGATGTGACAAAAAAAGAGTTTCTTCGTAATATTTTGTATAGATAGGGGGGAAATCCCATATCTACACTTAACGTCGGTTCATTGTAAAGGGCAGTTCCCCAAACTGCATTATGATATACTATTGGTATATTTAATGGAGATGTAGATATTTCGTAAAATAATTCTGAATGATGTAATTAAACAAAACGTTAAACAAAACGTTACGACATATATGTATATGTATATGTATATATATATATATATATATATATGTATATGTATATGTATATATATATATATATGTATATATATATATATATATATATATATATATATATATATATATATATATATATATATATATATATGTATATGTATATGTATATATATATATATATATATATATATGTATATGTATATATATATATATGTATATGTATATGTATATATATATATGTATATGTATATGTATATGTATATATATATATATATATATGTATATGTATATGTATATGTATATATATATATATATGTATATGTATATGTATATGTATATATATATATATATATATATATATATATATATATATATGTATATGTTTATGTATATGTATATATATATATATATATATATACTATGCCCTTTAATTTAATTAACAGCCATCACACCGATTTCTAATTTATTTTTTTCTTCATGCATAAATAATGCACCAATAATGCTTGAATAATGCAGGAATAATGCATGAATAAATCATGAATAATGCATGAATCATTTATATATATTGTATATATATATATACGTATATATACAATGCCCTTAAAATTAATTATCAGCAAACAATTATCACACCGTCTTCAAGCCTTTTTTTTGTCTTAATGTACAAATAATGCACCGATAATGCATGAATAATGCAGGAATAATGCATGCATAAGTCATGAATAATGCATGAATCCCTTATTAAGAAGCCAGAAAGACAACTCCCACTAAGGATCTATAAGGAGGGACTTTCTTTGCATTAATTTGGGGGGGTTTACTACAGCCGCATATAATCGTCCTTTTTGGCGGTCCGGTCAGCAAAAAATACCGGAGCCATTTTATCTATAAAAATATCCCTTACGATTTTTTTTATAAATATATATATATATATATATATATATATATATATATATATATATTGACATCAATTTTATACATTGATCGTCGTATTTATTATATATATATATATATATATATATATATATATATATATATATATATATATATATATATATATATATATATATATATATATATATATATTTATTTATTTTGGCATTAATTGCATACATTGACCGTTGTACACTGGTGTGCAAAACTTAAGCAACAGGTGGGTTTTTTGCCATAACTCCACGAGAAATCATCTGAGAGACATGAAATTCAGAAATGAGGGAGAGTATTATGTACGTAAAGGATGACGAAAGCATCGGCGCTGAAAAAGGAATGCAATGCATACGGTATGGAATCAAACAAAAACAAGCTTTATTGAACGCATAGTATCGTGACTCATGATTGTCTATCCAAGATGAAGAACAACAAGCAGATGTTCTTTAATATGGGATATGCCCTCCCCTCACTGCAATGGTTGCTTCGCACCGTCTCCGCATACTTAGAACCAGCTGGTGCAACATTTCTTGCTGTAGGAGTGTCCATTCCTCAATCAGCATCTGTTTGAGTTGTTGGGTGTTCTCCGGAGGATGTAAACGTGCTTCAATGCGTCTCCCCAAAGCATCCCACACATGTTCGATGGGATTTAAATCTAGGGAGTACGCTGGCCAATCCATTTGAGTGATATCTTCACTTTCCAGTAGCTCCTCAACAGCAAGAGTCCTGTGAGGCCGTGTATTGTCATCCATAAAAATGAAGTCTGGGCCAATGGCACCTCGGAACAGACGCACATGGGGAAGGAGTACCTCCTCACAATAGCAATCCTCGGTTACAGACCCTCTGTCGAAAACGTGGAGCTCAGTTCGCCCGTTCAGCATAATGCCTCCCCAGACAAGAACTCCAGGACCACCGTTACGGTGTCTTTCCTTGATGTTACTGGGATAAAACCGGGTCCCGACCTCTCTCCAAATGAAAACGCGTTGAGAATCGCTTCTGGTACTGAACCGACTCTCATCCGTAAAGAGGACACGACTCCATTGACCAGTTGTCCAGTTTTTGTGCTCTCTGCACCACTGTAAACGGTGGCGTCGGTGGCCAACTTTCAACGGGAGGCAGCGTTCAGGAAGGCGGGCGAATAGACCCCCTTTGTGAAGGCGTCTGGCCACAGTGAACTGCGACACTTGTCGCCCCGTAGCTGTACAGAGTTGCTGAGCAATGGCGCTTTCTGACTGCTGTCGGCCTCTTTTCGACTGCAGGACGATATATCGGTTATCCCCTGCAGTTGTCGTCCTCGGGCGGCCACCACCAACCTTTCTAACAGCTGTACCTGTGGTTTGGAACGCTTTCCAAGCGCGCGAAACGACACTTTTGTTGATTCTAAACTCTGCAGCTACACTGGTGACAGTACGCCCCTCCTCCAGATTTCCGATCATTCTTCCACGTGTGAAGTCGTCCAGGTGATTTTTTTAACCATATTTCAGGGACTGACTCACTGGCACTTGCAGCGAATATGTTGAATTGCGTCTCCGTCCTTCCTTTTATTCTACTGTTGAGCTGCGCGCTCCGACATCACGCGTTTTGCGTACGCTCACGTTGCCTCTGACGTTTCGTTCCGGATATTTGCAGACGCATGACGTTTCTACTGACTTATGTGTTCATTGTACTGATCTTCAGACCTCCTTTTCTGCAATTTCATGGCTATCTGCTAAATTTTTACATTGTTGCTTAAGTTTTGCACACCAGTGTATTTACTTTGAATGTACTCCGTAGCGAAGTGCGGGTTATCAGCTAGTTTAAAATATAAACTAATGTTTGTTACATTTTTTTGAATAGCATGTTTTTTTTCGAATATGGATTAGTAAAATTTGCAGTTTTTTTTTCATAATTTAAATTTTCTATTCATAGTATGCATTTAAATCCTTTTTAGATTGACCGGTTTGCTTTTCGAAATTTCAAGTGTAAAAAATACAGATTGTATATGCATTTTCAAGAAATAAAATTAAAAAAAAATTGAATGATCCGTGATTAAAACGGTTATTGGTGGTGAAAATGCACTTTACTCAATCATTTTGGATCCTTTCCTTTTCAAACTACACCGTATTACCCCTTTTCCCTTCCTTTCAATAAAAAGAAAGTTTTGAAAAGAAAAGATAAAACCTTTGTGCTCGAGGAATAAACAGGAAATCAACGTAAATAAAGCGCAAATAGCAGTAAGGTGCAATTTTGTATACGGCCGTTTCGAAGCTACAAAGGAGCTTCTTCATCTGTGCAAAGAACTTAACTAAGTGTACATCAGTGCAAAGAGCTTAGCTGTAACGCTAAGTTCTTTGCACTGATGAAGAGGTTCCTTTGTAGCTTCGAAACGGCCGTATGCAAAATTGCACCTTACTGCTCTTTGTGCTTTATTTACGTTGGATTTCCTGTTTAAAAAGAAAGTTATTGTTCTTTCAGCTGGCATAGTTGTTTCAGTAAGGAAGAAACGCTATTTACCCGTATATTTGATTGAGGTAGGCCTCTCAGTAGTGCTTGATAAGATGCTCTGATTTTTCATTGCTCTTGAATTTTTAATCTATTGCATATCTTGATACAAATAAGTACTTACTTGCTGGCTCCAAGGAAATCAGATTATTTTATTTGGAGGATTTCTTTTTATCACTCTATGCATTATTGATCTTTCTCAATCGACTATCAACCGATGAATCGGGCTTTATCAGCCTTAATCGAGAAACAGAATCAATCTTCATTTGATTCGTAGGTATTTGTAATGGAGGTTACTGGCATGTAATTTACCTGTATTTTGGATTATTTTAGCTGAAACAAAGGTATTAAAAAATCAGTTTCCTCACGTCTAATTTAAAGAATTGTGGAAAGAACTGTTTGTCGTAACATGGTTAATATGAAGAACATGATACGGTCGCCAACCTGTAGCGATGTGGCGCCAATGTGACATTACGAATCGAAGAACAATATAGTGTAAATTAACACTGCTCTTTCTGGCAAACTCACAAAATTTTCCAAATATTTTGCACAAAAAAAAAAAAAAAAGGCATGGCGAGAAACCGTATCATGTTCTTCATATTTAATTACTTGTTTATTACATAGCTTAACGCCAGTTCCATAGTTTATGATTTGTTAAGATCATATAAGTCAGCATTTGTGAGCAATAGGGTTTGCACAACAGGTTGCATTTTTCTACCATGTATATTGCCAACGCCATGCTAACATTTCTATCGAAGGCTTCCAGACCTGGGTTTAAAAAACCCAGATCTGGGGTTTTCAGTGACCATAGGGGTTTATAGGATTTATTTAAAAAAAAATATCTCAAACTCTGGGAGAGATAAAAAATATCTCAAAAGTTTTTTCTTGTAAGTTAAAAATATAGCAAAAAAATCTATACAGGGTGTCCCAAAACGACCGCATAAACTCTGCACAGCTAGATTCCTCGTTGGGAGTACATAAAAACTGCCCAAAGAAGCGTTCCTGTACGATCGATAGTTTACGAGAAAAATACGAAAAACAAAGCATGAAGTCACTGCGGTGCAAGAAAAAAAAACACTTTATTGGACATATCAACAACAATATTTGCATATCTTTCCAGACGATAATGTTTAAAACGTTCACCGCGCATATCGCTTCATGCATACGCGGGCGCCATGGAATGACGTTAAACCGCCGTTGAACTGGTATTTAAAAGGCTGCATCTTGCAGCTACCGGTAGTCTTCGTATGGTGGCCATGTACTCCGTTCGTGACTACTGCGACATGTACTTGATGTACGGCCGATGTAAAGGAAATGCCTTACAAACTGCTAGGGAGTATGCCCGTCGATATCCGTCCCGTCGTCCTCCCGATGTCAACGTCATCCGTAGGCTGGACGACAGACTGCGAAATACGGGAAGCGTCTTGCCAACAGCCAATCTTCACGATACTGGAAGACCGCGGAGCGGCCTGACGGTAGCACAGGCGGATGCAATACTGCAGCGGGTAGAAGAGACGCCCGAGGTAAGCATACGCGCATTAGCCCGTGAGATGACTTCGAGTAAAAGTACTGTGCACAGGCTTTTACGGTCTGAGAGGCTACACCCATTTCGGTACACAACCGTGCAAGGTCTGAAACCAGATGACTTTCAGAAACGCGTGGCCTTCTGTGAATGGCTGTTGCAGCAACAGAACACAGATAATGGTTTCATTGCACATATCCTGTGGACTGATGAATTATGTTTCCCTCGTGATGGGGTATTCAACCATCACAACAGCCGTATGTGGTCCCAGGTCAATCCGCATGCAATTTTGCCGCAGAAACATCAGGAACGTTGGTCTCTTAACGTGTGGGCTGGCATACTCGGGGATCGCCTGCTTGAACCATATCTGTTACCTGAACGGCTCTCGGGACAGTCGTACTTGGTGTTTCTCAATCAGGTCTTAACCGAGTTCCTCGATGACATACCATTAGCGGCAATACAGGGACTTTGGTTCCAGCATGATGGGGCTCCGGCGCATTTCTGTGCTCCTGTACGTGGTTGGCTGGATATGGAATACCCCAGCCGCTGGATCGGACGTGGGGGTCCGGTTCTATGGCCGCCACGTTCGCCAGATCTTACACCGTTGGATTTTTTCCTATGGGGCCATCTCAAGGAACTGGTGTATAGAGACGTAGTGACAACACAAATGGACTTAGTTGTTCGTCTGCATGCTGCTTGTACTTCGGTGGACCCCGCGATGCTGCAACGTGTGATGACAGCCATTCCACGGTGTGCTCAACATACGAGGCAGCATGTGCTGCCTCGACATACACGGCGGACACTTTGAACATCTGCTTTAAATTGTGCATGCTGTTGATATGTTCAATAAAGTGTTTTTTCTTGCACTGTCAGTGACGTCATACTTTGTTTTTCGTATTTTTCTCGTAAACTATGGATCGTACAGGAACGCTTCTTTGGGTAGTTTTTATGTACTCCCAACGAGGAATCTAGCTGTGCAGAGTTTATGCGGTCGTTATGGGACACCCTGTAAATTTAAGTTTTTAAGCCAATTCTTTGGGCAATCCGTGAAAGAAAACTACTGCATCAATTTACTTCATTTTGGACTTAAATGAAAGATTTTGATCTATAGATGTGTCAAATCTGATTTTTGTAACCGCAATTTTTATTAATTAGCGATAATTTGCAATTAAAAAAATTGCTTGTTGTTCAAGCTGAGTGATATTTTTTAAATCTGGCTTTAGATACTCACCAAGCACGAGGCCGCTTAAACACCTTAATTTGTTTCTGCGCATTATGATTTTCATCAGTTGGCAATGATGTGTTGAGTATAATAATTTATGTATTAGCACATTAATTTACTATCTAGCTGTCATGTTTTGACGGGTATCAACAAGTTAATATTTACTTCTCATTGTAAGCATATTTTAATCATGCAAATGTAATTATGTAATTTAATTCTATAATTACGTAAATTAATGAAAGTAAAATTATATAATTGGAGATCATTAATAGAATAGATAATTAATAGATAGTTAATAGAATCACAACAAAAGGCACACATTCTATTAATACTGAAACTGTAAACGATCGTATAATGGCAAAATAAGTAGATAGATATCCTCAAAATCGTCGCCCTTGGACATAGGCGTAGCGTCGGGGGAGGGGGGGGGAACATGTCCCCCCAACTTAACTTTAAATATATAAAAACTTAATAGAAGTTCAGTTAGAATCAGAAAATCGTAGAAAAGTTTTAAGAAAGTTGGGTTTTTTTTCGATTTTTCAAACTGTGAAACTGAAGATTCCGATTATGTCTTTAGCCTTAACATAGTTTTTAACAATGATCCATAACAAAAATTCGATGTTATATTTTTTTCCTCATTTAATTTATATTATTTTTATTTTCCTCATTGTATAACTTTAGAATACTACTCAAACATCAATTCTATTGTTATTCAATTTCAAAATATCATAATATTTCATATTTTAAGGACCGTCCGGCAGTCAATGCGCAGAGGAGGACCCAGCTGAATTCAATTCGAATTAGGGGTGGGATATTGATATCGAAATATCGATATTTACCTTTCAATATTAGGTATTATAATATCTATATTTGATTTCTGATAATATCGTAATATCGATATTATATTCCCGATATTATTGATTACACATTTTCAAAAGAATTTATTTGAAATAATTATAATTTATAAAAATTTGGGTTGAAAAATCTCAAAACCAAAGGGAAAAAAATAAATGAGATTAAAAAAATTACAGAAAAATTGTAAAATTAATCAATGAGGGTCTATATCCAACTGTTGAAACAAATGGATAAAAAAAACTGTAACATAATGTTAAATAAAAAGATATAGGCCAATTCCACCATGAAGTTTTCTTCCTGATAGTTTAATCTTAAAAGTCTTTTTCATCAGATTTACTACTTGTGTAGATGTTTACTCCCTAAGACAAACATCTCTTCAAGCTTTTGGTTCATGTTGTTTTGAGTTGGAGATTTTTAAATTTAAAGGATAAAACTTTTTGATTTAAAATAAAGTTCTCTGAGGACGTTCTGAAAACGAGCCGAAATGGAGCAAATTAATCCAGTAAGGAGAAAAATCGATGGTGGAATTGACCTATAACTTTAAATCAGTGAGAATTATATACCACATCATCCTATCTCACTAAGGTGTTTGAAAGTCAGTTCCACTATAAAACCTGTCAGAAAGTTTCATATCAATGAAGTAAACAAGGCTAAATATTTTGAAATATCTTGAGTTTGGTATTTATTAGAAGTACAGAGTTGAAGACAGGTGAATTATTGTATCCAAATATAAAATAAAAATTACTTAATTAAAATATTATCATTAATTATTTTAATTTATGAAAGCCCAGAAGTGATTTAAATTGTGAATAGCTTATCTAAAAAATTTAATTTAATAAAGATGCATAAGTAAATCAGGCAAAAGAATTAAACTTAAAATATATTATTTATTTATTTAAATTCAAATAATTTCTAATATATAAAGTAATTTTTAATGTAAGCAATCAAAAAATGTGTGAAAGAATCAAAAATTGTTCAGTATATAAAAATGAATTCTAGAAAGAACAAAAAATGAATAAAAGCAATTATTGCCCATTAATTAAAAAAAAAAAGAATTCTTCTCCCACTCAGTGGAGGAAAGAAGTTTATTCAATGTGAGACGAAAAGTTAAACGCAAATTAACTTCCAATTAATTTCATTTTCTTTCAAGTTGATGGGATAATTCATGAAAAAAATTTTAAAAAAGTATTTATTAATACATAGAATTGTCAAGTTTATATGATTCAACAGAAAATTAAAAAACATGGTACATAAAAAGTTCTTTTTATCATGTAATTATTAGGTTAAACTAGCTAACAAGAGAGTGAATTTAGTTTAGTTTTAGAAAATTAGTCTTTTATTGTCGAGCAGAAATTATCGATTGGGGTAGTATCTGTCTCTTAATGGGGCACTAAATATACCTAGTAAGCTAAAATTGTTTTACAGTATTTGAACATTAATACTAGTAAAACAACTACCACAGTTAACTAAGGGAAGGAAATTATTTGCTCTGATATGCTGGCGTTTTCCACTGTAGTATCTCAGGATAAATATTGATAAATATCGCATAAAGTCATGTGAGGTTCTTTCAAGAGTGTTTAGCCTGAATATGTAGATATACTCTCCTTGGCAACAGTTATTCATACACTTCATGTACGCAAGTGGCCACGCCACTGCAAGGTGGCCGAACTTTAAAAAGGAAAGAATTCTTTATCAGCTGAGATATGGAAGCCGGCGATAGAGAAATTACCAGATAATTGAAAAATCTAGGATTCGTCTTCGTTAATTTATCAGCTTTCTCGTTCAATTGTTTATCGCGTTGCAGGATTGTTTATCTGTACATTTCGCCGATGGCTATCGCTATCATAGCCCAAAGAATTGGGAAATGTTCTGGTTTCTGTTGATACAGCTGATTGTACCAGTGATCTAAGGAAGATTTGATAACGCGAGAGGGGGAAAATGTTGAGCACGGATATGAATGAAACTTTCCCACACGCTTAACATCAAATCACATTGCTTCGACTTCTCATCGCGGTTATCGGCTCATCTTGAATTTGGGCAATCCCATAAAAGAACTGTCCATCTCTATGTCTTGTTTGATTACTAATCCAATATTGTATCTTTAATGCGCTGTGTTTACAAGGTTGCTACCGCCAGAATTTTAACTTGTGACAAAATATCACGAGCATTCGCAAATTTGCATACAGAAGTGTACTCTTTTTTTATTAGCAGCTTTTTGTGTTGTTGAGTGACAACTTACTGGTCACCCAAAGTTTAAATCTCTGCTCTGTTGGCGGAACATTGTGTACATAAAATTACAGGGTTCATAAGAGGATATATGGAATTACAACGAGGGTAAAAACAATCTCAGCTGTTAGTAATGAGGTCAAAATTCTTCAGGTACGAGCAATATGAACCCTTAAAACATAACGGCAATGCATCGTATCCTCAATTTGATTTTTTATTCTAAAAAATTAACCATCCGTGTTCTGCCTTGAACAGTGTACTTAGGAGTGAAAAGAGAAGTGTCAGGTAAAGTGATACTTGTATAAGTCCTTCATAAATAACTAAACTTAGTAGGGACCTATTTCCGGCAGAATTAATTAAACATGATTTGTATTGAAATTGAAAAAAAAACTTGAAAAGTATAACAATATGGTTTTGAAATACAAATTTTTATTGATACCGAATCAATATGCAAATACGAAGATCATATTGTTTTTGGAACTGAGGTTTATAAAAGCATCCACAAAAAAAACTAAAAGCTTGAAGATAAGAAATATTCATAAGAAATAAATCTAGAAATTCAAAGCTTTATTTCTTACGAAATTTATATAAGTGGCGCATATTTTTTAAAAATTAACAATCGAAAAACTTTAATTTATAATCAAAATTTTTATTTTTCGAGCAATCAAGAAGTAACATTTATTTTAAACTGAAACTAGAAGAAAATTAAAATTTGAAATTCAAGTTTTTCTCTGAAGTAATTAATATAAGTTATTCATATTTTTTTTATTGAAATTTGAAAAAGCAATAAATAAATACAATATTTAATTTGAAATTCAAATTATTTATTTCTTACCGAATTAATATAACAACTAGCCCTTATTTTTTAAAAATTTATTGACAGCTGAAATTTTTTTATATATGAGGTGCTAAAACTTGGAGTTTCGCTGGAATACAATAAAAGCAGAAACTGCGTAGAACAGCGCCATACAAGTATGAATACGGTACGCGTGTAGAAAGAGTTAAAACAAGTTACGTTAAATTGATGCCACGGCTTACCGAGTTATAGGCACAAGATGAAAAAGAATGGACTCCCACATTAAAGCACACACACACACACACGATCGAAACAATTTACAGAAAAAGCTTTATATTTTCGAAAAGTACTCATAATCTAATTTTTTCATTGGGTCTCCAAAATAACGTCACTCAGGGGGCACCCGTTATTTGCGATGCACTGCCTAAGCCGTTCCCTAAAGCTTTCTATCATTATGTTGGTCATCTCTGGGGGAATGGCGGCAACCTCCTCACAAATGGCGGACCTAATGTAGATCTAAGCCATTTATAATGACGCACCGTTAAATAAACTACAAAAAATGGCGTCTTCATGAACACATTAAGCGATTTTTCTAAAATTTATTATTTGAACACGTCCCGCATTCCAGCATAAAATATCTCGCCAATTTAGGTTAAGGCTGCTATGTACTAAGAAAAAAAAATCGTACTTCCCTTTTCCTCTTCTTGCAGACTCTTGTGGTGGTAGGAGTCCAGTTGACAGTTCAAGAATTCCACCCCCCTTAGGATTGACATTTTGAGGGATTGTAATGGCTTTCTCTCTATAGGTGGGTTAAGCACTACCCTCGAAATTTTTTGTTTAAAATATATTTTTGTCAACTATTTACAGGTACATAAATGCTGATAATCAAATAAAATTGGTATTGTCAGATAGCCTGAACTTTTCTGCAAAGCGTTATAGGATTCATTTTATAAATTTCGTCCACCGAAGGAATTTATGAGCATTTAAAACACACTATACCAGATTTTCCCCCGAATAATTTAAATTTTAAAATATTAATTGCATTTTTAAAAAAAACGAAAAATGTATACAAATGTAAAATTTCTTTCTCTATGACGGAGTACAATTTAAAAAAAAAATCTTTGAATCCAAGTCGGCAATCCGTGGACAAATTTTCTCCATAGGTTAACATTGTGGTGAGGAAATCCAATGGGGTTAGTACATAGCAGCCTCCTAAAACCGCCGAATTCCGACGTTAAAATTGCATAATATGAAAATATTATGTAGCGTGAAATTTGATATAAATTTAAAAAGCTGTATGACCTCAAAGGAGTCATGATATGACTCTTCATTATCTTTGCAGGCAACCGATTTTTAAGGTAACGCGAAGAGAAATAAACATTCTAGAATCTGATATGCAATATTTTAACGGGTCCTGTTAAAGCGACTTGAATTTCACAGATGAATGTGGATAAACGCTCATTTACTCAACGCTTGTGTAGCAACTTGTTTGAAAATCCATAAATATTTTTTTTCTTTCCGATGCGTTATAAGTTTTAAAACATTGTCCTTGAAAGGAAACGAGAAATGCATATTTGTATGGAAAATGCCAAGAAGATGAATTAGAAATTAAAAGTTACAGTGACTTCTTTATAGAACTCATTTATTTCAACGGTTAAAAAATTTATTCCCAATTGCTGTTGCAGTGTCTGGCAAAAGTAATCAGACACTTGAACTTTAGGAATATGATGTAAAATTAACAGATACATTTACGCAAAGCTGCAAGAAATGGTTTTCTTTGAAGTATGCATTTTTTTAGTCTTCTTTTACTGCTAGATATCTTTCTGGGGAAAAAATATTACACTTCAAAATAAATTTTCTCTCTATTTAAAAAAAAGTAACTCCCGCTGCCGCTGTCAAAAGCGTGTCACGCTATCTCCTCCGAAACAGCTGGGGGTATGGGGTCGAGAGCGATACCAATGGATGCAGAAAAATGGGAGGACCAAAGTAAGACATGTGTCATCTTCGTCGGACTAAGTTTTTTTCTTATTTTATGTTTTGTGAGAAAATATTGACTTTTTCATCTTCAGATAACGATAACTCCCAAAAAATGATAGTAGAATTTTGATCTTTTTACAATCTAAGACTACAGACATTTCTGTTTTAAACTAGACATCATTTGTTTATAAATATTTTAAAACAGACTAATATTTTCATCAAAAAATGAAACACACTTTTTCAAGAAATATTGACTTTTTTATCTTCAGATTACGATAACTCTCCAAAAAATGATCGTAGAATTTTGATCTTTTTACAATCTAAGACTACAGACATTTCTCTTTTAAACAAGACCTCATTTGTTTAAAAATATTTTAAAACAGACTAATATTTTCATCAAAAAATGAAACAGTTTTTCAAGAAATATCGTCCCCTATGTGGATGTAATATCAATGCTACTCGAGTTTTTATCTTAAAAAGAAAATATTTACATCATCTGAAAGCTGAACGTTTTATTATTCATATTAACCTCATTTCAAGTCTATATCTTAAATTTTCGATTTTTAATTGAATTTTAAAGCTGATAATTCAACAGTGATGAAACGCCCTTCACATTAAGGGTGACAACAGTAAATGGATGGAAGCTGTTACATTGCCCGAGAATCACCCCTATTATCTCGCTATGAGCCATAACATAGGAGCGAGCATAGCGAGCCTAGGGGCGAAGCCCCTGGTATTTAAAAAAAAATAAAGTCAGAAAGGTCTTCGGATACTATTTAGGATACAAATACATTCGTTTGAACTAAATACAATAGTATCGGTATCCAAAATTGTGATATAATTTTGGTTAAAAAACGAAACAAAGGACAACACATTCAAAGCCCGGTGATTGTATTATTCAACAAATTTTTAAAGAATTTTTGATATTTTAATGTTTTGTTATCATGATTTTTTTGACATAGAAAACGACGAGAGACGTTCTTAATTAAGTCCTAAATTTGCATTAAAAAAGGTTAAATCTGTTAGAAAAATAGCCAAAGTAATTGATTCATATCACTCCGCAGTTTTCAGTATAATAGAATGGTATATAAGTCACATAAATCGAAACAAGTTAAGTATCAGGGTAATCATCAAGGGCAACAATTATTTCAGAAATTCTTATGAAAATCCAATAGTGATTGTTACTGAATTTGTAGTAGAATTGGGTGAATGACATAGATCATCTGGGCTCTGTGTCCCGGTTGGCAAAGGCAGCGAACCAGTGTTCTCAACGCCCCTGGTTCGATGCCGTTCGCTGACAAATCCACTGCCGTGTACGCTAACGGCGCCGGCGGTTGATGCACGAAAAATCTGTCTGCAATATTCTTCAAGTTCTCAAATTTACCCCTAGAGGTGCGGGGTCAAGTGTTTTCGGTCTCGTCACGGTACAGCATTGTCAGACACACCTCCCTGCCAAGTGCCACATTTGGCGATTTTGTGTATGGCTTGGTAACTATGCGAGTTTGGCGAGTTTTTATTTTTTCTCCGAATTTAGTCGTGTGTGGTCGTGGCACTTATTAGATTGAGAGTTTAAATTTAATAATAAATAATGAGATTTATAATTTTGATTGTTTTCTTAATTTTTTAACATTAGGGCAGAGTTGAGTATATTTTGCATCTTGTTTGTTTATTTTTGCTATTTCTGCTGTGGTTTTATTTTCCCCCGCGCATGCATTATTTTGCTATTTTGTAATGTAGAAAATTTATTTGCTAAATGAGGTTAGCTGGGAATTTCTGTAATGTTTTTGGAAGTTTAATATAGACAGCGATAATTTCTTTTTCCCGAAATTAGATTTATGAATTTTCACCCTTTCAAGTGAAATGTTGTTTTGTATCTTCTAGAGTGTAGTTTGTGGCAAAATGAGGGACATGATTGAAATGGTTAATTTGTATTTATGTTGTTGTTTAATTTGTATTTTATGGGAAACAGGTGTGTAATATGTTTGTGTATTGAGAATTTGCGTTTACGGCTACAAACCACCGGCTGGGGATTTCTGTAATGTTTTTGGAAGTTTAATACAGCCAGAGGTAAGTTTGTTTTCAACTTATATGTTATATCTTGGTCACTATTGATGTTTTCGTTTACATTTAGCACTTTAAGCCTAACAGGTGTGCGGAATTGGGAATAGTTGGCGCCAAGGAGGTGCGTTGGCGCAAAAAAATTTTGACACCAACTTGACGCCAACGGAGGTGCGTCTGACAAAGCTGTTCCCTCGTCACTTGACTCGGTTCAAAATTACGGGACTGGTTCATAGCGGGCGAAGCAGGCCACCTATATGGTGCCCCCATACTAAAGAGGCCAGCAATACCGCGGTGATAACTTGCGAATGTCTAAGGGCAAAGCCCCTGCATTGGAAAAAAAAATAGAGCATCTGTTACTCAAAAGATTGGCAGAAGAATTATCGTATATCCCTGGTAACTAAGGAGAAAATTCGATGGTATTTTATGAAATGGTATTTTCAAATTTATGAAAAATAAGAATTCTAAATTGTGGAACAAGCTGATGAAAGTAAACTTAGCACCTCTAGTTCGCTTGTGGGAGGAGTAGGGAGGAAATATAGTAGGTAGTAGTCCAAAACAAAACTTTCTTAAACGGAACCTGACTCTAAATATGAAACGTGATGGAAATCATCGTATGTGGTTACTCGTTGTCCAATTATGTAAATATTTTTTAAACCTATTAAAGATGTAAGGAATCATTGTAAATATCTTGGCATTTTAAAACACAATTTGAAAGTTTCAGCATAAAATCTTAACCTGAGAAATCATTTCTAATATTACTTGACTAAAAGCATAATGCTTGGAAATTGTGACTCAGGCTATTGTGTTAAATTACCCTGAAGTTATGAAAATACCCCGCAGTCCCCAGATATAACCCTTTATAACATACTTGTTAAGAACTGCAATATATAATTCGAAAACAAAATAATTCTTCAACGCAAAAATTGAATTTATTAACATAAAAGAAATAAAATAACATCGAGCCAGAAAACAAACAAACAAACACACACACACACTAAAAAATAAAGTTCAAATAATGAAAATCATTCAACCATGTTTTAAAAGCGAATGGCTTTAAAACAATTATTGGAAATACTCCAAGATGTAAGCTTTTTATTCTTATGTAGTTGAACAGGGAGTGTCCAATCGTTTCTACGATAATTTTCTATTATGTCAATGGATATTATACTATTTACATTGAATTTATAATTAATTACTTTATGAAATGGGCATGGAAGTCTGAATCAGGTACACAAAATTAAAAGCGATATGAAAAACACTTCAATTTTTTGTGTTATCATTTAATCTAGATATCTTTATGAATAAGATTATTAAGTGTTCGAAACATTTTCATGAGATACTGCATCTTATTTAGTAAATGACGGAGTAGGTGACTTTAAATTATGACTCTTCGTGTGTATACAGCAAGCTGCTCGGATTGCATCATTCATAGACGCCGCACTAACAGGGGATTCAGCTTCCTAAGGCTGCTGTGAACTAAACCTATTGGATTCGCTCACCTCAATATTAACCTAAGGAGAAAATGTGTCCAAGGATTGCCGACTTGGATTGAAAGATTTCTTTAAAAATTATACTCCGTAATAGAGCAAGAAATTTTTACACCTTGGGGTATTTTTCATTTTTTTAAGAAAAATGCAAATAATATTTTTAAATTTAAATTATTCGGAGAAAAAAAAATCTGGTATAATGTGTTTTAAACGCTCATCAATTCCTTTGGGGGACAAAATTTATAAAATGAATCCTGTTCGTAAGGTGCAGAAAAGTTCAGGGTAACTGAAAATACCATTTTTACCGTGCTTTTATTAACTCGCTTTCTTGTTTGTGTGTGTGTGTGTTTCTCCAGTACAAACCTTGCAATCGATTTTTAACTAACTTCCCGACTAGCTAGACATTTGAAACTTTTAGAATTGCTCAGAACACGATGACAATGCATTCTTTTAATACTTTTATCCATCTTTAAGCAGAATTGAATACATTTTCAGTTAATTTTGCTTTGTAGACTGGTGCAGCTATCTATCGGCCGGGACGGGAACGAAAAGTTAAACGCAAGTTAACTTCCAACTAACTTCATTTTATTTCACGTTGAAGGGATAATTCATCAAAAAAATTTTTTTAAAGTATTTAATAATACATAGAATTGTCAAGTTTATATGATTCAACAGAAAATTTAAAAACACGGTATATAAAAAGTTCTTTTTAACTTGTAATTATTATTGTATTACCGGCATTTATGTAGCTGTAAACAGTAGATAAATTTTCTCCATAGGTTAACTCTGAGGTGAGCAAATCTAATAGGGTTAGTACACAGCAGCCTTAAAATATCACATGGATGAGTAAGCTGACAAAGTACAGCTGTTCATAGGTTTCTAGAAATATCCCTAAAATATTACAGAACAATCCTAACTTCTTCACCAAAAAAGTAAATACATAGAGAGAAATAATTATCCTCAAACAAACAAAATTTCATATAATAAACAACAAATTATGTTTTTAGCTTTTCTACTTTTTCCTCTTATCCAAAGCCGAATTTTTGACTACCCGCAGAACAAACTGTTAACCCACAAAGAACTTGCGAGTTCTAGTAAAGGCTTGAGAAAATTAATTAACATCTTCCATTGAAAATGGTTTATAAAAATCCTCATGCTAGCTTTCGATTCAGTGTACTTCTATTTTAAGTTTAGTGACTAATTCTTAATCTGCCGGATTTCGGAATATCTTATCGTTCTAAAAATGACATCATTTTCGAACTTCCCAATTTGTTCGGTTGAGTCCCAATTTTGCTGTTTGCCTAACAAATTTGGGATGCTCTATTTAATTCATCAGATTAGAAAAATACTACATGACTCTAACGGTATGTACACTCCTCTTCTTTATCATACATGTATAGAGCTATGTTGACATAAGAGGTCGAAAATATACCCTGAGTAATCGCTTTATCACCTTCAGAGCAGAATGTACATCACCGATGGGGAGGAAAAGTTACCGCAGTACAGGGCAGCTATCTAATCGAGCAACTTTTACTAACCGACATGTGTTAGCTGGACTACATTTGAGTGACTTCGTGGCCCGAACGTCGGTGCTAGATTTGTTTATTGCAGCATTCCTCCCACTAGCACCACGGTTGGTTTTTCTCTATAACGGTTGGTGCATGTTGCCAAGCACGTACAAGCAAAAAGAAAAAAAATGTCAAGAACAATCTGGCAAAGCGCTTGAGAAAAACTTAATTCGCTGCATTACGTTAAACAGCGGAGTACAAAGGGTAGTTTCGGACAGAGCAATTACTATTTCATAAAACAGTTACAGTTTTAAGACTCTTGCGGTACTGACAACTACAACAGTTTCCAGCTATTGTGCTTTGTATTATTGCCCAGAGATATGCTCACATTAGATATAGTTAGATAGGCTTACGTTAGATAGTACCGATAGTGCCTCTCTAGACACAAGAAAACATTTTAACGTATTTATGCAGTTATCTAAAGAATTCGAGGCTGTTTTCGTTACCCACGAAAACAAAAAAGTGTACAATATAAGCTGTAGAAAATTGTATCGAGAGGGCGCTGCGACGCCCGTAGAGAGGGAGAAGTTTTTCGCTTCTCAGTTCGTCCCTCGCTCTCGTAAAACAGGGTCATGTAACCCCCCGTTGGAATCCCTATCTGGGGAAACATTTTTCTATTTATGTTTACACAAGTTAATGTTACAATAAAACCAAAAGACAAAGCTTCGTAGTCGTCACTTTGTAGTAGTTCGTCATAAATTCGATAGTGGTGCGACGGTCGGGAGTTTTGTAGAGTGTCGTAATCGGATTTTTTTGTGCTCATCGGTTCGTTTTCGAAGTGTGTTCAAGTCGTCGTTTTGGGTGAGAAATTTTTGTTGAAAGTTTTGTTGAATTGGTTTATTGTGACATTTGCTTTGATTGTCGTTAGGTATTTTGTTGACTTTGCCATTCTGTTTTCGTTAGTTTGGTTTCGTTTAATTGTTAGAAATTGTTGTAGTAATTGTGTTAGAAATTGTTGTAGTTGAGGTTTTGATTTTGTAATATTTATTGTTTTGTGTTAGCGATTGTCAAAATGTCGAAATTGATAAAGCTCAAAACCAAACGGGATGTTCATAGAGAACAATTAACAAAGATAATTGACAAAATTGATAATTATTTGTTAGAACCGGATCTGAATCCTGATGTCTGTGAGTCTTTGTTTGAACAGTTAATTAGTAAAAGTGAAATTTTGAGTATGTTAAATGATGACATAGATAAACTAATTAATGATGAGGATGAAATAAGGGCTGAAGTTTTAACTGTAGATGAATATTATGAAAAGGTAATTTCTGCAAAAATTAAATTGCAAAATAAAATTAAATCGTTAAACTTAAATTCTACCACTGAACATAGAACCACCGAAAATTCGTTACCATCGAAAACTCGTGTAGAAATTACTGCTAAACTTCCCAAATTGTCTATTGCAAAATTCTATGGAGAGCCGTCCGAATTTCTTGAATTCTGGAATCAATTTGAAAATTGAATCCACAATATCCCAAATTTAAATGAAGTTGATAAATTTTGCTATTTAAAGTCCATGTTAGGCGGGAAGGCACTCTGCAGCATAAAGGGGTTTTCAATTAATAAAGAAAATTACGCGCAAGCAATCAAGTTGATTTCTGAAACTTTTGGCGAAAGGGATATTTTAATAAACTCGCACATCTCAATTTGCTTAATATTAAACCAGTCAAAAATTCTTCTAACATTCAGGCTTTGCGTAACTTGTATTTCGATTGTCAAACACAGATTCGGTGTTTGCAAAGTCTGGGAATAGATTCCGAAACATACACTACTCTTTTGACAAACATAATCTTGAAAAATCTCCCACATGATATAACGTTAGAATTTGCTAAAGTCAGTGCAGATAAGTGTCATGATCTACAAGAGTTAATGAGCTTCTTGTACAAAGCGGTGAGTGCGAGGGAGAAGGCTCAGCGAATCCAAGGTCACTCCACCCCTAAATTCTCCCCATTGCTACTCAGAGGGGGGTCCAACTCTCAGCCGAATCGCACGAATAAGTCAGCTTTGGAAATTCACGCCAATGTTTCGAAGAGCGCGAATTCTAGCAGGTGTTTTTTTTGCAATGACTCACAGCATGGGAGCTCAGAGTGTGATATTTTGACTCTCCAGGAGAGGAGAGATCAGCTAGTCCGTGAAAAACGTTGTCTGATGTGTTGTAAGATTAACTGTTTCGTAAAAAGATGCAAGGGGCCAACATGTAGCTTTTGTAAGGGTCGCCACGCCAAAGCCATTTGCTTTAAACTCGAGAATGACAAGAAGCCGAGAGTGGAGGTCGAGAATGACGTGTCATTAAACCATGTGGTGAATGATTTGAGTGGGGTTTTGCTGCAGTGCGTTAAAGCAGAAATAGTGGGTCGGAAAAAATCGGGATTAGCCTTAGTTTTGTTTGATAATGGTGCACAACGTAGTTTTATCCGAAAAAGTGTGTCGGAGAAACTAGGTTTAAAGGTTTTGGGTTCCGAAAATTTGAAAATTTATTCGTTTGGTGCTAAGGCTCCTAGTACCGAAATTTGTCGCAGAGTAGAGATAGTTTTAAAAAATGTGTTGAACGGAGAGGAGTTTATCGTTGAAGCGCTAGAGGTCGAGGAAATATCAAACGCTGTTGTGAAACTTCCTAGTAAAGAGGTGTCGGAAAAAATGAAGTCTAAGGGATTTGTGTTGACATGTTCAGATGAGTCATCAGACAAGTCTATTTCGCTATTGATAGGATCGGACTACTACTGGAATTTAACTAGAGGTGTCGAAAGGTTGAATTCTTCGTTAGTGGCAGTTGAAACTTGTTTAGGGTGGTCGCTTCATGGGAGATGTGGTGAGGCTGACGAACTTACATCTGTCAATCTGGTCCTCAATCAAGAAGAGTCAATTTCGGCAGAATTGAGAAGGTTTTGGGAGTTGGAGAGTTTAGGTGTACAGGATTGTGACTCAGGTGTTGATATTAGGGATCAGGAGATGATTAGAGAGTTCAATGAGTCGTTTTGTTGATGGGCGCTATCGTGTAAAATTGCCGTGGAGGTCGGGTGTGAAGGATGGTTTAGAGGATAATATAGGAGTTGCTCGTAAACGGTTTGAGGGATTGACTCGCAAGTTTAAGATGGATAGAAGGTTTTTCGATGAGTACAAAGGTGTTGTTGATGAATATTTGAGAGAAGGTATCGTTGAAAAAACTTCTCTAAAAAATCCGGAAGAAAGATCATTTTATTTGCCCCATCATGCTGTCATACGGAAAGACAAAACAACTAGTCGAGTACGCATAGTATTCGATGGATCTGCACATGACAAAGAGAAAATATCTCTCAATGACTGTTTGCACGCAGGTCCGAACTTGCATCCCAACATATTCCAATTGCTTTTGAAATTTCGCCAGAATGCTGTTGCGTTCACAGCTGATGTAAAGTCGGCTTTTCTGCAAATTGAATTGGATGAATCAGATCGTCAATTCACTCGTTTCTTCTGGGTTGATGATCCTAATGAACAACCATTTGTGCTCAACTTCACGCGGGTTCTCTTTGGGCTAACATCGAGTCCATACCTTCTTGCAGCCACTCTGAAGTACCATTTTCAGAAATACCAAGAACAACTGCCAGCTACATCGAATCTAGTTTCGAATTGTGTCTACGTCGACGATCTAATAGGAGGAAGAGAAGAGGTTTCAGATGCTCTGAAAACCTCATTAGAAAGTATAAAAATATTCAGTGATGCTGGAATGGTACTCAGAAAGTGGACAACTAATTCATCCGAACTTCGTGAATTGTAGAGAGCCAGCAACATTCAAATCGAACAGCCGGACACTCTTGTTCGTTCTGGCTTATCGTCGAAGGTCTTAGGTTTGGTCTGGGATCCAGATTGTGATATGATATACTTTTCCACCACAGAACTTGTGAAATTTATATCTCGCAGAATAGACACTAAACGGTTTATTCTACAAATTGTCGGTAGACTCTTCGACCCGATTGGTTTTCTCGGACCGTTCATTGTAAGGGTGAAGTGTCTACTTCAAGAACTGTGGACATTGGGTTTGGACTGGGACCAAGAATTGTCAGACAAACTGACTCATAAGTGGCACTTGTGGTGCAAGGATGTAGAACAATTGACCAATGTCAAGATTCCAAGATATTATCTTTTCGAGCTTAATTGTGAATTTGTATCATTTGAACTTCATTGTTTTTCAGATGCATCGTTAGCAGCTTATGGAACTGTGCTATACTTGAGAAGTGTTTCTGCTGACGGTAAGGTAATCACAAGTTTCATATGCTCAAAGAGCAGGGTAGCACCATTGAAAACTATAACCTTGCCGAGGCTGGAATTAATGGGAGCATTGTTATCTGCTAGGTTAGTTAAAGAAGTGAAAGAATGCTTGAAATTTGATGCTAAATGTTTTTATTGGAGTGATTCTCAGATAACACTTTTTTGGATTAAGGGTAAATCTAGCAAATTCAAACCCTTTGTAAAAAATAGGGTTGAAGAAATCCAATCTTTAACTGAACCTGGCAGATGGCATTTTTTTGCCCTGGTAAACAGAACCCAGCTGATGTGCTATCTAGGGGTATGTCCGCCACAGACTTGGCTGAAAGTTCATTGTGGTGGTATGGACCGCCGTGGTTGAGACAACCACTGGAATTTTGGCCCCCTTGTGAAAAATTTGATTCTGAATATTTTGAACCTAATTGTGATCTTGAATTGAGAAAAAACTGTGAAGTAATTGTGCAAAATAATTGTATTTCAGAGAACGAAGGGTTTATTTTGAATTTGAACAATTTTTCTAATTTAATGAAAGTTTTAAGAATTACTGCATTGGTTAATCGTTTTATCGCGAAATTGAAGCATTTAGAATATGAAATTGGTCCACTTACTTCAACTGAATTAGAAATTGCAGAAAATACTTGGATAAAGTTCGAACAATCTCTAGCCTGTCCTTCGGAATTGCATTGTTTGAAAACTGGCAAGCCAGTTCCCACCGAATCGAAAATCTTTAGCTTATCCCCATTCTTAGACAATAACGGAATACTTCGTTTAAAGGGGAGGATTGAGCAGGGTGAATTATCTGAGAATGAAATTCATCCTATTATTTTGCCTAAATCAAAATTTGTAGAATTATTGATAATTAGAGAACATAGCAAAATTTTACACGGTGGGGTGTCAGCTACTTTGGCAAAAATTCTCACAAAATTTTGGATTGTAAAGGGTAGGCAAGAGGTAAAGAAAATTTTGAATAAATGTTTGATTTGTCGGAAGTATACTTTGAAACCTGCGAGACAGGTAACTGCTCAGCTGCCAAAGGACAGGATTTTGGAAAGGCCGCCATTTTCAGTTACAGGGGTTGATTTCACAGGACCTGTTTATTTGAAATCAGATAAGGAAATTCGTAAGGCCTACATTGCTTTGTTTACCTGTGGAGTGACACGAGCAGTTCATATTGAACTCATTTCTGACATGTCAACTAGAAGTTTTATTTTGTCTTTAAGGCGATTTCTGGCTCGAAGGGGAAATTGTGAAGTCATCATTTCGGATAATGCTAAAACATTCAAAAACACAAATGACATTTTAGGACAATTTTCAAAAATCATTCTAGACAAAAATTTGAAGGATTCTGTTGCTATTAACGGCATAACATGGAAATTTATCGTGCCTAGTGCTCCATGGTGGGGTGGATTTTATGAGAGGCTCATGAAAAGTGTTAAGGATCCTTTGAAAAAGATCCTAGGCAAGGCTTTATTATCTTTTGAAGAAATGATGACTATCCTCACAGAAATCGAATGTGTTTTAAATAATCGGCCACTTACCTACGTAAGTAATGATTTAAATGAGCCACAGCCTCTAACTCCGGCTCAATTTTTTTTCCTGGTCAAAATTATAGTTATCCTGTGCATTTTGCTGATCTTTTCAACGATGAGTTATCGACAAAGGAAAATTTAAATCGCAGAAAATTGTACCAATCTAGACTTTTGAAGCAAATTTGGCGTAAGTGGAAGGAAAATTATCTGCTTCAATTAAGAAATGCCCATAATTTTATAGTTCCTTCTCCTAAAGATAATTTAAAAGAAGGTGATGTGGTCTTGTTGGAAGGGTTAGCGAAATCTAAATTACTTTGGCCTTTAGGCATCATCGATGAAGTATTCGTAGGTCGTGATGGACACGTAAGATCTTGTCTTGTTCGTACTTCAAGTGGCCAGTATAAACGTCCCATACAAGTTATATATCCTCTTGAATTAAATGATTAATGTTTTGTATATACTCTAATACCTTTTCTTAGATTATGAAAATTTTAAATTTGTCTTGAAGAACTGTGTACATAAATTTAGGTCTCTTATTGTCAGTAAGTTTAAAATAATATTTGTTCTTGTATTGATGTAAATTTGATTATTTGTATTGTATTTTGAGTGTTAGTGACATTTTATTAAGTAGTTTATATACCCTACATATTGTGTAATTAGAGGTGAACATTTTGTTCACGGTGGGGTGTGTAGAAAATTGTATCGAGAGGGCGCTGCGACGCCCGTAGAGAGGGAGAAGTTTTTCGCTTCTCAGTTCGTCCCTCGCTCTCGTAAAACAGGGTCATGTAACCCCCCGTTGGAATCCCTATCTGGGGAAACATTTTTCTATTTATGTTTACAATTGTTTAATGTTACAAATAAACCGAAAAAGACAAAGCTTCGTAGTCGTCACTTTGTAGTAGTTCGTCATAAATTCGATATAAGCATTAGTTCCTGGTTCAAATTGACTTCTTTTCTTTTTTTTTAAATCTTGCTAAAGGAACTTCCCTTTCATCTTTTTCGAGCTGGTGATGAAGTTGTCTAATGCTTCAACTTTATTGGAAGCTCCTTCTGTAACAATTAAGCTATTTAAGATGTGCAAAGTCTTTCTACATATATTTTCCTTCCAGAAGCGAAAGCAGTTTTCATAAAACGGTGTGAAATTTTGTGATTCTCTGGGTGTTCTATGAGGTCTTCAAAACTATCTGTGTTGTTGTCCCTAATGACCCCCCCCCCCCCACCCCTCCGGCTGGAAGTTCCAGGTCCCTAAAGCAGACCCGCTCGTGTGCACCGAGCCTTTTGGGACGGTCTTAGATTGTAAAAAGATCAAAATTCTATCATTTTTTGGAGAGTTATCGTAATCTGAAGATGAAAAAGTCAATATTTCTTGAAAAAGTGTGTTTCATTTTTTGATGAAAATATTAGTCTGTTTTAAAATATTTATAAACAAATGAGGTCTAGTCTAAAGGTTTTGGACGGAGTATTGCGGCTCCGGTTTTATAATAGCACCACAAGGGTCGAAAGCCGATTTGGCTAGTTACCACCAGAATTTTGACCGAGCATCTCCAGGGGCGACATCTGGGGGAGGGGATCGTAACTTCCCCACCCACTGACTTCATAGAAGGATTTTCCGGTCTACAGATTTAACGTGCCCATATCCGGCCTAGAAGCGATGATCTTTGAACGGCGATGGCCGGGATTTGATCCGAGCACCCTCAGTGCGCGCTATTTGTACTATGTTATTCTTGTAAATGTGTCAATGTTTTTTTCTTAAAATTTAATCAAATAACAATTCAAAACGGATATATGTATTTTGGCCGGGAACTGGTGTTGTTTTAATCCTTTTACTCAGGGTTTGCCATTGGAGGCTAAGCGAAAACAATGGATGAAAAACACCTGACTTTAAGTCCGGAACATTTGACTCAAAGGGCACTGTCGACGTTCAGTTTCAGTACTGTTAATATACGTCACATGCAAGAAGCACCTTCTCAAAATCTTATTACTAAAATGGTGTGAAAATTTTTAACACTTATCTTTAACTCATTCAGTCTTTAAAGCAGTCAATAATTGCTGAGCTTATTAGCTGAATTTTTATACATTGTAGTAATACTGCTTGTTTAAAAAATAAATAAAAGATAATAATAATAATAATAATAATAATAATAATAATAATAAAAATAATAATAATAATAATCCCCAAAACCTTCAAACAAAATTTGACATTATTTCATCTAAACTATATTGTTGTTGTTGTTGTTATTACTAACTAATGCCCCCTGGCGGGACAAATCCTCACCAAATCCATTAACGCTGCAGAGCGAAGTGTTGCGGCTCCATTTAGTTCACGGCTATTGGGTACCACATTTATCTACTATATAATAACAGCTGAAGGTAAACAAATGTTAGTGTGTCAGTCAGCAGACACGGGGACGGACTAATCTCGCAAACCGAGCATAGCAGGATATCGCGACTGGTACCGATGGACGCGGACGGACGAGACGCGTCCACTGGTGCCATCCTCAACTTTCAAAACTTTAAACTTTTTTTTATTATAAAATTAAAGCCGCCGAACTCAAAAGAAGCGGACAGCAGTAACAGATGTCATTCCGGGTGGGCTAGCTCCTTTCCGTTTCGCAAATTTCCACAATTTTCATGCATGCAAAATTTAACTTTTCCGCCCACCAATCGACAAATTTTTTATTCCCATGTGTTTTACAACTCTTCATCTTTAAGGATATACACATTTTTATAAAATTAAAAATGATTTTCATTTCAAACGAAGCTTTTTCCCCAAAGCAGTTTTCCGAATTTCCCGAAATCGACAATTTTGATGGACAAATATTTTGGTTTTCTGCACCTATTAATGTCAATTTTACGATTTATCGGAATTTACTAGATGTTCAGCTTCCAAAATATACCAAATACAATTAATAAAACAAATGTTATCATTCTAAAAAAGCGTACTTAGAAAACTATCTTTTGAAATTTCCCGCACTGATCGCCATAGTAACTTAATGTAACTGAATTGGGGAGTTCGTAATTTTTCGACTTATTATTTTACTCACTAATAATTCCAGCAAGTTCGTGAAATTTGTTTCTAATTACTGAGCAATTGATGAGGATTCTTCCGCCACCAATTTTGAATTCTTGAGAACTGTCTTTCTATTTTTTTAAGCACTTTATCGCCCATGAGATTTTCTATTTACATTCGGCCATGTTGCCAAAATGAAAAAGTATTAGTTGAGAACGAGTCATTTAATAATTGAAATCCAGAAATAATTTTAAAGCACCAGAAATAATTTTAATTTCAGGAAAGGAGAAGTTAAAACCTTTAGAATTTTTTTCTAATACTGACTACGTCAGTTTTCGTCTACTATAGATCACGTGATTATCGGGGGGCAGAAAACATAAGCCGTTCATATGCGTTTGCATGTGTTTTTGGACGATACCTTCATTTTGAGTTAAATAATTTAAGTTTATTTATAAAATTCCTCATATTAGTTGTATGTAATAATTGAAATCCAGAACTAATTTTAAAGCACCAGAAATAATTTTTGTTTTAGGAAATGTGAAGTTAAAAGGCCTGTTCACATAGGAGTCCGTTGCGTTGCGTTAAGGAAAAGATGACGTTGAGACGAAAATAAACCAATCATAGGCGTTAAAAATTTCATTGCTAACACTTTTTTTTAATATTTCGCAAAGTTTAAGAGAATATAATCATTCTTTCGTTGAGAATGATTATTATTATGTTCAGATATGTATAGATATCAGGATAAGTTACTTCAGGCCAGCGTCTTGTATCGTAACTCCAGTCTACCTCTGTCAATAAATACGGGTCACATACTGAATAAACCTTTCCGGGCTGTACCTGAATGTTTAATTTAGTGATATACCTTTGTTTAGATACCGTATCTAAAGACTTTGCGTAATATGAGAGCATTTTATTCAACAAGCTATAAGAATGTTCATTGAACGCCATGTTAAATTAAGCAATGTTTTGCCACTCCTCGCCAAACAAGAAGTAAAATCTGCAAGAGTTCAGATGTGACAGGCTGCGAGACACTGCCCTATTGAATGAGCTTCTTTCTTTGTTTAAAAAGCAAAATTTGAAAACGGAAAGTTGAAAGAATTATTTCAAAAGCCAAAAACCAAAATTTGAAAAAGAAAATTTTAAATCATTATTTTGTTTTTTAAAAATCCTAATGTATTTTTAAAAGTGATTAAACAGTTTTCAATCTTTAAGAAATAAAACCATTTCATTTTAAATCGAAAATGCAACGCATCGGGTTGCCACTCAGCTAGTCTATATAATAACAGCTGAAGGTAAACAAATGTTAGTTAGTTAGTCAGCAGACACGAGGACGGGCTAATCTCGCGAACCGAGCATAGCAGGATTTCGCGACTGGTACCGATGGACGCGGTCGGACGAGACGCGTGCACTAATACCATCCTCAACTTTCAAAACTTTAAACTTTTTAAATTATTCAATTAAAACCGCCGAACTCAAAAGAAGCGGGTAATAAACAGATGTCATTCCGGGTGGGCCAGCTCCTTTCCGTTTCGCAAATTTCCACTATTTTCATGCATGCAAAATTGGACTTTTCCTCCCACCAATCGACAAATTTTTTATTTCCATGTGTTTTACAACTCTTCATCTTTAAGGATATACACATTTTTATAAAGTTAAATTTTTTCATTGCAAACGAAGCTTTTTCCCTAAAACAGTTTTCCGAATTTCATGAAATCGACAATTTTGATGGACAAATATTTGGGTTTTCTGCACCTATTAATGCCAATTTTAAAATTTATCGGCATTTGCTAGATGTCCAGCTTACAAAATATACCAAATAAATTTAATAAAAAAAAGTTAATCTAAAAAAGCGTACTTAGAAAACTCACTTTTGAAATTTCCCGCGCTGATCGCGTTAGTATCTTAATGTAACTGAATTCGAAGTTCGTAATTTTTCGATTTATTTTTTTACTCACTAATAATTTCAGCAAGTTCGTGAAATTTGTTTGTAATTAATGAGCAACTGATGAGGATTCTTCCGCCACCAATTCTGAATTCCTGAGAACTGTCTTTCTATTTTTTGAAGCACTCTTTCACCCATGAGATTTTATATTTACATTTTGCCATGTTACCAAAATGAAAAATAATTAGTTGAGAACGAGTCTGAGAACGAGTCTTTAATAATTGAAAGCCAGAAATAGTTTTAAATTACAGAAATAATTTTAGTTTTAGGAAGGGAGAAGTTAAAACCTTTAGAATTTTTTTCTAATTGAATGAGCTTCTTTTTTGTTTAAAAAGCAAAGTTTGAAAACGGAAATTTGAAATAAATTTCAAAAGCCAAAAACCAAAATTTGAAAAAGAGAATTTTAAATTATTATTTCGTTTTTTAAAAATTCTAATATATTTTTAAAAGTTATTAAACATTTTTTAATCTTTAAGAAATAAAACCATTTCATTTTAAATCGAAAAAGCAACACATCGGGTTGCCACTCAGCTAGTCTTACTATTAACAGCTGAAAAACAAATGATAGTTTATCAGTCAGCAGAAACGCGGACGGGCTAATCTCGCGAACCGAGCATAGCAGGATATCGCGACTGGTACCGATGGACGCGGATGGCCGAGACGCGTGCACTGATGCTATCCTCAACTTTCAGAACTTTAAACTTTTTAAATTATTCAATTAAAACCGCCGAACTCAATAGAAGAAGAGAGCAGAAACAGTTGACATTCCGGATGGGCCAGCTCCTTTCCGTTTCGCAAATTTCCACTATATTCATGCATGCAAAATTCAACTTTTCTGTCCACCAATTGACAAATTTTTTATTTCCATGTGTTCTACAACTCTTCATCTTTAAGGATATACACATTTTTATAAAGTTAAAAATGTTTTTCACTGCAAACGAAGCTTTTTCCGCAAAGCAGTTTTCCTAATTTCACGAAATCGACGATTTTGATGGACAAATATTTCGGTTTTGTGCTCCTATTAATGTCAATTTTACGATTTATCGGCATTTTCTAGATGTTCAGCTTCTAAAATATACGAAATACATTTAATAAAAAAATGTTATCAGTCTAAAAAAGCGTACTTACAAAACTCACTTTTGAAATTTCCTGCGCTGATCGCCATAGTATCTTAATGTAACTTGAATGTCGTGTTCGTAATTTTTCAATTTATTATTTTACTCACTAATAATTCCAGCAAATTCGTTAAATTTGTTTCTAATTAAGGAGGAAGTGATGAGGATTCTTCCGCCACCAATTTTGAATTCCTCAGAACTGTCTTTCTACTTTTTTAAGCACTTTTTTCTCCCATGAGATGTAATATTTACATTCTGCCATGTTACCAAAATGAAAAATAATTAGTTGAGAGCGAGACTTTAATAATTGAAATCCAGAAATAATTTTAGTTTTAGGAAAGGAGAAGTTAAAACCTTTAGAATTTTTTTCGAATGAGCTTCTTTTTTGTTTAAAAAGCAAAGTTTGAAAACGGAAATTTGAAATAAATTTCAAAAGCCAAAAACCAAAATTTGAAAAAGAGAATTTTAAATTATTATTTCGTTTTTTAAAAATTCTAATATATTTTTAAAAGTCAATAAACAGTTTTAATATTTAAGAAATAAAACCATTTCATTTTAAATCGAAAAACCAGCACATCGGGTTGCCACTCAGCTAGTCTTTCATTAAAACGTGTAACAGGAGGAACCCATCAACAGATATGCTTTTTTTTTTCATATTTCATGGCTTCAAATGACAAAGTTTTTAAGAAGGTATTACTTTTCTTTCAAAATGTGCAACTACAGGGAATAAGTGTCTAAAAGCTTAAATGAATGCAAAATTTAGTGATAGTTGACTTGAATGCTTAAATATTTTCTTTTAAAGTGCCTACATATACTTAGCAACGCATTTTGATTGTCCACGCGTCCCTTAAAACAGAGTCACGATTTTCAACTAATGGGCATTTTTAATATTTTTTGTGTTATCATCATAGAATTTCGACGAAAGTTGGTGGCTTCATTTCGTGCGTCATCCTGCTATCTGTCGGCTGAAGGAGGAATCAGTTGATAACGGCTAAAGTATTTTAGTTTCATAAAAATGGCGCTTACTCTGTCATATGACTCGATGTCGAAGAAAAAAGAAGAGAAAAAAAGTTTCAATATTTTTTTGAAGATGGTAAATCTACGTCAAATGTTGTCATCAAAGTATTAATTTTTTTTGTGTTTGTTTGTTGAACACGTGTAAATTAGTCCTAAAATACTAGTAAGGATTCATTAATTCCGATTTTCGAATGTTGAATAACACAAATTGATGCAAATACTTAATACAATAACTTCAAACCTTCGTAAACCTTCATTTTGGTACTATGCTGAAATGAGCTTGAATTGATCATAACCAAAGAATAGAGGGAGATCAATCTGGTCTCGGGTTTAGTAAAATTACTACGATTTTAACTAGGATAATACTTTGCATAAATTGTTTTATTTTTAAATTCTTCTCATTATGAGGAGAATCACTCTCATTCTCTTACCATTCAGTTACCCCATCAATATACTTATTAAAAGTATGCAATATATGACCGATCCATACTTTCGATCTGCACAGGAGACCTCCCACATGGACCGATGCTACTTACGCAAATCGAAAGTAGCATTGGTCAATCACTGGAATTATTAAATTTTTTAATATTTTTTTTTAACAGACTGTACCAAAACTTACCCTTACTTCCGTTTTATCCCAGGCATTATTTTTTCTGAGAATTCTTTCATCTCTGGCTAAGTCACTTTCCTTGCATCAACAATGGTCTAATACAGTGATTCTCAACCACTGTGCCGCGACACTTCAGGGTGTAGTGAGATTCTTATCTCACTACACCCTGACTATCTAGGTCCGCCTAAGTCAGTGGTTGACCTAGGTGGGGGCGGTCCGCCCCGGGCCCCATGAAAGGGGTCTTTTTTTAATTGAATGATAACTTTATGCAAAAAAAAACTACATACATTTAAAAATTTTTTTTAATCAGACGAGAACGTTATTGTTTTTAGAAAACATTACGGTTGTGCATATTCATAAAGTGAAAGGTCATCAATCTCATTGGCTTGCGAATCCTTCTTTTCCTCTTTCGAACCGAGGATAAGTCAGACCCTGGCTCGCGTAAACGAGAGATGGTATAGATAGGCCAACCGCGGGTAAGCAAAACCGCGTAAGACGAGGGAATACTGTAGGTTTGGGGGGATCGGCAAAGGTAGTGAGGGAATCATGCTATGCACTTCTGCTCTATCAACTTCTCTCTCTTTCACTCATGTACTCCGAGTAGGAAACCTACGTGTTTGGCCTATCGATATTAAAAGCGATATTATACTGTACTTATTATTTTCATAAATACTGTCATGAAGCGTAAACAGCCTAGTGGGGTTCAAAAGAGGAGATAGAAAAAAAGCAGAAGAAGAACAGATCTCTGGATCAATTTTAAAGTTCGTCCAACAACAACCTTCCACTTTCAAAACCAAAGAGCCCACTAGTTCTGGAGTTGGTTTGGAGGATTTAGAATCTGTTGTGGAATAAGTGCTACCTCAAACACAGGAAGAAAGTTTCAAGATACGTAGGCCTAGACGGAGACGGAACATTTCCTCAAAAAGAAGGTGAAGAGCCTGATATTGAAATTTCAGGCGAAATAAGTAGTGTTACTCTTTTTTGTGATGTAGGTAACTGGCCAACACCCCTTTCGGATGATGGGGTGTTGATATGAAAACCGTTTTTTTTTTTAAAACAAGGCTGTCAGTTTTTCCAAGAGCCATCTTCGTGGCATGTGCCAATCACTCACTCAATTTATGTGGGGTGCACGCTTTTAGTTGCACTCCAACCAGTGTGACATTTTTCGGCACACTGGAAAATTTTTACAACTTCTCGGGCTCAACTCAGATGGGAAATTTTGACCGCCGTATTGGGAATAGCGGTTAAAAGGCTGTCCAATACAAGGTGGAGTGCACAGCAAGCAGCTGTGAAACCATTTTGAAAAATTGATCGATGCAGTAGAGGAGAGTTTGAAAACCTAGATACAAGAGGATCAGCTCAGATTATAATGGCAAATGTTTACGATTTTACGTTTTTAGCGCTTCTACGTCTGTAGTCAGATATTTTGGAGGAAATCAACCACACTCAACGCTGTCTGCAAATTGACGGGATTTCCTTGGACAAGGCTTAAAAAGACTAAGAGAATTGGAACTTTTTATGGAGGAAAATAGAGAATCTTTAGTTAGTGATGCTTTGGACTTCGCTTCCCAAAAATGTGAAGAAATGGGAATTGAAATTGAAAAGAGAGGCAGAAAAGGATCTTAAAAGATGATGCCGGGTGAAAAAGCTAAACAAGAACAAAATCCATGGAGAACATTCATAACAAATTTGAAGTCTTGGAGTCGGTTGATTTGATCAAAGCTCCAGATCAGAAATTGCCAGAACTTATTTCTCATCTAACTGAAAGTTACGACAAATTTTCTAAGGACGAGGTTTTGCCAGAAATAAAAAGACTAAGACGTCATAAGCAACCTTAAAATATTAATACAGAAGTAAAAAAATGGTCAGCTCTTCAGGTTTTGCAGTCCATTGCTGGTAGTTCATTGTTTATTGGACTTTCAACAATCATGTGGAATTTCCCAAAATTATTTTGTATGCTACTAGGGGCTTCGCCCCTAGGGTCACTACGCTCGCTCCTCTGTTAGGGCTAATAGCGAGATACATAGGGGTGTTTCTCGAGCTTTGTCACAGCTTCCATCCATTTACTGTTGTCCCCCTTATGCAAAGGGATTTTCATCACTGTTGAATTATCAGCTTTAAAATTCAATTAAAAATCGAAATTTTAAGACAGAGACTTGAAATGAGGTAGGTTTATATGAATAAGAAAGCTTTCAGCTTCCAGATGATGCAAATATTTTCTTTGTAAGATAAAAGCTCGAGGAGCATCAATATTACATCCACACATGGGACGATATTTCTTGAAAAACTGTGTTTCATTTTTTTATGAAAATAGTAGTCTCTTTTAAAATATTTTAAAACAAATAAGGTCTAGTTTGAAAGAGAAATGTCTGAAGTCTTAGATTGTAAAAAGATCAAAACTCTACGATCATTTTTTGTCGAGTGATTGTAATCTAAAGATGAAAGAGTCAATATTTTCCCACAAAACATAAAATAAAAAAAATTAAAGTCAGACGAAGATGACACATGTCTTACTTTGGTCCCCCCATCTTCCTGCATCCATTGGTATTACTCTCGACCCGATACCCCCAGCGGTTTCGGAGGAGATAGCATGACTAGCTTTTGACAGCGGCAGCGGGAGTTACTTTTTTTTTAATAGAGAGATTTTTACAAAATATATTATAGGTACAGCAATCAATTATCAAAGTAAAACTCTTTTAAATTTATCTTATTGTTAGTGGGCCGCCAAATTTTTAAATTATTAACCTTTTCCTTAAGGGGTGGGATAGCATGTATCTCAAGAATACGGGCCCAAGAGTGAATATATATATATATATATATATATATATATATATATAGTCTAATTCGGTTAATTGGACCACCGGTTAATTAGACCGGCCGCTTATTCGGACTGAATCCTAAAGAGCCGAAACAAATCCGATTGCATAAGCCTAATATTATTCGCCAGCCGGTTATTAGGACCAAAATGATCACGTCCCGATGTGGTCCGATTAACCGGAATAGACTATATATATATATAGATACCGGGTGGCATATAAGCAAACTGTACTTGGATAGAAACCTGGCGGATAATGCGCGCTTGCCATTGGCTGCTGTTGTCCCGCCTCTATTCAAAGCGCCGTAATGCGATCAAAACAAACGCCATCTTGACAAAATGGATTTGTTATTGAGACGTATGGATGTTAGAAATGAAGACTTCCCTGTTCAATTTCAGAATGTTATTGTTGAAAATTCTGATACAATAATAATAAGAAGTAACTTAAAGTCCATAACGGACAAAAATAATTGGATAAATAATTGTATAAATTGCATAAATAATCTTTAAACGGACATAAAAATTTTATTCCAAGTTGAATAAAATCAGTTCTGAGGGCCAGTGGGAAGAATTCCTTCATACTGCTTGTAACAGAATTTCTCTTCGGCAGAGCTGGTGCGTCAATCCATGTTCAACCAACATCTATTACCAGGAGATCTTTAAAAGTTACAAGCGGTTCGAAACGTTTACTATCAGGCCGTCCAGCTTCAGGTGTATCAGTAAAAAGAAAAAGAAGCCATTCCTTATGTACTAATATAAAGCTTAATCAACCAAATGCAAAAATGCATGGGCATGGACATTAGCTCACGTTGTTTATTTTTTTTACATTCACTGAAGAAAAAATATACTATGTAGCATTCTGAATTTTCATGTAATTAATAATTCTTGCATTAATAAAACAAATGCTAATAAAGTTAAAACCTAGTGTGAGTGTGGTTATTAAAAAAAAAAACCTCAAAAGGGAAAAATTTAATTTTTTTTCCTTTCAATAAAAAAATGTGATTTGCAAGATATTTTTGTTTTCTCAAAACAACCAACAAAATGTAAATTTAAATAAAACATCAAATAAAGTGGTGTAAAAAATAACAGAAAACTAACTTGGTTCATACACCATGAAATAATAATTTAAATATAAAATGTGACATGCAAGATATTTTTGTTTATTCAAAACAACCAACAAAATGTAAAATTAAATAAAACATTAAATAAACTGGTGTAAAAAATAACAGAAATTTAACTTGGTTTATACAACATTAAATAATTTTAAATTATTGTAATTTTATAGTGCATTAAATGGAAAATAAACCAATTTTCCATTATAAAAAACAGCATATTAAGCATTTTTCAGCATTCCAGCAGCTGTTTTAGAAAAACACGAATATTCTTTCCATATTTCCTTTCGAATTGATCGATAACAGCGATGAGTTGGTATAAAGTTTAAAGGAGTTCTTACAATTTTACTTTGTAACTTTTATTACTTTTCCTATCTTCATACAGATGGCATTGCAGTTTTCACACATAAGCATATTTTCACAGCTTAATTTTCGATTGCTGTGATTTCTTGGCAATTTTTAAACTTTTTTTTTCGCCTATTTCAAAATTTATTTTAAATTTGTACGCATTTTAACTTGTGTTAATCGTATTTTCACCGTGGCTTTATGTCAAATGGGATGTACTTATCGTCAAATTTCGTGTTTTTCTGATACAGCCTTTTATCGGCTACGAAACTAATGGTATTTCCTATATTAAGTATTTTAACATAGAGCATAACAGTATATTATTAAAAATTGATGAGTGAAATCATCACGAGCTCATATACTCCTTAAAAGCGATACATCTTCGGCTTTGGTCGAAAGGAGAACGCCTTTCAAGAATTGGAATGAATGACAGGACGATTCGACCAATGATAAGCGCGCATTATCCTCCAGGTTTCTATCCAAGTACAGTTTGCTTATATGCTACCGGGTGCGTCATAAATTTGTGCAAAGTTTAAAAATTCGTAATAAAAGAAGTAATGCTCGGAAAATTTTTCTGTTTGAGCCAATACGATCAGAGGGACATTGGATTCTTTTGCCATGTAGAAAAAAAAAGTTTCCAAAAGTAACCGAAAGAGGGCGCTCCCACGTCCTACTGCAGGGGCGTCAAACTCAAAGGCTAACTTGGGCCAAACAAACAAGGTTTAACTATAGGTGGGCCGCTAAAAAAATAAATATTAATAGAAACGTAGGTTTATTTACCTAATTTCAGTATATTCAACATAAATATACGCATTTTGTTTAATAATAGCAAAAAAAGAGTATAATTAAAAAACATTTAGCGAATTCTTCCTATCTTATAATTCTGAGTCGGTTATTTTATTATATTGTATTATTGTGTGCCAATATATTGGCCGGGCCGCAAGTTTGACACCCCTGTCCTACTGGGACGTTTTATGCAAATGTGGCTATCAATAAAACACCTGGGCTGGAAATGGATCCGTCATTCGAAGCCGGCAGAATGCTTTCTTTACCAGATCCAGCGTTGATGGTTAATCCACAACCGTTGCATTGCGAAAGTTTCGCACGGAGAAAAGACTGAAGGCGCAAAAAAGGCCCTATTTCATTGAATGGGCTACTGAATTTAGTACGACGTTTTCAGGAAATGGGGAGTTTGGAGGATCGTCCACGAAGTGGCAAACCACCCTTTATCGCGGACCGCGTCCATGTTGTACAAAGTGCCATGGAAGATTTGGCAGCCGAGAAATCAACGGGGAGTAGCAAAGCTCGCGAAGCTGGGAGAAGAACGGGGATTCCGGTACCGTTGATTCGACGTATTCTTCACGGAATGTTGAATCTGTATCCTTACAAAATCAGGCACTTCACCAGTCATTACCAGCAATTAGTGATGGAAGACAAAACTTTGCTACATGGGCTCTGGCGCAAATGGAAGGTAACCCACAATGGTTGCTGAACGTCATGTGGACGGATTAAGTCCACTTTTCACTGCATGGTAACGCTAATACGCAAAACAGTCGTATCTGAGCGACGTCAAACCCTCGTCAGTACCTGAGCCAGTCACTGCATTCTCCTCATGTGACTGTTTGGTGTGATTTCACGGCCTCATTTATTCTGGGACCTTTCTTTTTTGAAGAGCCTTGTCCTGTATCAGGCAGGAAAACCTGTACAGTCACTGCAGTGCAGTATCTTATGCTTTTGCGTGACCACGTTAAGCCTGTATTGCAGGAAAGACATGCGTTACTTGTTGACACCTTCATGAAGGATGGTGCCCCGCCCCACATTCCACGTAATGTCAAGACGTTCCTGTTAGAATCTTTCACTGAAGACCGAATGATAAGTCGGGTAGTAAGGATCAGTGGCTCTCAGGATCACCAGAATTGAACCCGGCAGATACTTGGTTGTGGGGATACTACTTAAAGTCTCGTGTGTACCGGAGCTCCACAACCACTTTGGTGGAACTGCAAATGCTATTCGACAGACAGTCGCTGCCATCGATGGCGACATGCTACACTCCGCTGTAATGGACGCAGTGACGCGCCTCACTTGCCTATTACTTTGTGCTGGTGGTAATGTTGAACATAACACTTTAAAATAAATACATAGTCTCATGTTATTATGATCTGTTTGATTTTCTGTTTGTGTTTGCCTGATTTGCATAAAATGTCTCAATATGACATATGATCGCCGTCTTTCGGTTACTTTTGTAAACTTTTTTTTTTACATGGAAAAAAAAATCCAATGTCCCTCTGATCCTATTGGCGCAAACATAAATTTTTTCCGGGCATTACTTCTACTATTACGAAGTTTTGAACTTTGCACGAATTTATGACGCACCCGGTGTATATATATATATATATATATATATATATATATATATATATATATATATATATATATATATATATATATATATAATATTAATCCAGTGATTCCCAAATTTAAGTTGGATATCACTGGTCTAATACAACGGTTCCCAACTGGTGGTACGCTAGAGCATTTGAGGGGATACGCGGAAGGGTTTTTCAGAGCTTCTGTACTAACTAGCTGAGTGGCAACCCGATGTGTTGCATTTTCGATTTAAAATGAAGTGGTTTTATATCTTAAAGATTGAAAACTGTTTAATCACTTTTAAAAATACATTAGAATTTTTAAAGTCAAAAATAATAATTTTAAAGAATTATACATACTTGCACAATTGAAAGGTATTAAGAATCTAAAAAGCAGGAATTATTAACATATTAAAATAATATTTATAAGTAATTAAGTAAGACTGATGTTGTGCATAAATGCAGATGCAAATACGATCGTTTATGAATCACATGCAATGATCAACTGAGCAAAATTGCTGAGCACTTGTACCATTCATATCAAGCACATGGAATGGTACATGTACCATTCATATCAAGGTACATGTTCTCAGTAATAAAAGTTATAAATTAGCTTGCTTAAAAACTGTTTAATCACTTTTACAAATATATTAGAATTTTTAAAAACGAAATAATTATTTAAAATTCTCTATCAAATTTTGGTTTTTGGCTTTTGAAATAATTCTTTCAAATTTCCGTTTTCAAATTTTGCTTTTTAAACAAAAAAGAAGTTCATTGAATTAGAATAAATTCTAAAGATTTAGGGCCTGTTCACATAGGAGTCCGTTACGTTGCGTTAAGAAAAAGATGACGTTGAGACGTAAATAAACCAATCATATGCCTCCAAACGATTAGCAATAAAATTTTTAACGCCTATGATTGGTTTATTTTCGTCTAAGATACAATGGCGACCAGTGAGGGAAATTTCAAAAGTGAGTTTTGTAAGTACGCTTTTTTAGAATGATAACATTTTTTCTATTAAATGTATTTGGTATATTTTGGAAGCTGAATGTCTAGAAAATACCGATAAATCGTAAAATTGACATTACTAGGTGCAGAAAACCCAAATATTTGTCCATCAAAATTGTCGATTTCGTGAAATTCGGAAACTGCTTTGGGGAAATAGCTTCGTTTGCAGTGAAAAACATTTTTAACTTTTTGAAAATGTGCATATCCTTAAAGATGAAGAGTTGTAGAACACATGGAAATAAAAAATTTGTCGACTGGTGGGCGGAAAAGTTTAATTTTGCATGCATGAAAATAGTGAAAATTTGCGAAACGGAAAGGAGCTGGCCCACCCGGAATGACATCTGTTTCTATTTCCCGCTTCTTTTGAGTTCGGCAGTTTTAATTAATCTCAAGACATCTCCGGCCCCCCACTCCTATTAAGGAGTATCGGCCAACTTAAACTGATGACCGGTCGCCGCCACAGCGATCCCGCCGCACAACAGGACCCGCCGCTCAGGCATGTCCAAGACCGTCCGTGTTCGTCTAGTTCAGCTCACTCTACCATTCGCTCTCGGCCACCACGAGCCAGAGCATCCCCTGAGCCAATCCAAGTTAATTGTCTGAGTCTAATATCGTTTATTTTAAACGAACAACAATTCTAACTTCCCATTTCCGTACGCAGCCACCAGCTGCGCTCTACATCCCTCATCAAACTTTATTAAAAAACAATTACATAGTCTGCAGCCATGCAGAATAAACATAACATAAACAGAACAATTACTTGCCAAGCTAAGCAACGAACATATAATTAATAAGCATACAACTCGTATGCAAAATTAAAACACATCTTGTCACCAACAGCAAATTACAAAGTTCAAGACTTTAAGCAACACTAGCAGAACCAAAAGCAACTAAAGCAAGTTGAAAGCAGCCTGCAATCAACAAGCAACTCAACACCAGAAGCAGGCAGACAGCAACCCGAAGACACAAATAGTTCAACGCGCAACTTTGCGCGATCCATAGTCCGTTCTCTCAATAGTTCTTTCTATATAAGCCTTCATTCTTGGGCAGTTCTTATCGGTTGAGAGGTGCTCAGCGCAAGCCGGAATATCTTCTTCCTTATCAATCGAAATCAAATAGTCTACACAATTAGCACACCTAAGTGACCCCGTACATTCACCTTCGTGTTCGAGCTTATTGCACTTTCTACATTTTTTATCATATACACAATTTTTCGCAACATGTCCAAAACTCCAGCAGTTGTAACAGATCAGCGGTCTCAGGTATTCCCTAAATCCGCATGTCTCCCAACCTATTTTCTACCTTTTTATTTTCTCCAGTCTTTTGAAGGCCGAGCCCTTCATGCTAACAATCCAATTTTTACCGTGTTTTGCTTGGTAACCTGTTATCACGTTTATCGTTTCTCCAGCGAACTCTTCATTTTGAGCCATTAATTTCGCTTTAACTTCTTCTTTTTCAATTTCTTCATCAACCCCAAAGATGATGATATGGGGATCTCTCTTCTTGCCTTTTTTAATATCATATTTTTCTTTTAACTCGTCTATTTTCTCGAACTCTTCTATTATTTTATCTATATCTTCTTCCTTGCTGGTCCCTATGATAAGACCATTCTTATCCATTTTACGACAAGAAGTAATACCCACTTTAATCTTGTCAGGCTTTATCAGTTCCTGTACATCTACTTTCGTATTACACTCCGTAATCCTATCTTTTTTTGGTATAATAGTCAGCACGTGAGTGCTCTGCCCCCTAGACTTAGGTTTAGTCGAGCTGGGTCTAGCCACAGCATCGGCATAAGTCTTCAATACAGGCTGACTCTCCAGAACACTAATCCGCCCCATTAGAAAAGCGATCAGCATTTGCTGATCTTTAGAGGCCTTCATAATAGCCGTAATATCCTCATATAAATTCTTAACTTCAGTGTTCCATCTAGCCACTGCTATCGTCTCATTTAAATGGTTATATCTTTCTGTAATGACCTTCTCAAGTTCATTCCTATTTCCAGCAGATCTTCCATTTTCATATCCTTTTTAGTTGGTGACTGTATCTCCCCCTCTTCCGACGTTAGCGGTTCCGCCATAGCAAGAACCCCCAGGGCCCACCTCGGCAGTTTTAATTAAATAATTTAAAAAGTTTAAAGTTTTGAAAGTTGAGGATGGTATCAGTGCACGCGTGTCGTCCGACCGCGTCCATCGCTACCAGTCGCGATATCCTGCTATGCTCGGTTCGCGAGATTAGCCCGTCCCCGTGTCTGCTGACTAACAAACAAACTAACATTTGTTTACCTTCAGCTGTTATTATATAGACTAGCTGAGTGGCAGCCCGATGTGTTGCTTTTCGATTTAAAATGAAATGTTTTTATTTCTTAAAGATTAAAAACTGTTTAATGACTTTTAAAAATATCATAGAATTTTTAAAAACGAAATAATTATTTAAAATTCTCTTTATCAAATTTTGGTTTTTGGTTTTTGAAATAATTATTTCAAATTTCCGTTTTCAAATTCTGCTTTTTAAGAAAAAAAGAAGTTCATAGATTTAGAATAAATTCTAAAGATTTTAACTTCTCATTTCCTAAAACAAAAATTAATTCTGGTGCTTTAAAATTATTTCTGGATTTCAATTATTAAATAAATGACTCGTTCTCAACTATTTTGGCATTTGGTTATTTTCCTTTTGGCAACATGGCGAAATGTAAACATTACATCTCATGGGGCAAAAATTGCTTAAAAAATAGAAAGACAGTTCTGATGAATTCAAAATTGGTGGCGGAAGAATCCTCATCACTTCCTCATTAATTAGAAATAAATTTCACGAATTTGCTGGAATTATTAGTGAGTAAAATAATAAGTCGAAAAATACGAACTCGGCATTCAAGTTACATTAAGATACAATGGCGATCATTGCGGGAAATTTCAAAAGTGAGTATTGTAAGTACGCTTTTTTTAGAATGATAACATTTTTTCTATTAAATGTATTTGGTATATTTTGGAAGCTGAACATCTATAAAATACCGATAAATTGTAAAATTGACATTAATAGGTGCAGAAAACCGAAATATTTGTCTATCAAAATTGTGGATTTCATGAAATTCGGAAAACTGCTTTGGGGAAAAAGCTTCGTTTGCAGTGAAAAACATTTTTAACTTTTTGAAAATGTGCATATCCTTAAAGATGAAGAGTTTAGAACACATAGAAATAAAAAAATTGTCGACTGGTGGGCGGAAAAGTTTAATTTTGCATGCATGAAAATAGTGGAAATTAGCGAAACGGAAAAGAGCTGGCCCACCCGGAATGACATGTTTCTATTACCCGCTTCTTTTAAGTTCGGCGGTTTTAATTGAACAATTTAAAAAGTTTAAAGTTTTGAAAGTTGAGGATGGTATCAGTGCACGCGTCTCGTTCGACCGCGTCCATCGGTACCAGTCGCGATATCCTGCTATGCTCGGTTCGCGAGATTAGCCCGTCCCCGTATCTGCTGACTAACATACAAACTAACATTTGTTTACCTTCAGCTGTTATTATATAGATATGTGAAAAACAAGTACAGGAACAGATTGAGCGTTGAAAACGACTCAGGTACCTTTTAAAGACCAAGAGACTACACAAACATATCCTTATTTTCAATCATCAGTAGCTACTAAAATAATTTATTAAGAAATATGAAAATTTTACTGCGAGTTAAACACTCATTCTTCTTTATAAATATGGCTATCAATTTTTCCTAGCTTGACGAGAAATGTTTTAGTTGTTTGAAATTTTAACAATTGTTTTTTAATTGTTATATCATTGCGCACATTATATAATCAGGACAGTGGGCTAGAATACCATGAAATTTTATACACGTTCAATATAAACATGTATCATTAAAATGACGAACAATTATGTTATTCTTACCATAAAAATTTGAATTAGAGTAAAATTTATCCAAAAAATTTCTGAAATTAAAGAATTTTCTATGAAGAAGTAAGAATTTTTACTTCAACGATCATCATTTTAAAGATATATTATACAACTTAATTTTAAAATTAAAAAATTATGCATATTCATTAATATACGGACGCAAATCTGCGTACAATGACGTAACATTGAAAAAAACAATGGCTGAAATTTTAAAAAAAAATTAAAAATCTATCTTCAAGCTAGAAAAAATTAAGAGCCATGTGTATAAAGAAGAAAGTGTGTTTAACTCACAGTAAAATTTTCATATTCCTGAATAAAAGATTCAGTCAGTCAGTCAGTGACGGAACTGTTTTATATATATATAGATTTTCTGTATTTTGTTTTCTTTATACTTATATGCATTTTGCAAAGTTATTCATATGTGTATAGAATTTCTTTGACCCCCCTCAAAAAGTTATAACATAAGAAGTGGTACAGCACGACCCTACAAAAATTCTCAGGTGGTACTGAAGTATAAATAGGTTGGGAATCACAGGTCTAATATATTAGAAATAACCACGTAAACGGACGTTTTTGTCAGACAAGTTCCGATGGGTCGATAATTTTTGGAGAACTCTGATAGGGACACATTTCCCATGGCTGGATTTCTACAGTCAGAATAAATACTGCGTGTTACTCTTTCAACTGATATGTTTCAGATGCGTAGGAACTGAGGGATAACAAAATAAACAGCCACGTAGTAAACAGGTTGTTAATCACGTGGATTAAGGATCGGGGTAGGTTTAGGCAGTATTTATCATATTTCAAGATATCTCAAGGAGGGGAAAGTTCAAAGAACAACCTCCCTTGTGACTGTTTTGTACACTTCTAGTAAATAAGTTTACTGAGTTTGTAGCTAAATGCTTGATTTGTCAAACATTCCTAGTTTATGGTGCTGGTGAAATCAAGTTCTGCAAGTTGTCTTCAGCTTCAAATTTCCTTGACCTTCTTAACATTTCGAATGTCATTATGTTAATAGTTTATATAATGAAATTGGATTACAAATGCAATGAGAACTGATGTAAAACAATAATTTTTACATTGATCAGTCCAGTTTGATTATATATTATATTTTCTAAGGTACACAGATCGTGGTTTCACAGCATAGGGCTTGGGATAGTCTTTAATAGCAAAGATACAACTCTATGGACTTTCGAGTAATGTATTTTTTTGAGTGCGAATAAAATTTAATAACATGAAACATTTTGACAGCTTAAAAATATTAAGGAGAGGCGAGAAGTAATGAATACCGAAGAATCGTTCATTTGAAAATCTTTATAACGTAAAAATCTTATGAACCGGTCGAATCCCTCATCTTTGGATTTCTATAGTGTAACGAAATTTCTAAATATTATAAAACATTTTGACAGCTGCTGAGGAATTACTACAGTAAAAGTCTTATGAACCGCTCGAATCCTCCGTTTTAATATACCCAGAAAAGCAGAGAATAAGCCAAAACAACAGTTTTCACTACTTTATTTCTTAAATATTTTATTAAGGCATTTTACTTCTGTTATTTTTTTACCCTATGAACAATGAATGTTGTACTGTTTGTGGATTTTTACATTTCTTGATATCAGCGTGACCTGAAGTAACAAATTACTCATCGAATTTTTCACGCCATATTTTTTCCTTGCTCTAAGACTGCTTGAGAGGGAAGACATTTAAATACAAACACTTCTTCACATTGTTACTATAATTCTCTTGGTATCTTACTATGGATTATTCCTTTGTTATGGTTATTTGATATTTCTTTTTTTCTGGATTATTTCAAACGCTCTAAGACTGCTTGACAGAGAAGACATTAAAATAAAAACACTTCTTCACATTGTCAGTATAATTCTGTTGGTATCTTACTATGGATTATTCATTTGCTATGCGTTATTTCTTTGTTATGGCTATTTGATTTTCTTTGTTTATGGATTATTTCAAACGCTCTAAGACTACGTGAGAGGGAAAACTTTTAAATAAAAACACTTCTTCACATAGTCAGTATAATTCTGTTGGTATACTTACTATAGGTTTTAGGTTTGTTAAGCCAGCGCTCAAAATCTGGTGTAAGACAGTAGTCATTACATTGATGGCCATTTTGCACAACATTCTATGTTTGAATAAATATGAATGTAAAACAAAAATTTTCAGGTAGTCTCTTCTAACGAAACTACCGCGGGTAATTAACTTTGCTTACCCTTTTTTGTATGTATATATATATACATACATATATATATATATATATATTTATATATATATATATATATATATATATATATATATATATATATATATATATATATATATATATATATATATATATATATATATATATATATAAGTATCAAATGTAATGTGATTAATAATAAATCATAAGAAATGCTTAAAGTACAGTAATCGTAATTTATAGCGCCTTGCTGCTAACAAACTAGTTACTAAATAATCGATATCAAAGTCTAAACTAAATAAGCAAAAGAACAATACCATAACTACACAGATTTAAGAAAAATTGAAGGTAAAACTTAACAGATATGGAAGTTTTGTAGTTGATGAACGGGAGGAGTTGTGACCTCCCACTCCGGTTAAACACTGTTTTATGCCTAGGCAACACTCCCGGAGGTCTGGTACAAAATTAAAACCTTATATGTATTAAAAAAAGAAATATAAAGAAGACAAAAGAACAGAAAATTAACAAAAATTTAAATTCAAACATATATTACCAAACTATCACTACAACAACAAGACACCAACACTACCCCCACCCGCATCACCGCCTTTAGCTCTATTCACTTCACACCCACTCAACCATATAGAAAAACGACTTCTATGGTTGCAGTCATCCAGGCTAAAAAATCGGGTTAAAATAGATTTTAAAAATAAAAGGAAAAACCCTTATCACTAGTATCTTGCAAGAATTTATTTATTTTTAAGTCAATTTCTGCTTGATTAGAATGTAATCTAGAACATCTTACCAAGTAATTTATAATAACGTTGCGTTTGATGTTCTTGTGGACGTCACTATTCCAGGACATTATTCGTACAGTTTTAAAGGATTAGTTATGTCGTTTATCGTATAATTTGTAAGAAATGTTTTGTTTTGCGTCAATATATAGTGTTAGATCAAGGAATGCTCGCCCTCCATGTTGTCACGCTCTGTTTCTACTAGTTTTAAACTTTCTGGGTAAAAATCAATATCCAATGATGTAAAATTATTATTAAAACATACTAGAATGTCGTCTACGTATCTAAAATATATAATATTCAGCATCATTACTCCGCGTCCATAGTGGTACAAATAAATATCAGCCAATGCTGGCGAGCAACCTCCTCCCATCGGCACTCCATGTATCTGTCTATAAAAGTTAGTCCCATTGAACAATACAGTCTCACGCAATACGATGTCCAAAAGAGATCGAAATTTATTTAAAGAAATATATTCTTTTAAATCATATGGTTCGTATAGGCCTATAATAATATCATGGAGGTCGTTTAAATTTATGGAATTAAATAGGTCGGTAAAGTCGTAACTTTTCATGTTAGTAATTTCTCCCATACCCTTTAACTGTTTGACGACTGAATAAGTGTTTTTAATAAAATATCCACCTTCTGCAATAAGTTTTTTCATAACCGTATTAAGAATCTTTAAAAGTTTATCATTACTAGCTATAGTTAATACATAGTTAATACACAATGCATAGCTATAGTTAAGTATGTATTGCATCCTATAGTAACGGATCGGAATTTAATTGGAGATTTATGGAATTTTGGAATTTATACAAGATAAGGAAATTTAATTTTTTGTTGTAATTGAATGCCAGCTCTACGATACAAGGCCCTTATACGATTTTCTATAACACAACGTGGAGTATCGAGTTTATTGTAGATCTCATCATTTTGATATTGACCATGTAAAAACTCGCAATAAACTTTTTACAGATAAAAGCATAGTTGGAAGCCACTTTATCAACGTAAGTTATAACATAATCACTCTGTAACTTACTAATAGCAGATCGCAAGTATTTTAATTTGCCATTTTCATCCCTACACGTAATAGCACAATATGTGTTTGTAAAATCCCTTAAATAAGGGTATTTCCACTCATTAAATGCATCATCCGGCATGCCAAATTTAATAGCAGTTCGCTATACAAATTCATCTAAATTTTTCTAAAGATAGGTATCACATTGCCAAAATATCCAATACGATAGCTTGTACCCCTTTCCATGATATCGATCAGATCTGGATTATCAGAAATTTTAATGTTTCCTGTGATGACGTGACCATAATGAATATTAAATCCTATCATATTGTCCGTACAACTACATTTACTAGGAGTTTCAGTATTTAAATTAATGGATGTCTTATTATAATTGAAAATTATACGTCCTGTGGGTCTGCAATAAAGGAAACTATTGTGAAACTTAACGTTTTTAATTGGAAAGAATATCATGTTTTTTTCAATAATTTTAGCAAAAGGCACACTATCAAATCGTTTATTGGCGTATTCGGTAACGCAAAATAACTTATTTTTAAACACTTGTATAGAGGAGAAGGTGGAATTATGGACCCTGCATTTATTATGGACCCCCTTAATATCTGTCCTATGGGCAGGTGCAGCCACTAATTATAGCTGTGATCTTGAGCCCCTAGGTGGCTGCTATGGATAGTCAAGGTCACTGACCCCAGTTCCCTCGCGAATGACGATCTGCGGCCAATTGTTTGTTTTTCGAGTTTTCAAACCTTTTCTGAGGAAAGTAAAAGTGAATATTTTACATACCTACTACTATGTTTTGTAAAAACTGATTCCTGTGCCTTATTCTACATGACAAGAAGTTCCTTAGGAGCTAGTTCGAAATTAAATTCGATGTAATTCATAATGTGAAAAACGAGTTTGTTTCCAAGATGACGATGTTTGAAATATGGACCCCATGGGTGCTGGTATTATGGACCCGGTTTCGATAACCGGTTTCGATAATGTAATAATAATAATGTTTCCGTGAGAAAATGCAATTCCACAGTTGATTTCATTGTGATACATTTTATTTTCATGTTTTGTAATCCTTTTCGGTTATTCTGGAAGCTAAGAATGCAAGTTGAGAAGAAATCTCCCGCTAGCAAGGACACTGCAGTGCGCAGAAGAAGTTGGGATAAGGTGGAGATGGTTGAGGCTATCCAGAAACTAAGATGCGGAGAAATGGGGCTAAAGGAGGCTGCCAGAATGTTTGGTGTATCAAGAATAACTTTGAGATTATTGGCTTCACAAGTGGATACGCCAGCAACAGATTTGGTTATACAAAAACTAGAGTTTGGTTTTGGTTTGGAGCGCTACGTTCAACTTTTGACCGGGCAATTGTTTTTAGCCCTTTTTTTCAACAAGGGCGAATTAGACCGGGACCTACAGTTTAAAGCCGATTCCGAACGGCTACAAACATCCATACCATCAGTGGAACTCGAATCCACAGGATCTGAACCAAATGCCAGTTCCCTAGCTATTCGTCCATCACCTGGAACAAAAAGTAGGAAGAAAGCCTGTTTTACCAGATTGCACTGAAAAAGAGTTGGTGACCTATTTGCTAGAGATGGAGTCAGTATTTCACGGTCTCACTCGACAAGATGTGAGGAAATTGGCGTTCCAATTAGCTGAACGCAATAATATCTCCCACACTTTCATAAACGAAGCAGCAGGGAGAGACTATCTAAACCGATTCCTCATTCTTCAGACAAATTTCGATCAGAAAACCTACAGGGACGTCATATACACATGCAGACGGATTCACACGTGAGCAGGTGGCTGGGTTATTTTTATTTGCTGGAAGACTTGTGTTCTGGGAATCATATCCAGAATCTTCAATGTAGAGGAGACTGGTTTAAGTGTGGTTCAGTCAAAAGTTTCCCAAGTCATTGGGTTGAAGAGAAAACATCAGGTGGGAGCTCCGACTACAGCTGAACGTGGTTCTCTGGTAACTGTGGTTTGCTGCATGAGTGCTTGGGGGAACATATTTTCCACCAATGATGATATTTACTCGTAAAATCTTAATTGATCAGCTTATGAATGGAGCCCCATCCGGAGCAATTGGAATAGCTCATCCCTCTGGGTGGATACAAGTCCATATGTTTACAGAGATGACCCAGACCAGCAAGAAGCATCGTGCATCTTCTGTGAAGGTGCATTCAAAGATGACACATGAGGAGAACTTTGGATTCGTTGTGTGATGAGCCTACACTGGATTCATTCTGTGTGCACCGGAGCCGAAGCTGAGTTTTATATTTGCGACTTTTGCTGCCAAAATTGAAGTTTTTTTATATATAGATAATATTTGATGATCCAGCTGTTTAATAATATATTATCTTTCTTTCACTTTTAATTTGAAAACGTTTCGCTTTTTTGTTTCCAGCTGTTTAATAAATATATAAATGAGTTTTTTGGAAAAAAAGGTGGGGGTCCATATTACCCTCCACTTTGGGTCACCTGTAAGTTTTGACTTTTTTCACTTACGTGATTGTATGCATCTTAAAATTTTATTTAACGGCAAATCCACTTAAGAATGTTTAGATGCTGAGTTATGGAAGAGGTTAGAGCCCCAAAATAGGAAAATCAGTCTTTGGTATGAACACAGTGAGCCAAAAACAAAAGGGGGGTCCTTAATCCCACCGTCTCCTCTACTATCACTTAATAATATTTCACAACAACTGCTTCTATACTTAAGGAGGTCTATGATGATAGGGATATATTGTGTGTTATTTTTGATAAGATTCTTTAAAGCTTTGCCTTTACAGTATCGCCAAAAATCTTGTATCCAAACTTTCTTATTTCCAAAAATAAAGTTCTGTATCCAGTTAATGGGATAGTTAGGCTTTTTATCTATCGCACTGCACAAAATACCAAATTGTGATAAAAAGTGTTGATAATTTATTTTTCTCTTTCGACCTCCCCGTTGTTTACGTTTCTGTTGCTTATCATTATTACCCATATGTCGAACGACGTTACTCAGTACACTGGGGGTAGAAGACTTTTCTATATTATTCCAATTATAATTAGTATCGTATATGTTGGTGTTGAGTCCATATGGATATATAGTATTGTAAATACTTATGTGTCGACTTTCCCACCAGATTCGAGTATTTTTATCTGGTACTATATCAATTACAGATGGACCGTGACGGCCTTGTGGTACAGTGCACTGGCTTTCGGTGCTGAGGGTGCTCAGATCGAATCCTGGCGAAGCGCCATTAAAATGCCTCGTTTGTGTCGTCCCTTCATAGGGGGCAATGCTGGTCCGCCTATATGGCACCCCCATAATAAAGTGGCCAGCAAAACTGCGGTGAATTTTAGGTGAATGTCTTCGTGACAAGTGCCTCCGCATTGGAAAGAAAAAAAATATCAATCGCGGAGACACATATATGTTCAATTCCATGTTTTTAAAAATGTGATATTTTCAGTGTGCAATCCTCTTCATTATTATTACTAGATCTATAAACATTGTTTCGGTGTTGGTTTAGACGCAGGTTTAGTGTGTTTTGTGTCTGTCCAATGTATGACATATTGCATATTTTACATGTAATCATATAAATGCAATTGTATACTTTACAAAAAGTCTTAAGTTCTAAATTTCCTCCAATTTGACGCTGGCTAGCGTTAGGGCATAACTTAAAACGCCTATCATTACATTTTTTGTAGGTAAATCTGTATATATTAGGGTAGTAACTATCATTCAGTATCACAGGCCAAAATGATAGCTAAGACTACGTGAGAGGGAAAACATTGAAATAAAAACACTTCCTCACATTGTCAGTATAATTCTGTTGGTATCTTACTATGGATTATTCCTTTGTTATGCATTATTCCTTTGTTATGGTTATTTGATTTTCTTTGTTTATGGATTATTTCAAACACTCTAAGACTGCTTGACAGGGAAGACATTGAAATAAAAACACTTCTTCACATAGTCAGTATAATTCTGTTGGTATACTTACTATAGGTTTCAGGTTTGTTAAGCCAGCGCTCAAAAACCGGTGTAAGACAGTTGTCATTACATTGATGGCCATTTTGCGCAACATTCTATGCTTGAATAAATATGAATGTAAAACAAAAATTTTCAGGTAGTCTCTTCTAACGAAACTACCGCGGGTAATTAACGTATGATTACTTAACTGTGCTTACCTCTTTTGTATGTATATATGTATATATGTATATATATATATACATACGTGTGTGTGTATATATATATATAACATAATATATATATATATATATATATATATATATATATATATATATATATATATATATATATATATATATATATATATATATATATATATATATATATATAATATTAAAAACTAGTAATTTCTTAATTCAACACTCTTAACATTTAAAAATTATTAATTCCTCACTTTACTATTCCAAATTACAAACTTTTTTTTAATCCCTTAAAACATTTAATCCCCTTTGGGAATTCGCGTTAAATTCCATTTTAAAATCTAACATTATTCTAAATTCCTACGAGCTAAATTTCGCTTTTGATTCTAAGTTCTAATAACCTCGAGAGAAAATATTAAATGGCTGCCTGTTGACTCGAAAACTAAAGTTGCGTGGCGTCACTACGAGAATAAATCAGTTCTGCGAATCAACAATAACTTACCTTTCAAGTTATTGTTGATGGTAAGTTATTGATGGTAAGTTATTAACCAATCATCCATTAAGACACACCCTTTAATCACGTGATGAGATGAACCTTTAAAACTATCTGGTGTCTAAAATTAGACACACTCTGTAAGAATCGGTTTGTCATATAATCCCGGGCGGACGACTTGGAAAAACTTAATAAAATGCTTTAGATTCAATTACGTATTTGTGGTTCCTGTGTCTGCGTTGGGAGTCTTTGCGGGAAAATGCTCGGTTTGTCATCATGTGTATCGGCGACGTCATCCACTCTGGCCTGTTATTTGTTCCTCCACGTCACCGATATTACATATATATATATATATATATATATATATATATATATATATATATATATATATATATATATATTATATAAACTTTTATATATATACATATATATATAAGTCAAAATTTTGAAGCATTTTGGTACATTTCTGTTTAACTGTTTACTGCTTGCCCAATTGCCCAAGCAATACAGATTGGGTTTGGCACGCTGCCAAAATTATCCTGCGTCACTCGCGACGCAGGACATCTGAAATTTTGCTTACCGGAGGATCGTTATGGAAGAACGTAATCCTACTTTAAAACATATGTATCATGGTTATTTTTACCATGTTTTTTTTATCGTGTTTATATTACTGTGTTATATCTCTGTTACGTGCGCATACAGACATGCATATTGAGTGCATGCGCACGTATACTTAACTAATTCACAGATGTATGATGTACTATATAAATTTTTATCAATTTACATGCGTTTAATATTCTTGAACTGGTAGTATTTAATTTTATAGTTAACTTATTCATGTTCTTATGTAAAATATATATTAAGCTATACACAAAAATTATCGAAGGGGCGTCCGGAAAGGTTAAGTCTTCATGTTTAAAAGAAAATCTGATCAAATATATATTAACACTAGAAAGACGGGAGTTTTTTTCTTACTAAAAAAACTGAACGCCATCATTTTGACGGTTAAAAATAAATTCAAGAATTTAAAATATTTAATGTTATCTTTTAAATGGTTAAATACTTTAAATTTTGAACTATTTCATTCCAATATACAGGGTGGTTATAATTAAAGTTCCACTTTGAAATGGTCATAAAAGGAAAACTACAGGACCAAATGTTATCAAACTTGGTAATAGTTTAAAGGAGGTCATGGGAATTTCTTTTCCACCAAGAAGGAAAAAAACAACTCACCACCATAGGGGGGAATGGCATTGTATGCAATATTATTAAACAAAATAAGACATCAAGTCATTAGTTTAAAATGTGTTTAATCGCTTCTAAAACGTGTTACAAAGCATGTTCAATGTGGCATCCACCATTTTCCGAAAGCAAGTTAAATCGCATTATTGCATTCTAAACAGTAGCTCTTAGCATATCAGAAGGAATTTTACGGACATGTCGGTGTATCGCATCTTTCAATTCCACCAAATTCTTTAGATTATCACCATAAACAGTGCTTTTGAGATAACCCCATAGCCAGAAGTCACAGGGGGACCGGGATGGCCATTTTGTGGGGAGGTTTCGGCCTATAATCCGTTCATTCGTGAAATGGTGCTTAAGTAACAGTATGACACACGTACCAATGTGCGGTGGGGCCCCGTCCTGAATAAAAATCGTGGTGTCTAAAATGTCACGTTGCTGGAGTTCAGATATCACGAAACATCTTAACATTCACTCTAAGCGAGCTGCAGTCATGTGCATGTAACAGGTCCAGCTGTCGACTGCTCTTCAAAGAAAAATGGTCCAATTATGAAACTAGCTGTCATACCACACCAAACGGTGACTTTAGGAGAATGCCATGGAACTGGGTAGATAACATGAGGGGTTTGTTTGGCCCAAATCCTGCAGTTATGGGTGTTGACATCGCCATTTAGGTAAAAATGGGCCTTATCTGTCCACAAAATGTTCCATGGCCAATGTTTGTGCATTTCCACCCGTGCAAGGAATTCCAAAGCAAAAGATTCTCTTGCAGCAGGATCGTTAAGTGTAAGTTCTTGAACATGTTGATTTTGCATGGGTAGAACTGCAGCACTTTACGGACAATTTTGTACACTGTACTCCATGGTACGTTCATTCGACGTGCGACAGTACGTACGCTGCACGTACCGTGTGTGCTTTCCATTTTTGCTTCCTCAACTGCTAATGCAAAAGCCTCCTCGGTTTCCACAGAAGCAGGTTTCCTTCCCCTCCCAGGTTGCAACAGATAACAAACCCGGGGTTTCAAATTTTGCCATCATTTTCCTCAAACCCTTCGGTGTCATTGGCCCTCGGCGTATTCTTCTTACTGAACGATACGTTTGCAAAGCACGCCGTTCATTGCTATCGCATTCATAATAACATTTAACGAGAAAAGCACGGTCTTGCAGGGTTAGAGACATTATCGATTCGTAACAATGAGAACTCTGACAAACAGGTTCACTTTTATCTGGAAAATCAAATAACGTGTGAAGCGCATCTGCATAAATCATTTGCTTCTTCCTGCCATAAGCCAATTACAAACCATTGTGGTTTTGCATAACCTCACAAACAGTTTCGTTTTAGAAACGATTAAAAAACGTTTTAAACAGATATCTTCATGTCTTAGGGCCGAATTCAGGCTTCAAAATTCACAAATTAGCGATCTGTAAGAAAACGACTTCCGGAATGCGCACACTTATTATAATGCGTACACTTATTAAATACCCTTTTTTATATGCAACTCTTTTCATACCTTTTCTTAAGGGTATACGAAATGTTAAACCCGTGTAACAAAAGGTTAAGTTAGATTCCGACCCATATTTCGTTCAACAATATTGCATACAGCACCATTTCCCCCTGGTGGTGAGTTTTTGAACTTTTTTTTTGTTTTTGGCGGAAATTCCCATGACCTCCTTTAAACTATTACAAAATTTGATAACATTTAGTCCAGTAGTTTTCCTTATATGACCATTTCAAAGTGGAACTTTAATTTAAACCACACTGTATAATGAATTAGTATATATTTAGATATATTTTTATGCAGGTACGCCCAGCTGACAACCTGCTATGGTTTATCTGTAAAAATATATGCATGGTTTGTGCAGTCCTTATTTTTCAACACCAATATTTCTGAAGAGCCAATATTTCTGATATTTGCAAAAGGGGGAAGAGACAAAAAGTAACTAACATTTTTCAGGTATTATTTTAAAGATTTCTGCCTGTTTTCTATATTGTCGTCAAATCGACGGCTTTCAGTCTTGGTAGGTATACAACTCATTTTCTCCCTCTCTATACTATCGAATATAATTTTGTAAATGTGTGTGCATATTTCGTGTAAAGATAGAAAAAGTCATAAAATTTCGGAGGCCTGAGGACATAAATACAAACATAGCGCTCAATAGTATGTCCGAAACCGTCAAAATTATGGCAACCATCTTTCTAGTGTTAAAAAAATTACCCTTTTTTATATGCAACTCTTTTCATACCTTTTATTTCTGCGCGAAAACAAATTTGGTATTGATTTTTTTTAATTATCAAACTGATATCTGCCTTATTAAGATGTTATCTCAAAATCCATAACTATTTGCATAACATGCCGATATACGTATGTGGGAGCTTAATGTAAAAAAATATATGTGTGTCATTTTACCATGCTTTTTTATATTGAGACTTATTACTGTGATATAGTTGATATATATGCGTTACATGCGTAATATGTTCATATACACACATGTATGTGAGATTAGTTAAGAATGTATGTGAGATTAGTTGAAATCTACGATCTCAACCATTGACTTCGTGTATCTTTCTTAGAAACTTTTCTTCTTCACCCCTTTAAATAAATATAATTTTTAATAGGCTATTAACCAAAATATTGTTCATAGGATCGTTTTTGGTTAAAATCTCGAATTTTCTCTTCCCATACACTGATAATTCCAAATCTAGTCCTTCATGTATCTACTTCTGTTTGAATTTTCTTTTTATATATATAATATCTTTTTATTTATATAATATCTTTTATATATATAATAATTTAAAGCTATTTTAATGCTACTAAGTTGTGATTAAGTAGTTATATTTAAAAATAATTTTCTGCCTTTTCTTAAAATGATTTTTTAAAATTTCATTTTACGTGAAATTTCTTATAACAAAAAGTACCTTATAAAACGTTATAGAAGTCTGAAAACATATTTTACATTAAATGTTTCATGAAGCTATGCTGATAACAGTAGCTTAGTTTGTTTTCTTTTTAATTTTGGTATAAATAACAGATTAAAATAGAACCTAAGCCATATTTCTATGTATCAGTATTTTTACAACTAAAATTTCTCAACGACAAAATCCATCACTCTCTAGTTCAGAAAATATCAATATATTGGTTTCATTTTGAGTTATCAAATTTTGAATCAATCCTTTATCAACCTTTTTTTTCAGTTTCATCTTACTGAAAATTAGCTTTTAACATAATACGTGTAACAAATTTTTTGTTCAATTTTAAAGTTTCCAAGTTATTTTATATTTAACTAAGATAATTCCCAAGGAAATCTAGATAATAGTCTAACCTAATATAATTAAATATACACGTACCTAAGATATAAAGAAATTAAATTTTTTTTACAAGTCAGAACAATATATTTAATACCAGTGCATTCTTTCAGTTGTCAATATATAGCATCGCTCCGAAGTTCATTTCCATAAAAGCCGTGGAAACTCTAAGTCGAGAGTAAGTTACTTTTTAAGAATGAGATAAGCTGTAATCAACTAAATGTATTCAGCTTCAGATATGGGACTCCTAAAAAACTCTCTCGCCGAGATTAAAGATAGAGATAGATTCTTTTCAGCTTATCTCTGACAGTATAATGTGATCCAAGAACACGATTACATTCATGGAGCAGCGATAAATCGAATTTGTAGCGTAGGTGAATCCTAATAAGGCATATGAAAAATTATAATATAGAATAATCCTACGCTGTTGAATCCAATGTCGGAATGTTACTGAAGATAATTAAACTTGACTCGATGGTAAAATCATCGAACGTCGATGGTTTAAGTCTGTCACGGCACAAATTTCTTTTGTGTTGCCTAAATAACAGGGCTAAAAATTTATCGGCTTTTAGATTCCAGCCAAAATGGTAAATACTCTGATTTCCATTAATAGAAACGAAGTTTGTTGACAAAGTTTTGTTAGTTATCTAATTAAATTATATTTCATAACTATTTGAAGTGCTTTTTTCATGAAATAAAAACTAAATTCGACCTTTGAAAATAACAGTGCTCTACAAAAATGTCATCAATAATTAAAATATTCGCTGTCTTAAAATGCGCAAGTTGATAGATACATTGTATTCACCAGAATGCGCAGAAACCATTGAACTCACGAAGATTATGCTAACGTTTACAACATCTCGTTCATTAGAAAGACTTAAATTAAAATTTAAACAAATGTATAAAATATATTGAAAAGGAATTTTAACTGTACTTTGAAGTTCTCTAACTGTGTTTAAAATGATATGCGTATGGTAACGCATTTATATCTGCCCATCAGTCTTGGTATAAAATGTGCATACCAATTATTAGCCTGTCAGAAATTTAAACTATTTGCTTCCAAAACGGCGGTACATCAAAAGAGAAACATTTTTATTGTTCCATTCATTTATTTATTTATTTGCGTCTAATTAATTCTGTCCAGTCATTTAATTCCATATATGCTGAATAGTTCTATGAGGTAATGATGTTCAAGTAGACATTATTTACTAAATTTATCACGTTCAACGCATAATTTTCAGAAAATCTGGAAAAAAGAATATGAATTAATATATCTAAGGTGCCCGATATAAAGGGCTTAAGTCAAAAATAGTGATTTTTAGATATTTGTTATTATTGCTAAAAAAAACTTTTGACTTGTATAAAGGCTTAAGTCTATCAATTGTGTATACAAAAGTACATTTCTTTGTACAAAAGTCTCAAGTTTAAATTGTTCTGCGATTGGTATAAAAGCCAAAACTTGGTATATTTAAATCACTGTTTTTGACTGAAGCCCTTTATACCGGGCACCATAGATATAATTCAAACATATAAAGTATATGTAGATTTCCGAAAGCTCCTATATTATTTAGCTTTCCGATGATCCTAAATTATTCATTTTTATTGAATTACAAATGGTAACTAAAACAGAAGCTTCGACATTCAAGAAAAAATTGCTTGATAAAGAAATCCATGATATTCATGTGAAGAGTACTCAAATCTTGGGAATTAAAACTACCCCTTTTAACCTGCTCAGGGCTTCATAAACTAAACTAACCTGTAACTGCTAAGAAAATAAATTAGGGTTTTTCGGATACAAAGAAACATGGGAAGGAGTCAAATTGGCATGTTAACAGGATGTGTAACATCTGTAACAGAATACTACAACAATTGCGTTTGTGTTTTCACTTTCTTCGGAAAAGTGAAATATTTCACTTGAAATGTTTTTCCCAAAGATAAGATCTCAGTGATAAGATTTTCCCAATGATCGCAGTGATAAGAACTCACGTTTGGAAACTACATACAGACAGATAATTTTGTCAAACAAATGAATAAGGTTTCGGTCATGTTCATAGAAGTTTTAGATTCTTATCTTTATTTCATGGAATAATGCAGTTTTGAATCTATATATAGTATCAGAAAAATATCCTGTCACTAAAATATCAGTTAACACATTCGCGGATAGTAATTTTTTTTCACTTCTCTGATACTGAAAGCCGGTTAAAATAAAATTTTAAAGCTGGTTGTCGCAGACTTACACCAACTTGCAATCTTTGACCAATCATGTAGATCCTTAACTGTGTTGCGAACACGATATTATGAAATTATTATTTTTTCCCTCTCCCATGTTGGTTGACAGTTTATTTTTAAGAAACAATATGCTCAAGATACTTAAATATGATAATTTAGCGACAACTTGAAAAAGACTTGAGAAATAGAGTAAATTCACGTCAACGGCAACCTGACACATTATTTGAAATGACGTAAATTTACGTTAGTGGATGTGATTGGTTTCATAGAATGTAAAACTATTTCAAGTCTGTTTCAAGAAAACGTGAAGATCTAATTTCCAGGAGTACTAAAACAAAATTTCTCAGTTTCTCATTTCAAAAACCAAAGGTGTTTAACAATATAAGAAGAAATGCATGCCTCCTCTAGATTCACAATTGTTGTCAACGTTTAAAAGGGGGGAAAAGAGAAAAGAATTGAAAAGAATCCGCAAGGAAATTAGAAAGAGCTTTTCTGAAAAAGTTAAGCGAATAAGCTAATCAAGAAAAATAGAGGATAATAATCTTACCAACAGTACGCTGAGAGGAAAAAGCGTGAGAGCAAAACGAAATCTGAAAACCGAACAAGACTCTACAGGCTTTGGGAGATATCGAGGTGAATTGTATCAATTGAAACTTTTACGTTGTAAAAGCTTATAATCAAAACAAGTCATGCATAACTGTATTGATTTAAGGGCAGTGGTCACTTTTAAGTACCTTTAAAAGTATCTTTTTTAAACCTTTGTTCGATTGTATGTGTTACTCGGGATTTTTGCTTGATTTACATGAAATTTTTTGAGTAACTGCCTAGCATACTGTTTATTATATTTATACATTATTTCAAAGTAATTAAAAAGAATAAAATTATTTTTATGCATAAAAGTGAAGAATTTTTCTTAATCGAGCATTTTTCAGTCAACTGTTGTGCGCATTCTGTCAAAATAAATTATTAAGGTACAGTAATAATTGGTTACTATATGTGATTGCAATACTTCAGGCAACAATATCCACCAACATTATTCTAAAATGCATTAAAACATTTTAGTAGGTGCTATTTTTAATTAGAAATTTCAAAAATGATTGAGTAAAAGCTTATAAAAAATTCTTTAAAAAAATTAAAATATGTTAAGGTTAAAAAATGTTGGTGGAATATGTTTCCTGAAGTATTGTAATTACATATAGTAACCAATTATTACTGTACCTTAATAATTTATTTTGACAGAATGTGCACAGCAGTTGACTACAAAATGCTCGATTAAAAAAAATATTCACTTTTCATGCATAAAAAAATATTTTTTTTAATTACCGTGAAATATTGCATATATATAATAAACAGTATGTTAGGCTGTTACTCAAAAAATTTCATTTAAATCAAGCAAAAATCCTGAGTAGCACATACAATCGAACATAGGTCTAAAAAAAGATACTTTTAAAGGTACTTAAAAGTGACCACTCCCCTTAAGCCTGCAAAGATGTCCAAATTCCTTAAATAGATGATACTGTGATCTCCTAATGTTTCGCTGAGGTAGTGCGGTAATGGTAAGCACGCCTATTCATTTGCCGAGAATCTATGTTTCAAGCACAGTTCCACGAGAAGTTTCATTTCAAGATGCTGGTAAATTTTCTTGTAATCAGCATGTTTTACAGTCTTTTCTTTCGACACATTTTTTCGAGTGTTCTTGACTTTTGATTTGAAAGCTCCTTTAGTTGTATTCAAATAACCCGCCTCACTTTCAGATGGAAGGCAGTAGGCACAGTCATCTTATCAGAATTGTATCCTCAAATTTGCTTAACAGTTAGTTGGTTTAGCAAACATGATGCTTATTTATCAGTAACATACACATTTTTTAAAAACTTTTTACCTCTTCACTTAAGTAGTATTTCTCTAATCCATCTCTGTCCTCGACTCGCCCTTGATCCCTATTACACACTAAAGCGAACGGTGAAGATAAAGTAAGATAAAAACCGAAAAGAAAACAATCTACCGAAAAATAATATGAAAAAAGACCTGGGAAACTATGCGGAAAACATTCGATCGAAAGTACCGGAGTTGCGACATTGGGTCAAAAAAAAGTTGATTACGAGGCATATATACATTTGTTATTCTACCGTTCGGCGACAGATTCTCATTTCTTAACGCCGTCTTTCGCCGACGGTAGAACGCTGTCGAATCATGGAGATAGAGTCCATTCGATAAGGGAGATTTCTGCACAGATTTGTCTGGGATGAGAGCCGATAATCCGAGTAGTTCTGATAATTTTTTTCTTCTTACTTTGTCCTCGTTAACTCTAAAAATAGTGGGGTTACAAATGTTCTGAATAATTCAGTAATATAAATTTCATTTCAGGGCTTGTGAAACAAAAGCTTAACTTTACGTATAGCTGTGAGTAGAAAATCTATTCAGTTTTTCAATGAAATAAGCTCGCGAGTTTCGAATACTTATATGTTCTCGTTAATGAACACTTCAGTAGGACACTACCGTTTCGACATATCTATGCATAAACAATAGAAAATATAACTAAATATAACAGAGCTAGAAAATAAGAAGAATGTAGACAAAAACAATACAGAAATCAAGCACTCAGGGCTCCACGCTCCAGAGGCAAGATTCTGTAGTAGTGCCGGAACTAAACTACAAATACGAGGTAACCGACTGGTCTCGTCATCAGGGAGCCTAACCAAATCAGTTACCTCAAGGGGAACTTTCTGAATAGGATGCAGGTATAACCAAAAAAACATCCCAAGGCCCCGAGATCCCCATTGAAACAGTTAGTCAAAAGAAAATGGAAAGACATGGACAACTTGCAGTGAGAACTCAACGCACCATACATGCAAGTACATATACAATCCTAATGAAAAGACAAAGATGCATACATACCCTACGATTTGGTTAGGCTCCCTGATGACGAGACCAGTCGATTACCTCGTATTTCTGGTTTAGTTCCGGCACAACTACAGAATCTTGCCTCTGGTGCGTGGAGCCCTGAGTGCTTGATTTCTGTATTTTTTTGTCTACATTCTTTTATAATTTTCTAGCTCTGTTATATTTAGTTATATTTGCTTTTTTCAATAGGAAGTTATGAAGCAACTGCGCAATCTTTTATTGAAAAGTTATTTATGCTTTCAATGCTAGAGTAGGTTTTAAGTTAATTTGTTTGGCAGTCTATGCCCGCCTTTTAATTTTTTTGCTTGCGTTGATTTGTTTATATTTTTATACATTAAGCAGTAGCAACTCTCACTACTACAGTTTGACTGAATTTATGTCCTTCAATTTTCAGTCCCCTATGAACAGCACTCGGCCTTTTTCTCTTTTGAATAAAAAAGAGATGTAAATAGAACTTGATGGCGAAAAAGATAGAATAATAAAATCAAATTTGAATTTCCTGCAGCGCGTGTAAAAAGCAGTTTATTCTAAAAATCACAACAAAAACAGAAAAGACATAGTTGAAAATTGAAAAAAAATGCATTCCAGTAAGAGAACTACAAGCATTTTCGGCTTCTCTCTTAATATTAGTCCAACTTAACAGATGCGGAGAACGTAAAAGAATGCCTTTGCACAGTTCCAGAACCGTTTGTACACTCTCGCAGAACACCGGTTTGTGGGTGTTGAGAGTTTAATAGCCTCATGGGTCAAAGATCTCAAAATCAGTTGTTTTGATCTGAGACCTTTTTGAAGATCTGTTGTGAAATGTTTGCACAAAACCGAAATCCATACTTTTAGTTGGGTTGCGAGCCATCATTGTCTGTTCTAGCTTGTTATTCAGACCAAGATAATCTCTCTAAATAAAACAGTTCCGTAACTGACTGACAGACAGATAACGCACAGACCAAACTGCTGGACATAAAGGGCTGAAATTTTGCATGGCGATTCTTCTTATAGTGTAGGGGTGCACTAAGAGAGATTTTTGAAAAATTCTTCTTAGATTTTTTAAAATTAAATTTTTAAGCTGCTTTTGAAATATTCTTTAAAGTTTGCATTTAAAATAATAATATGAGGGTTATAAAATTTATATCACGAGAAAGATCATAACAATTCCTTTTAAATGAAATCTTTTTCGAATCTTTACCTCCATTTTCTGATTTTTGGTGAATTTTTAAAGATTAATTTTTAGAATTTAATTTATTAAATGCTGATCACGTGGTTTCTTTTCTTTTAATTTTGCGTCACGTGCATAACAACGAAATAGACAAAAAAAATTTCTTGCTAATGCGGCAGACGATTGGACATTATCCAAAAAAATATTAACATACAGTAAAAGAAATGTTCTTCAAACTGTACTATATTAACTGTACTATATTATTTAGTATGTTCTATTATATTTAATTTGAATATTTTCTTCTACATTATTTTGTCTATAAAAATATCCGTTACGATTTTTTTATAAATATATTTTTTCGGTTTATTTTACATCAATTGCATACATTGATCGTTGCATTTATTATGAATATATTTATACATAATTTTGGCATTAATTGCATACATTGACCGTTGCATTTAATTTGAATGTACTCTGTAGCGAAGTACGGGTTTTCAGCTAGTCTTTCATATAGAGATCCTTTAGTAAAAAGCTGAAATATTTCTCAGACACTGCTCGCGAGAGAACAAGCCTTAGTCCCAAAATGAGAGGTAGTTCCTTCAAAAATTTCCCCCTTATGTTCTATTAATGACCTCGTGGGTCAATTCTCTGAACGTAATGACAACACATTAAATAATGCTGTTTAAACTTCTTCATAAATAAAAGCTAATAGCCTGATTTTGAAGCCAATTAGGGTCTCCAAGGATATAAAACAATACGGACATACATAAGAGTATAAAAATCTCCTTCGTATAATCACTAAGTATGGCTCATTAAAAAACCGGTAAATGAGGCAAATTTAGTCAACGAATGTTGTGAAAATATGAGATTAAAAAATTTTTTAATCTTATATTTTCACGTGATTATGATTCACGAGTATATAATTTACGCATAGATGGGAGAAAAATGTAAAATATAAATTCTTGCGACATAAAAAACAACTTTTTGGTATGTCAATAATTAATTTATTAGCATTCAAATAAAAAAATATGCGGAAGAATTTTCATTAATATTAATTTTGGTTCGTATTTAAAGAGAAAAAATACTAGAGGTTTTGGGATTTTTCATGTAGCAAATATTTTCTTTCGCAAGGCTTAGATTTTTCCGCTTTATCTTGATGTTTATCAGAAAGAACTTGGGGAAGTCAACAAAAGTGTTGCAAGTTAAATTCTAAAGCAACGTGATGGTTCAACTCAACGTGAGAATATATTTATATAAGTATGGGGAACTCATTTTTAAAAGAGAATTCTAGATCTTTATAAAATAATAACCCTAATAAAAATGTTATATATATATATATATATATATATATATATATATATATATATATATATATATATATATATATATATATATATATATATATATATATATATATATATATATATATATATATATATATATATATATATATATATATATCAAACTTAGTAAAATACTTTATAAACGAAAGGACATTTCTCATAAAATCCAGAATTGCGTTTTCTAAAATTCATTTGACAGGACTAAATCTTTTCTCTAAATAGGTATGAAATTGTATTAGTTCTAAGAACCTTCCCCACACACAGTGCTTAATTCTTACTCCTATCTGGTGAATTGTTATTAAATTGATGAAATTAAGTACTGAAATTTCAAAACTCCATTTATATAACCTAAGTGTGCACACCTGTGTATCTGCATACAAATGAGGGCTGTTCAGGTAAATTTGTGACTAATTTTTTAAACAAATTTTTATAGTACTTTGCAACTTAAACGTTTTAACAAAGAGGGTATTCTTGAACACTAACACTTAGTGGCCTGTTTATTACAACCTACATAGTACATCGTTCGTCCCCCTTTTGATCTCAGTACTTTTGCGATTTCTTTAGGGCATGGACTCTATGGGATTTGATAGGTGGCTTGAGGAGTCTGAGACCACATCCGATGTTCTCTAAGATTTGATGGTTCTGGATCCAACTGCCTAATGAGCCTTTCGACCTCATTCCACAAATGCTCAACTGGATTAGAATCTGGTGATCTGGATAGCCAGCTAAGCAAGGTGAAGTCTCCATCGTGCTCTTCAAAGCATTTGTGGACAATGGGAGTTTAACGGCACTGAATGATTGTTCTACTGCAAGTATCCATCTCCAGGGGAATAAACTATTAACGTAACTGGATGCACTTGGTCAGCAACAATATTTAAATACCTTTCGGTGTTCCCACGTTGTTTTACGAGAACTAAAGGGCTCAAAATTGACCAGGAAAACATCTTCCAAATTATACCATTGCCTTCACCAGTTTGAAGTGTTGTTTCAATGCAATCAGGCTCCATTCTCTTGTGCTGTTTTCTCCATTTTTGCGCCCTGCCATTTGCAATGTGTAATTGAAAACGTGATTCATCGAACCCCGTTACCCGTTTTCTAATCATTTACTGTCCTAACCTTGCGATCCTGTGTTTACTAGAGATGTTTAATTTTTTTAGCTGCAGACAACAAAGACTTTCGAGTAGGCCATCGACTTCTATACTCGATATGGTGTAATGTGCGGCGAACAGTACAGAGGTAATCGGAATTGATCCCTTATTAAGATTATCTGTAATATGCCGTACTGTTGCCCTTCTGTCGGATTGGATAAGTATGGAAACTCTTTTCAGATTCAGCGTCCATTAGATGGTGACGACCACATACCTTACGTCGAGACCCGGTTCTTAGTTTGGTTGCCCACTCTTTGTAAATATGAACAGCAGCTGCTCTCAAGCACTTCATAAATGAAGCAGATTCGTTGATACTCGTTCCACACACAATCATTCCGCGTTCAAAGTCCGTTAAATCTTTTTATTCATTCCTTCAAAAGCAATAGACTTCATTGTCATTAAAATCATCCAGCAATCCTTTTTTATACCAATCTCATCGTCTAGCAGCTACGGCTGACGTCATAGCTGAACTGCCTAAATTTTTGGATATCATAATTAATTGGCCACTCAGTGTATATAACATTGTCCATCCTTGAGAGTTTACATTCGAGTACTGTCTAAATCTTTTAATCCTGTGCGTAGAGATGTTTGATATTGTTAGCTGCAGACAACAAAGACTTTCGAATAGGCCATCGACTTCTATACTCGATACGGTGTAATGTGCGGCGAACAGGACAGCCTTTGAAACAAGCATCTTCGCTTAGAAAAATAAAAGCAGTACATAAAAATAAGTATCCAGGAATAATTCAGGTTTTTGTTTAGGGAAATAGAAGCAGGAACATGTGATATGTTGAAAGAATTACAGACTGACACTACATCGTTTCTTTCAGTAGTTATACATTTAAGAGGACTCACGACTCTTAAGTTGAGGAAAAAAGGCATATTTTCATACTTTTTGACTCTTTGTAACTATTTCAATTTACTCCCAATTTTTCCAAATTTTATGTATATGATAAATTGATATATTTGTTGTAATAAAAAAATTTTCAACTCTCAAAATAATTTTAAATAATTTTTTTTTAAAAATGCTTTAGATATATCTTGTTTTTTAAGCATTATATTGTATACTGGCTTGCACGCAGAACTATGAAATTAATTTTACACTTAAATGAATAATTCCTGTTTTAAATTTAAAATAAATAATTCAAAATACAATTCAACATAAAACATTCAACATTAAAATATTTTTTCAATTTTTTTAAAACTGCTCAAAATACACTTAAAATTTCCTTAAATTTTTTTCATTAATTTACCCCTAAAAAATAACACAATGTGCAGTGATTGCAATAATTCTAGTTCAGACGCAATAAAATAACATGATTATGCAGTGATAAAAATTTCATGGAATTATATTTCATAGTTTTTGAGATATCAGTTGCGGAATGATGCAAAATTGCATTTTGAGAAAAATGAGTTTAAAATTTTTCTTGCCATAAACTTGATCAGTAATTAAATTTTTAGAATATCAATATCTCCGGAACTAAGAGGAATATTTTCATGCGGTTTGCTTTAATTTGTTCAGAAATGATCAGGCTTTAACATATATTTTTTTCAAAAAATCGAATGTTTTAAAGATTTAAGGGTAGTGAGTCCCCTTAAACTTATAAATATTTTCCGCCAATCCATTTAACTAAATGGATAATCCATTTAGTCAGATCTGACACTTAGAAGGTGGCAGAGTGGTTAGTTTAAACAACTTTATTGCAACCCAGATTTCACAAAAGGATTGAAATTCAGGAAAAAAAAAACAGTTGCTCACGTCAAGACTCCCGCCATCAGTTGCAATATTTTGATCCAACTGATCTCGATCCATGGGACTTTTTCCACTTACTTGTCTTGAAGCCCAGACAAGTACGAAGATGAAGATTTGAAAATTCCACTGTTTCTGCAAAAAGACCAGGAATAATTCGAAAGAATGATGCAGGTTCTTTATTAAACTTATATATATATATATATATATATATATATATATATATATATATATATATATATATATATATATATATATATATATATATACAATAACATATTTTTTATAACATAATACGCATGCACACACACTGAACACGAATGTGTATATATCTATCTATCCATCTCTCTCTCTCTCTATATATATATATATATATATATATATATATATATATATATATAAGACAATACTTGGTAATAAACTAGAGAAATGGGATAATTTGAGATAGTTAATACCAAATTACATATTTTTTTTCATAACATAATACGCACGCGCACACACTAAACACGAATGTGTATATATCTATCTATCCATCTCTCTCTCTCTCTCTCTCTATATATATATATATATATATATATATATATATATATATATATATATTCATATATATATATATATATTATGTTATGAAAAAAATATGTAATTTGGTATTAACTATCTCAAATTATACCATTTCTCTTTAGTTTATTACCAAGTATTGTCTTTTTGGCGTCTAGTCACATGCGGAGGATTTCATGTTTGCCCTCAATTCTTAAAACAATTGTAAGTTAGGACAAGTGCGTAACGTCCACATAACTGCTAAGGTATTCAACTTGTAGTGGTGCCATCTGTGGAAATGTATAATAATACTTTCTCGTGGTACGCAACGAAGGGCGTTATCTCTAAGCATAACATCCTGGGAGGGTTATAAATTGTCACAAATTTATTTCACTTGCATTAATGTCTGAATCATTATTAACGATCATTCACCTTAGTTGAAGGTATTTCTAGACGTTTTTGTGACGCGTTTACACCCTTGATATTGTTGTTTAATTGCATTATCAGTTGTTTCTTCTATTTCTTGATTTTTAAGCGTTAAACCCTTGTTTGCATTTACCCAACGAAAGTTCTGTGTTGGGTCAAGTTTGTATGAAGTTAGTGGGGCCAATGTGGATTGGTACACACTGTATCCGCCTGGTTTATATTATTATTTAATATGTTCTTTATTTGTTCATTTATTACTATTGGTATTACATATGTGTCATTATTACAGCATAGAAATAAACGAAAGAAACACGAAGGTCCTTAAACTCGAACAGCTAAGAAGAATAGAAAGAGGAGAGTGAGCGCTCCTTAGAATCTGATGACGATCTTTTCAGTGTTATAGGTTTTAACAATGAAACTGAAAATTGGGATTCGTTCATAGAAACAATGTCAATCAATGAGGTCCGAGGTAGCCTGGTGGTAGCGAGTCAGCTTTCGGTGTTAAGGGTGCTCGGATCGAATACCGACAATCACCGTTAAATACCTCCTTGTATAGGCCGGATATGGGCACGTTAAATCCGTAGATCGGACTGTACCTCTATGAAGTCACACAGGGGAGAGGGTATGATAGAAGCGATTACGTAAAGGAAACGAAGATTGCATATTATCTGACTGCGCATGCGCGTCAACTTAGCCTTTCTCGCGTTCAGTTTGGTTGTGGACAAGGTTTGTAATAGCTGGCAACTTATCACTATTTTCGGTTTCACAAATAAATATATCTTAGAACCAAAGGAAAGCCATATTGGGCAACTTATTTGCTTTCCTAAATAAATTTTACTGATTTTTATTTAGTGTTGGGAGATTCATTCATCCTTGCATATACAGAAAATGGTTTATGAAATACTTCGAAGACTAAAATGATATTTTAAAGTCAAGTAAACAATTCTAGTTGTTCTGTAAAATATTTTTATTTATAGCTTTTAATTTGCCTTTCAGTTCTAATAAATACTCGATTACAAATAATTAAAATATGACCCTAAACGCTTAATTACAAGGAGAAAATAACCAGATAGGCGATATTTATATATTTTATATGAGCTATACATCTCTTTTTTCATATTTGTTAAATATTTTCTTGGGTTTCAAATATCTAACATCTAATGTTTTGTAAATTGGGCCATGGCGGCCTTATGGTACAGCGCGCTGGTTTTCGGTGCTGAGGGTGCTCGGAACGAATCCTGGCGATGCGCTACTAAAATGCCTCCGTTTGTGTCGTCCCTTCATAGGGGGCAATGCTGGTCCGCCTATATGGCGCCCCCATAATAAAATGGCTAGAAAAACTGCGGTGAATTATAGGCGAATGTCTTCGCGAAAAGTGCCTCCGCATTGGGAATAAAAAGTTTTGTAAATTTAATAGTTCGGAAAGAGTACATAAGCAAAGGATATTAATATTTATTAAATTCTAAAAATAATCAATTTATTTGTTAGAAAAAATATTTTTTGCTTTCTCATTAATCCTATTTTCTTGATGCCCACAGCAGCTTTCCATAAAGTTATATGGCCCTCATCACATTTCCAGTTGTGCCGGCATTCTCTAAACAGTAACATTATAAAGATATATTTTCCCTTATTTGCAAGATATATATATATATATATATATATATATATATATATATATATATATATATATATATATATATATATATATATATAATTTCAAAGGGAAAATATGACAATGTGCAAGTAAAAAGAAACATACTCCAATAGGTTTTTCAGTTTCTTTTTTAAAATCTACTAGCCAAAAATGTCCACTGATCAGACACTGCTTTTTAAGCTTACAACAGCACTGAGCAAGTACTCATTTAGCCTAATACACTGATACTTTAGACAACTTTATTCAGTAAATTAATCATTCACTGAATATTCATATAAACACATCATTTTAACCTAGTGATTAAACAGTAAACATTTAACTACAAATACTAATTTAAAATTATATTTTGAGAAAGAGCTTTCATAAAAATATAATATCACACTTGTGAATACATTTTTCTTGTTTGACACACATTATAATGAACGATCTTCTAATTAAACTATTTAAAGAGATATATAGAAGTATATACACTTACATATTAATATGGATGGAAAATATTTAAGCTTCATAATAGGCAGCAGCAAAAGTAACTTTTTTTTTCACAGGGAACAAAGAGCAAAAGTTGAAACACATAGCTAATAATTATTATTCTCAAGGTGATATAGAATTTTATTTTTTTAAATTCAACATTATTAATGACTATGTTCACTGAAATTAAACTGAACATATAATTGGGGGAAGAAAAAGGTTTTTCAATGACAAAACAATCACTTTCAGCAACAATCAAATGCCTTAAAAAAGAAAATAAATAAATAATTTATTTTTAATTAAGCTTGAGAGTGGGTTCCAGAGGGTTTTATTTTGGGTGTTTCAGCCCCATTAAACTCTCTTAAAATTGAATTTTTTTTAAATACTAGGGGCTTCGCCCCTAGGCTCGCTACGCTCGCTCCTTTGTTAGGGCTAATAACGAGATACATAGGGGTGATTCTCGGGCAATATATCAGCTTCCATCCATTTACTGTTGTCACCCTTAATGCGAAGGGCGTTTCATCACTGTTGAATTATCAGCTTTAAAATTCAATTAAAAATCGAAAATTTAAGATATAGACTTGAAATGAGGTTTATATGAATAAGAAAGCTTTCAGTTTCCAGATGATGTAAATATTTTCTTTGTAAGATAAAAACTCGAGGAGCATCGATATTACATCCACACAGGGGACGATATTTCTTGAAAAACTGTGTTTCATTTTTTGAAGAAAATATTAGTCTGTTTTAAAATATTTTTAAACAAATGAGGTCTAGTTTGAAAGAGAAATGTCTGTAGTCTTAGTTTGTAAAAAGATAAAAATTCTACGATCATTCTTTGGCGAGTTATCGTAATCGGAAGATAAAAAAGTCAATATTTCTCCACAAAACATAAAATTAAAAAAAACGTAAAGTCCGACGAAGATGAGATATGTCTTACTTTGGTACCCTCATTTTTCTGCATCCATTCGTATCGTTCTCGACCCCATACCCTCAATGGTTTCGGAGGAGATAGCGTGACAAGCTTTTGACAGCGGCAGCGGGAGTTACTTTTTTTTAGAATAGAGAGAAAGAGCGCACGCCTTGGGCCTAAGAGAAACCACCATGAAAAATTTCAGCTTCCTAGGACTTACAGTTCTAGAGATACAGTGATCAGTAAGCCAGTCGTATTTGCCTTTTATAAAAATAGATGTGTTTAAACAGTTTTGTTATAAAAAAATTAAATTGAGAGGCATGTTTTCAGAACAATCTAAACTGCTAAATATTCAAGTACATATCAGTACTCTAGAGCTAAATAACATTTTGTTATTTTTAATACACAGTACTCTCTTACAATTCATACACTTCTAGATGAACTTCTGTTACCTACATATAAATATGATACTTCATCATAACGTTAAATGTCAGTTTAGCAAGTTTAACTAAAGTTACAGTCTGACATCTTCATATATTACTCCTCATTTATTTGAATAGTTGGATACAAAACCACTTCAATAGTTGCAGCGATTTTACAAAGGTGAGAATCATGATGGTTTCTCATATCCATTCATTTAAGAGTAAAAAAACTTGTTCTGAGGTATTTTCAATAAAAAGAATTACAATAGTAGACACTTTACTATAGTGTATTACATTGTAGTACTTGGCTATTCTAATCCAAAACGAAAAAATTATCTTTACTGTTTCAGTCATTTGTTGCAGATTTAAATATCATGATATAATTGTAAAGTAATCTAAATCCAGACAATATACTCGCCTATACATGATTTTGAATATTTTCTCCAAACCATATTTTATAAGGCATGAAAACTTCAGGTAATGTTTTAAAAGTCAGTGCAAACTGTTTAAAGAAATGTTGTAGCAAAAGTATATTTCATAATTACACTGGTGTAAGAAATTAAGAGAATTTGCTGACTTGGTTGATTATCTCTAGAACTACTGTATCGATTTTAATGAAATTTGGTATGTACATACATTGATACAATACAAAATAAATTACCATTCAATAATTGTAATACACACGCATGATCGTGTGTGTATATTACAATAACACTCGTTGCACTCGTTGGAGTCGGAAGGTATGAAACAGCGGTTGCAGAACAAACAAAAATTGGGTTAATAGATGGGTTAATAGGGGGTATGGTCCCCTCTTACAGATATACAGGTCTCGCAGCGGGATTTCATATTTGAAATAAGGCAGTTTATCATTTCTTGTGGCAATTGGTCCCACTCGTTCAGCAACGTTGTTTTCATTCCCTGGATGGTTCTCGGGGGGGGGGGGGGGGTCCCCAGAGCGTCCCAGACATGCTCGATAGGGTTAAGGTCTGGAGATCTGGCTGGCCAATCCATCTGGCGATTATCCTCACTCTCTAGAAATTCGTCGACCAGAAGAGATCTATGTGGCTTCGCATTATCGTCCATTAAAATGAACTCAGGGCCAACTGCACCCCTGAAAAGGCGAACATAGGGCTCCAAGACCTCATCCCTATACCTCACGCCAGTCACAGTGCCGCTTTCAAAGACATGGAGAGGTGTGCGGCCATTCAACATGATGCCTGCCCAGACCATTAAACCTTCTTCGCCATAATGGTCGATTTCGCGGACATTGGAGGGTAGGTAGCGGGTCCTTGGTTCTCTCCATATGAACGCACGGCGAGAATAGGAGTTTAGGCTGAACCGGGACTCATCAGTGAAGAGATAGGGATGCAACATCGACAACAAAACATCGATGTTTTGAAACATCGATATTCAATATTAAAACATCGATGCTGATAAAACATCGCCCCAAAACCATCGATGTTTTTAAATATAGATGTTTATGGACTTTCATTTTTTAAAACTGGTTTAGTAACCTCTAAGATTAATGTTACTTCGGTTACTCATGGGGGGAGGGAATTTTACTCTCAGGTTGGGCTGACACAAATGACAAAAACTTGGTTGCTAGAGTCAGAGCATATCGCAGAATTTTCATAACACATTTTATAACTTTTACCAGAAAGTTGAGGAAGAAACTATTGCAATTTATTAACAAATCTTTTATTTTCAAATTAAATAATACAAAAGAAAATTACATATATTTACACCAATTTGAAGTACTGATGCAAAACCAACGTATGGGGGAAAACTGAACAAGCTAATTTTTCTTTACTGTAAATAGCAATTATTGGGGCTATTGGGGATTATAATTATTATTCATTAGTTGTTCATTGCCATTTGTGTCTAATCATTCCCCCTTTTGTATTCGTCCTTTTCAGAATTCAGACTTACATTTACTGAGTGGGAAAATTATGCTACATGGTTATTTTTTTTTATTATGGTACGTTTTCATTTTTTAAAAAAAACATCGAGACAACGTAAAACATTGAGCACAAAACATCGATGTTATAAAAAAATCGGCTTCAATAAATCGATGTCGCATCCCTATGAAGAGAACTGTCCCCCATTGATCCATACTCCAATCTCTATGCTCTCTGCACCATGATAAACGTATTATCCTGTTCGTAGAAGTGAGCGGGACGCAAACAGCAGGTCTTCTTGCAAACAACCCTCTCTCATGAAGTCTTTTGATACACGGGTTCCTGTGGCTGCATACAAGTCACGAGAGAGCTGAGAAGCTGTAGCAATCCTGTTACGCCTCGCTATAATCGACAAATGGAGATCTTCTCTGGCCGTCGTGGCTCTTGGACGACCTTGCCCAGGCTTTCTCTCGATGGATCCGATATCCTGGAACTGTTTCCATAAGTTACACAGGACACTGGGAGTTAAATTGAACTCTCTACAAATTTGGACTTGAGATTGGCCTGCTTCTAGCCTCCCCCCAATTCGCCACCTGATTCCATCATCTAAACGTTGGTGGTTACTCATTTTTACTGTTCCAATTTGAAATTAACCGATTGCTGCAAAAAAACACCATCTATTAACCCATTTTTCTGTTTATTCTGCAACCGCTGTTTCATACCTTCCGACTCCAACGAGTGTTACACACGATCATGCGTGTGTATTACAATTATTGAATGGTTATTTGTTTTGTATTGTATCAATGTATGTACATATCAAATTTCATTAAAATCGGTACAGTAATTCTAGAGATAATCGACCAAGTCTGCAAATTCTCTTAATTTCTTACACCAGTGTAAAATTAGCGACTTCCTAAATGACAAGCAAAATTTTCTGAAAAAGATGTACTCGGAATATTTGATTTACTATTTAATGCCAATAACGTTTTTAAAGCATTAAATGCAAAATATGTAATAAATATGGGGGTATAGAAGATAACAATTCGTAAAATTGTCAAATTTGCAAAAGATTTAAGTGAGCAAGCAGTATTTGAGTCTCCATAACATCGAAAATGTAATGATCTGCATATCATGGTTAAAGGATGAAATTTTTATTTAGTCTTGAAAACCAACATTTGATTTGCTAATTTCCTGCATACATAAGACAAACATTTGACAAATTTATTATTTGTTCACTAAATGTTTAAAAACAAATATTAATTACAAGAATTATAAAGTACACCAACTGCAAATAATAATTTATGCTGATAATCACTCCCATGCGAAAATCGTAAGTTAGAAGCTTACAAAGCAAACAGTACTAATTTATTTAAAAACAAAATAAACCAAGTTTTTCTTACAAAAATATAATTCGTTAATTAGATATTATAATGAAAATTTTTAAAGCTCGGCAATTATTGGCGGCTTAAAATACAATGTATAAACCTAAACAAGATGGTTAGTTGTACATAAACGTACTTAAATACTTCAATCTTGGGGTAAAATGTAAATAAATATAAATATGAAACTCCAACACAACAGATACAACAAAGTATGCTTACGCGTCGTCGTGATTACCTGCATTTCAAATGTACTCAACTTACTGTTTCAGGATCTTCGTAAATACATTTCTCAAATGAAATTCAATGTGAAAGTCGGATTTGTATATTCAGTGCTGAAATTTAATTTAGAATAACTTTATAACAAAGGACATTAAGGTATTACGATGTTCAACAACACCTGTATAAATTTATGTCGTCAACAGAAACCAGCAATACAATCTCACGACATTTTTCAATAAACAACGCCAAGCTTGACAATTTTCTAAAAAACGGCCCTCAAATTGATCACAGAAACAAGATATTGCCAAAAGGGTTTCTGGTAAATGGCATGCATGGTGCCTGAATAAATTGAGCGTGGACTGTATATTAAAACAAAAACAACAGTTTATTAAAAAGAGAAATTGCGCTATGACGCGCTGCAAATGCCTTGGCGGCAGGTAAACAATTATATAAATGCGCTATGACGCGCTGCAAGTGCCTTGACGGCTGAACAACAATAATAAGCTTGCGCTAAGACGCGCTGTGAGTGCCTTGGAGGCGTATCGACAACTGAGTAGTACATGGGGTAGGGCGACAGAGGGAGCCCTTATTGCGGGGGTGGTCAGGACGCGCCATGAGAGAAGACAGGTGGCGCCAACATCCCGCCCCACGTTGAAATAACATTTCAAAACATAATACAAATATAATTTGAAAAAAATAATAAAGAACAATTCTTATACAAAAATACACAAAATGAACTTACACTAAAATACACAAAATAAACTTATACTAAAATACACAAAATGAAATATTTTAAATTTTGTTATCTTCGAATGGTAAGATTGCGATTTTTGACACTGGTCTTTTGAATATTCCTGTTTTAGTTTTAACTACGACAACTCTTACCTTTCCATCTTTACCCAATATTACATCTTGAATTCTTCCTAATAACCATTTCAGAGGGGGAAGATTATCTTCTTTGAGTAAAACCATTGTATTAACCCTTATATTATCCTTAGTAAAATACCATTTGTGTCTTTGCTGCAATTGATTTAGATAATCTAAAGACCAACGACTCCAAAGTCTTTGGACAACTTTTGTAACACGTTGCCAACGCGAGAGTCTGGTTTCGTTTAGATTTAAATATTGGGGCTCAACAATGGATGTTACTGGGCGCCCAATGAGGAAATGCCCAGGGGTGAGGGGCTCTAAGTCTGAGGAATCAGACGACAGAGGAGAGATGGGTCTAGAGTTAAGGATACCTTCAATCTGGTTAATAACAGTTAAAAATTCCTCATACAAAAGTTTTGAATCGCCAACGACTCTTTTGAAGTGGAATTTAAGGGACTTGACGCCAGCCTCCCAAAGGCCACCAAAATGAGGTGCTCTTGGGGGAATGAACTTCCAATCAATGCGTTCTGAAGCAAGATAATCTGCAATTAGTTCATTAGGATTGGCAACAAGTTCATGAAGTCGCTTTAATTCTGCCCTTGCTCCCACAAAGTTTGTACCATTATCGGTAAATATCTTAGAGCTTTTTCCCCGTCTGGCAAAGAAGCGTTTCAAAGTAGCTAGAAACGATTCAGACGTTAAGTCAGATACAATTTCTAGATGGACAGCACGCGTAATAAAGCATACAAAAATACATACATAAATTTTGCTAAAAAGGCCCTTCCTTTGATACTTATACTTGATTGAAAACGGACCACAAAAATCTATACCAGTAACATTGAAAGGATGCGTTTGGGTTACGCGTTCTTGGGGTAAACTTCCCATAATTTGTTGAGCAGTAGTTGGTTTCACTTTGAAACAAACGACACATTCGTGCACAATTTGTCTGCACAGATTTCTGCCATTTAACGGCCAAAACATTTTTCTTATGGTATAAAGCAAAGATTGCGGGCCTAAGTGAAGATGTTTTCTGTGAAAATGACTAATTATTAATTTTGTTAATTTCTGCTTAGCAGGCAAAACAATAGGGAATTTTTCATCATAGGTTAAATCTGCATGATGAAGACGTCCACCTACACGAAGAATTTGATTTTCATCAAGAAATGGATTGAGGCTTTTAAGTTTACTATTTGGGGGAATAGGTTTCCCTTTCTTTAAGTTTCCAACTTCTTTATTTTCCGAAACAATTAAATTTTCAATTTTAGTAATTATTTTGGTTACACTTGTTCTTATAGAAGCTCGTTTTTTCTTACATTTTTCAAGTTCATCCATTTTTTTATGTAATGATTACACTAAATACAAAATTCAAAGAATGTCCTACCTTGTTCTTGGGCGTGGTTGGCGCTGATAGGTGTTATTCAATAGGAAGATTTCGCACGAACTGAGATACAAAGTTAATCCAAACTTGTTGTGGGACTTTCAACACAAACTTAATAGTAGAGTTGGTATTCCAAACTCATACATTCACTGAATAGGCTCCGTGAAGATCGGACCAGAATGTAAATGGCATTCATGGTGCCTGAATAAATTGAGCGTGGACTGTATATTAAAACAAAAACAACAGTTTATTAAAAAGAGAAATTGCGCTATGACGCGCTGCAAATGCCTTGGCGGCAGGTAAACAATTATATAAATGCGCTATGACGCGCTGCAAGTGCCTTGACGGCTGAACAACAATAATAAGCTTGCGCTAAGACGCGCTGTGAGTGCCTTGGAGGCGTATCGACAACTGAGTAGTACATGGGGTAGGGCGACAGAGGGAGCCCTTATTGCGGGGGTGGTCAGGACGCGCCATGAGAGAAGACAGGTGGCGCCAACAGTTTCTGTAACGTGAAAATTGTGCCAGGACGCCAAACCAGGTTTCTGTACTCCAGGAATCCCCACTCCTTCAAATTTCTAAGTTGGAACGCATGCGCAGTCGGGGCAATCTGAAATCCTCGTTTCCTTTACCTAATCGCTCCTAGGTATGATCCCTCCCGATGTCGCCCCTGGGGGTGCTCGGTCAAAATTGCGGTGGCACCTGGCTAAATCGGACTCCGACCCTAGTGGTGCCATTATAACCCGGGGCCGCCCCCTTCAGCTCGCTAGCCTATATGGACCTGGTCTGGAATACTTCCACCCAGGGGTTATTAGAAACATCAACAACACAACAACATGACAATCAACCTTGACGAAGACACACTTCAATTTAAAACAAGAGGTAGTGGGAAATCGGTGTCCCAAATCAAATTTTTTGGGGGGAAAAGTGTGAAGTACTTCGTTTGTGAGTTCATATCTTTTGAAAGAGCTTTTACCTCATTAGGAAATACACATGGAGAATTTTCAAATACTAACGGCTTAACGACTTTTAAGACAAAATCAGTTTAGTTGGCAGAGATGATACTGTTTGCGTTCTCTCTCCTACAAAAATAGGAAGGGAAGGAGACGCTGTGTTTCCAGTAAAAGTCTCGGGTTATAATTTTCACTAATATTAAGCACAATGTTTGCTCCTTTAATTTTTATGAGAAAAATTTCCATTTTCTAGACTAATATATTAAACTCGTCTTCGCTACTTTTGTCAGTAAAATTAATTTAAATGAACAAAACAAGTTTCTCCATTGTTATGTATTGTCTGATTTATTTTTTCTTCGCTTAATTTTTCTGGTCCCGAAATGGGGAAAAATGCATGACGCGACAAATCTTCTTCAAGAATTTCAAAGGGCAAAAGAATCGTTAAGAAATACGTTATTTACATTTATCTGAACGTCGTTTCAGAGAAATACAGGCAATAAATAAAGACCCGATACGCACTTACTCCGTTTTTGCAGGGAAAGTGCGTATCTTGGATCTTAGGGTTTTCGACTCTAATATTTTGAAATTCTTGAATTAAAAGTTTTTAAATGTATCTTTTGAAAGAGAAGGTTTAGTGTCTAATCCGTGAAATATTTCACATTTCTAGCTGCTAAAACTAATTTTATGCAGCCATTCAAAGTGAAGATTTGTAAGTTTGAAGTGCACTAAGGCATGTGCACTCAAAAATACGCACTAAGGCAAGTGGGTATCTTGGATCTTACAAATATCTTCGGATCTGAAAATTTGAAATTCTTGAATGAAAAGTTTTTTAATGCATATTTTGAAAGAGAAGGTTTCAGGACTAATCCTTAAAAACATTCACATTTCTAGCTTCTAAAACCTATTTTATGCAGTCGTTCAAATTCAAGCTTTGTAAGTTTTGCTCCGCAGTTGCCTCGATTCACCTTGTATCTTTTGCCTTTATGAGAGTAGCTTTCACTTAATTCTCTGTAATATCAGATCACGTTCTTCTTGTGGTTCTGCCTCTGTACTTATGATCACTTTCATTTTTTTAATGGTCTTTTTCTAGGCACTACGCCAGACAAAAGGGGGGTGTCTTGAAAATGGACATAATTGAACGATGCATATTTGATGTCCACAAATTTTACAGTTTATTTACTTACTGTATTCTCAAAAAAAAATTCTGTTGTTTTGTACCTTAAGGCTGCTGTGTTCTAACCCTATTGTATTCGTGGACCCCAATGTTAACCTATGGAGAAAATTTGTCCAAGAATTGCCGACTTGGATTTAAAGATTTTTTAAAACTGTACTCCGTAATAGAGAGAGAAATTTTGCCCTTAGGGCTTTTTTCTTTTTTTTAATTCGGATATTTTAAAATTGAAATTATTCGGGGAAAAAATTTCGTAGAGTGTTTTTTGAACGTTCATAAATTCCTTTGGTGGACGACATTTATAAAATGAATCCTATTGCAAGGTTCAGAAAAGTTCAGGCTATCTGAAAATACCATTTTTATTGGATTATCGGCATTTATGTAGCTGTAAATAGTAGACAAATTTTCTCCATAGGTTAATATTGAGGTGAGCGAATCCAATAGGGTTAGTACACAGCATTTTTAAATACAGTTGAGGTTTCCTGATTATAACATTAGTTTTAACGAAATTACATTTCATTTACGTTGAGAAAGATCTAACGAGAATCTGCCAAGAGTGGAAATCGAATATAACGCCCCTGGGCTTCGTGGTCCAAACTAGTACTGCAATGAGAACACTACTAATAATGGGAAGGACCTAAAAAAGGTGCTGAAAAAGTGTTCATGAAGTTATTTCCAGGGCAGAATTTTTTCTTGAAAATTTGCTACGCTTTTAGCGGAATAAAAAACCGTTGAGCATAATTGTGAAAATTCAGAATCAAATTCAGAATTTTCTTTTTATGCAGGAAATAAGAAAAACATCATATTTACTTTGATTTAGGGATTAAGCAGTACATATTTCCAGATCGTTCCTATTTCAACTCTATTTTTGTTCTCTCCGTGTTATAAAACACGTTATTTTCAATGAATCGTACATATCTAAGCTATTAGGATGGCATTTTCAAAGACTGTTGAAAAATATTATGATTATTTTTAATCCTTTATCACTATTTTCCCAAAGGCCTCCTTGGACTCTAGTTCAATTAGAGACGGCTTGTTTTTCTGATGCGTCAATTTTCCGGCGATATTATACATTTTAGTCACGCGCTGAGAACACCGTGATGCCATCGTTCCCCTTGATGCACGTCGTCAGCTACTTTAGTTACCGGCGACAAACGGAATGACGTATTACCGAAACAACTCTCGATCAGAAATGTTGGCCAATAGGCTAGACTGTTTTCCCAGGTCGAGGGTCATCGTGATACAGGGTCGCACGAATGCCATAAAAACAGCAACAGTCCCCAAAATCGGGGTTCATTACACAGAGATTCCGGTAGTCTAATCGCTTACTTGCCTCAGCGATAAGATAGCGATAGTCTTCAGAAAGTTGCTTTAGAGAAATCGGACGAAATTTCGCTTTCTCTCCTTAAACGTTTCATCGATCCCGAGCTTTGCAGGTGCATCTAGGTTTCCCTAAAGCCAGAACTGAAATTCCATAAAAGAATTATCCGATTTATATAATCAGGTAGATCTAAAAATCAGTTCCTTCTACTTAAACAACCTAACTAGGTTTCGTTTTTCCTTGAAGTTTAATACATTGTCCTTAATATATATCGGAGTTATTTAATATAGTAACCGAAATAATTTTTTTTAATTCCTATTTTGTATTAGAAGGTAGCTTGAAAGTAAGGTATTTCTTACTTTCACCGTAGAAAGTTTATTACATAAATGAAATACAATTATTTCAGATACTGTTTCAGTGTAGATATAGTGATTTTTGCTTCTGACAGCAGTAAATTTTTCCTTGATTTTTCAAAATATATAGCTCTCTCTAATTTTAAGCGATAAATCAATAAATTATAACCCATCAACAGTACAAGAATAAATTTGCTAAATTCCTAGTAAATAGTTGTTCCTATAGCAATCGAAGAGTATTACACTTGGCCGTAATTAATCTTTGTTTCAACTTTCGAAAGGACGATGAAGGTATCAGTAAGAGTCAGAGGAGAGTGGTTTGCTGTTCCTTGCAAGAATGGTATCACTACGATACGCTGGATCGGCGAAGAAGCTCTGCGGCGATACCAGAAGCTGAAGCCCCCTGGTTCCCATGTTTCTGGGAGAGAAGAACGTATTTATCAGATCAGAAAAACGAAGGGTGGAGCCATATTAGATCCTGATGATGAGATTAAAGGAGTGCTAGATGATAATGATTTTCTATCAGTTGGTAAGTTGAGCTATTTCCTTTTACTCTGTTTCTGATTATCTTTTTATCACAGTGAATATTAAATGTGCAGAAAGTATTCATAGAGCTCTGAACTCTAATCGTATAATTGTAGCAGACGAAAAATTCGAAAACTAATTATTTAGCATAATTTTTTTTGTGGAACTTAATATACTTCAAATCAAGTATCTAGAACCGACGTATCCCCCCCCCAAAAAAAATGGAGGCGTCGCGGAGAATTTGAAGTAAATTTATATCAATGAATTATTTAATTAAGAACATACTTTAAATTATCTATCATTATTATCAGGGCATTATATTGTTAAATAAGGTGTCAAACGTTCTTACAATACTAAGCAAAAGTCAATAAAATAACTTGTCAACTTTTGTTAACTTCTTTTCATATTTTTTTGTTAGTATTTTCCTAATTTCTTAAAAAAATTTGCTACTACAAAAAAATTTTCATTGAGGTCGAGTGATTTTTTATGGAAAGAAAGGGGGTAGCGGTTGGAAAAAAGTTTGTGCACCGCTGATCTAGAATATATCTCTTATAAACATAAGGGCTTAAAATCTGAAATAATTATTCTGCTAAATAAACTTGCATTTATAAAAAAAAATTGGATTTTAATATTATAAAAACTTGTCAATTAGTTTCTTTAGTATGCCCCAATCATTTTTGTATCCGCGCTTTAATTTAATACAATGAAATAAAAATATCTCATGTATAAAATTAAATTATAATTTCATTTATAATGATGCCATTATGCAATTTACATTTAATATTTGCAAGATAGTTTTATACGCTGAGGCATAATTTTCTTTTCTTGCAAGATTCAAAATCTTTACAAGACATATACCATTTCTTGAATTAATGTATCAGTTTAAAGAATACATATTAGTTTTTCAAAAGAATTGTGTTAACAAGCCGTTAGATTATGTCTCAAAGAAAAATTACCATAGCCTTTTAATTTTTCCAAAAGCTCTTTTATATAATTTAAAAATTTGGTTAAAATTGTTAATACTAAAAATTTTATTTCTTATCAATATCATAATTTGTCTAGCTCTGTGTATTAAACAAAGAAGTAACTTTTTTATCCAAAACATATTATATAAAGCTTATCAATTTTTATAAGAAAACACAAATGTTATAAACTTTATATCAGTTGCGTTCTTTATCTCGTGGATAATAAATTAAGCTTTCGAAACCGAGATAAAATGATTTCGTTACAACATGATACGTGATAAGGGCTTTGTCTGTTTTCATTTTCTATCAGTTTTTGTTTGAGTTGATAAATTTCTCTTCGCCTTTTCTTGATTTATATGTATTTACGTTTTGTTGCAAACTGTCTCAAATTCTTGGTATTAAGAAAACTGTTTTAAGTGGATTAGTCTTTTTTACTGGCAGATAACTTTTTATATTTCTTTTTATTGTTCATCTATGTGTTTATATATTTATTTTTGCAGTTTTGGAAACAGATAAAGAAAGTCCTGTAACCGGGCCGGCAGAAATCCATTATGTTCCAGAACAAGTGTATCCTTTTTGTGACGATGATCGTATAGTGGAGTATTTCTCTGTCAATATGACGACAATGATTACTCATGAGTTAACAATACATTGATTTATTAAACATTTCGACACAAATATATATACACATAAGCATATTGAAATTCATATATATATACAGATAAAATATATAATTCAATTAATTAATTTGAAATAAAGCAATTCATCACTCCCTCATTAAATTCAATTAATTATCCCTCATTATATTCAAGTAACCTCCTAACTTCTAATCTATATCATTCTTAAATTGGCGAAAGAGCATTTTCAACTAACAGGATACAGAATACAGAGTCACTGTACCTTGGGTTGGTTGTCTGATGATCGGGTGACGCTTGGAAATCTGCACGGCATAGACTACTGGGGTCGTTGACGATCGGGCTTAGGACTTGAAGCGGACTGGACGAGGAACTCGTTGGCGTAGACATACTCTTATGCGGCGAGGCTCTGGGTGGTGCGAGCTTTCGTATGGTCCATTCTCCTTTCATTTGCTCCTTTCAGCGGTCATCATGGGCTTGGTGCATTGGGTGGTGCGAGTCATTGCACTCAGACTCGTTCGCTCCTTTCAGCGGTCGGAATCATGGGCTGCTTCAGTAGTTAACTTTATATAGGTTCTCTTCACAATGTAGCTAGGCCCAATCTATATTTCATCTCTAAATCTCTTCTTCTTTCTATCTCTTTATATCTCCATACCTATCTCTGTCCCTGCAGGCAATCCTGGATGGAAGCTCCTATATCACCATCGAGATCCACTTTTGCCTAAACGAGGTTCATAAGCAGGATAAAATCTGCATTCTTCAATACTTGCCGGCGCATGTCGCCATTACAGGCAAAGAGAACGCAGATAAACTAGCGAAAGAGGCTCTAAATCTCAATAATAATAATAATAACGTCAACAACGGCAATGTCACCATCTCGGACGCAAATGCCGTGGCCAAATACAAATTGAAGGAACATTCGGTTCCAATAAAACACCAGCTCCTCAACATCAATGGAGGTCGACTTATAACTAAAACCATAGTCAGGCTTAGAACTGGCCGTCACAGAGGACTGAAAATTGACAGACAGGACAGGAAAACCTACAGAAACTGTGATAACTGTCCGGACACAGAACTGACGACGGCACACATTTTTGATTTTCTAGCCATCCTTGCTGAACTGTTAGAAATCGGAGTCTTGTTTAATAGACTGAACCTCTACGATGACAATATAGTGCAGATTGACAGGGCCGTCATATTCGCCCATGGCACTATTTGAATAGGCTCCATCATAGATACATCATCATCATCATCTATCTCTGTATCTCGTCTTCGCCTCTCTTAAATATCCTTCTTACACTTCATTAATTCCACCCCTTGGGGATCTTATCGGTAGCTTCTTCTGATTCTTGGTCCTCCCTCAGCCCTATCATTGGCTTGAGAGTATATATATATAGTTTGACTCTGCCCAATCCTTTCTTAGGGGCGTACCTCATAGTTCTATCTTCTCACGCTCTTCGTCCCTCTTAATTAACCTCTTGCACATGTGTCCTCTTGCACTTCAACCTCTTGCACTTCATTAACCTCTTGCACATGTGTCTTACTCCCTCGTCCATAAAGTCTCACTCCCTTCTCGTTAGTGCTAACATCTCTTTGGTTCCCGCTGTGCGGTTTAACCATTTCTATCTCTGCTATTGCTTGACATGCCTTTCTCCATGTTATCAACGGCATTTCTATTATATTTAAGCGATATTCTCTTCTTACAAAATGGGTTTTCAACTCGCGATAGCCCTTTCTTTCAACATAAAATGTCAACATCCCTTGAAACTTTCGTCTTCGCATTGTAATGACAATCTGTAATGTCTACAACAGATGATTCATTTGAAATTTTACTTTCTAATACTTACAGAGGAGATTCTTTAAGCTGGAAATTAAATTTTTCACATCCGTAGAGGATTAAAAATGTTAACACATTAATCAAATTGTATTGAACTATAAATCCTAGAACATATAAATTAAACTATATTTATCAAAGTATGTTGATTTATATACATTAAAAATAAGAATATTTCATCCATTAGTTCATATGTAATATATTTTACATACATTCAATTTCCTTATCGTGCATAATCCAAGTGAATTTATTTTAATAGCCAAACATTTTTCCTTTAATATTGTACCAATAAAAATTTTGAGCTTTTTTTAAAAGATAAATTTAAAATATGAATTTATATACATAAAAATAAGTATATTTCATTCATAAATTCATATGTAATATATTTTGCATACATTCATATTTTATTGTTGTGTACATTTCCAAGTAAATTTCTTTTCATAACCAAACATTTTTCAATTAATGTTATACTTATAAAAGCTTTGAGTGTATAAACTTAACAGATAAATTTAGACCCGGAAAATTTCAAATTCCAACCGAGGTAAATATAACTCTTACATTTATATTATGAATAACAGAAACAAAATTTATTTTTAAAAAACCTAATTTCTTATTAAATTTTTCCCCTCTCTTTTCTGAATAGTATTATGTGATGGATGGTTACAACTTGTGTCCTGAAGATCTCCTGAAACTTGGAAAGGGAATGTTTAAGATAAAGGTAATTCTTTCAAACTTTCACCCTGTTAAACCCTGTAAGGAAAGAGACAAGAATATAATAAAGACATAAGAAAAATTGAAGACTAGTTAAAAAAAATTATTTGTTTACGATTTCTTATGTCTTTTATATATTCTTATCTGGGAATATTAAAATATGTTACCGCTTAGTAAGCATTATCAAAAGCTCCGTAGATTACATCAAAATTGCTTAATACGTTAAGTTTGTCGAATGAAATTAGTAGAACAGTCCCCGAACATTTCACCACGAGCAGAAGCTCTCTTGCTCTAGCCCAAAACAGTATCGCATTTCCAAGGCCAATAATAGCTATTAATGATAAGTATTCCGTACACTCTTCGAGAACAGTGTTCTAACCAGTACTGCAGGAGAGAGATCAAGAAAATTTCTGGCACCCTACATAGCGGCAAGTTCTTAACACCTTGGACATTACCTACCCCAAAGAGACAAAGAAGAACAGAAATTATACTTGAAAACTGCTATTGTTTCCTCTAGTTTCAACAAGTTATGTTGGTAGATATCAAAAGATTTATGCAAAATTCTTACATTTCAACTTCATAGTTATTTAAAGCCAGGATATCTTTCCTAAGAATATTTTATCTACTAGGAAAACTCGCACGTAGGGAAAAGTTGTTGTAAAAATTATATTTATTAGAGTTAAGGACAGAAAGGCTACAGAATTGTTTATCGTAGTATCAAACTTGTGATAATTTCAAAAAGTGAAAAAGGATCTAAACTCGGGGATGGAGAAACTGCATGGCAACGAGTGAAGTAATACGTTTAGAGAATATGTAATAAACAGAAAGTAATAAGTAAACTATATGTAATAAGTAAAGGGATAGCTTACAGATTTTTTTTCAAGAAAGGAAATTTTTTCTTTTATTATGGAACACTTTGCACAGCTTTCTGTCCCTTGAATGTCATGAAGTCAACGTCTATGAAAAGTCATGCTATCATTCGACTTTTTATTGAGAACATCTATTTTAAAATGTTAATTCTTTGCTCGGTAAATTTATACTTTTTATTTTTTCATATTACATAGTTATAGAGAAGTTTTGTATTCGAAAAAAGATATGAAATCTCAAGTTTTATCTTTACGAAAATTAAATTTTATGAAATGAATTGAAGGTACTCCAATTTTAAATTATCCTAGATCAGTCTACTTGATTTTCTAAAACGTGCTCTGTCTAGAATAAGTTGAAGAACTCACTAAATTTGGCTATAGTATTTTGTAATAAATCGGCAGAAAACTTTTGCTTTTGACATAAAACATAAGGTAATTAAATAGCTCCTTCAATCCCTGTTAAAGCTGCTATGTACAAACCTTATTGGATTCGCTCAACTCCATTTTAAGCTATGAAGAAAATTTATCCAAGGATTGCCGACTTGGATTCAAAGTTCTTTAAAAAATTGTACTGCGCAATAGAGAAAGAAACTTTGCACCTTGGGGCATTTTTCGTTTTTTTTAAAAGATGCAAATAATATTTTTTTAATTTAAATTATTAGAAGAAAAAATCTGGTATAGTCTATTTTAAATGCTCCTAAATTCCTTTGGTGGATACAATTTATAAAAGGAACCCTGTTGCAAGATGCAGAAAAGTTCAGGCTATCTGAAAGTACCATTTTTATTTGATTATCAGTATTTATGTAGCTGTAAATAGACAAATTTTCTTCATAGGTTTACATTGAGGTGAGCGAATCCAAAAGGGTTAGTACATAGCAGTCTTAACAAGTATTGAAGAACATATTTTATCACCTTATGTTTGATTTCAAAAACAAAAGTTTTGTGCCGATTTATTACAAAATACTATAGCCAAATTTTGGTATTTCAACTTGTTCAAGACGAGCAACAGCAGCTTTATAGTAAAACAATTTGAAATTAATACTGAACTGTATACTGCTATCTTTTGTCATTCAATACTCTTTTGCTCGATATTTCCTTTGCTGAAGATGTAAACATTCACACCTTCCTTTTCCTTTTAGCTCAGCATGGATTCCCAAGCGAGAATCACTCGCTCCAGAGAACTCTTGGAAACGATTTTGAGAGAAAACAAAGTAGTATACGGCGTAAATACGGGATTTGGAAAATTCGCTAATACAGTCATCAATGATGATAAAATAATGTGAGTAATTTTTTGACGTACGTTTGTTGGAGATATTTTAATGTTTGAACAATCACATAATTTGCCCTTATCAAACTGCATTGGAGGAACGTTTTTTCGCTACAAACTGAATATTGCTGACAGTAGAAATATCCCCTTTTTCCTTTATGCTTCATTAAGTTGTCAAATTATTTTTCCGTATCAGTGCTTGATGTAGACAAGTGATTCTTGTTAAATAGTTTCAGTAATGTTCTCCAAGCCGGTGAAAAATTGAAGCAGTGGTTATTTAGTGATTTATTTGTGAGAATATTCTTAAGTATAGACATTGTCGGTAAAAAACAATAAAACATTTTTTTTTCAATATTGCTTTGAATATATTATATATATTTATATATTCAAAGATCTTAAACATTCATTATAACAGTATAAAGAATATTATTATTATTGTATTGGTTATCTATTTAAAAACAAACTTCAAATAATTGTTTTAATGACATTTTGATCTTGATAATAGATGTAAGCTAACTAATAAGTTCCGTATATGGTTCATTTTTAAAATGTTTTTGTAAGTAATCTATTTGCTATTTCCAAAATTCTAGTTTATATTCAAAACATATTATTTTTAAATATTCATTTGCATGCTTTTGTGTTCTCATGAATTCCAGAACAAGAGACAATAAATTAAAAAAGGCACAGAAAGACAATTTTAAGATAATTTTGCTTATAATCCTACATTTGCATGAATTTTGTAATTATTAACATCTTTTTTCTTTTTTAGAGAGCTACAGGAAAACCTGATACGATCCCACTCAGCAGGTAAAACAATTGCTGCTATTTTTTATGGAAACTTCAATAAAAACAGTAGTTTAAGTAGTTTTCTGTTGAAGTAATCTTTGAGATAAATAATAGTAGTTATGAAGAATAATTCGCTGTATAATGGTCTTAAATTATCTGTTATATATCTTTATTTTACTTACCGTATTTTTCGGACCATAAGACACACCTTTTTACATAAAAAATTGGCTTAAGATTGGGGTGCGTTTTATGGTCCGACGATAACATTAAAATAAAATGAATATTTTATTATATATATATATTACATAAAGTTATATACATATGTATATATATATATGTATATATATATATAAGTGAAATAAAGTCATATTTTTCGTAATCTCTCAAAGGGCATGAGCACTATTTCAAGGGGAAGAAATGGCCAACCTGGGGAGCTTTGATGACACAGCAGGGCAAAGAATGGAGTCGTTGTGGCAATTATATCGGAGGAGGCTTTAGGTATCGGGCTAAAAATCATGTGGCCCTTCACTGGCGGAGGCAGCAGGATTCGGCGCTGGCGGTTGAACACGGACATCTCGCCATTTTACGGGGGCATCTTTTCTTCCCAGGCTTTCTTCGCAGCTCGCTACCTCAATCTCTCTCTCTCTGACCCTCTCCTCCGATCCTCGTTTCTCTCCCACACTCGGGGTTCATTTTCCCCCCCCCCCATTTGGATTATGACTCCTCCCCAGGTCAGTTATTCACGTAAATTTATTGCCTCTTCGAGTTTTTTATTCGAGGGCAGGATGCTCCGACATCCCCACGGTTGACCCACGTGATACTCTTATTTCCAAGAAAATTGGATGTCCGTTGAATTTCCTGCAATTTCTTTCTCCCGTCCTGAGGAATTCAGGGGGTGCGATGTTTCTTGGAAAATTGGCGCAGTTCCCCCTTTTTCCAATATGGCAGTTTTATGCCCTGTAATCGTGTTGGAAAAACAAAATGGCTATGACGTTGGAAGGAGTTCAAAATGTCCAAATTGTGGATCCTTCACAACAATCAATATATGTGTATATATATATGCATATATATATATGTATTTATATATATATATATATATATATATATATATATATATCTTCCTTAAGTAATTGAAAATACCTAACAAAATATAAAATATTCTTTTCTAAAAAACCAACCCAAAAATTTGAGGTACGATCTATCTTCCGGTGCGATCTATCTTATGGTCCTAAAAATACAATACCTAAAATATCATAGTTTAAAATTATGCTCTCTTAAGAATTATTTAGTAATATATTTAATTTTAAACTTTACCGTAAGCGGGTACATTCTGAATGTCTCAAAAAGTTCAGAATGCAGTATCCCTTTGCTCTATCCCTATCACTGTGTTGGGCCAAGGGGCCCTGCTCCCCACCCCCCAAAGAAATAGAAATTGCATTATGAATATTAAATTTGCATTATAAATATTTTTATCCGTTCAACTCGGCCCCCTCCAAGATTAAATCCTGGGTGCGCCACTGCTGTGTTATCACAAGCTACTGATGTGATTTCATTTGCCTAAGTCGAGAAACCAACAACTATATATGAAAATAATGGGTGGACTTTTCCAGAAACTTTTAAAATTTTGAATAGTACCCGCCTAAAGAGGCAAAAAAAATTGTAATTAATAAAAGTAAAGAATCATAGAAAACTCCTTTTCGAGCTATATATTTTCTTCCAAGGAGTTTAACTGAATTATATACCATTAATACTGCATCCATTTTGGCCAAGCACTGTCAGATGAACTTAAGCGAAAATAAACCTGTTTCATTTTCATCCGCCTGACAAATGTTTAAAATGAAAAAACAAATTTTTTAAATGACAAATGTTTAAAATGAATAAAAAAACCTTTGTTGTTTTAAACCCATCACTCTTTCTTATGTTTTGCCATGTTTGTGGAATTATTTCAAAAACATTCCGAATCTTCTTCTTGTCCATATAGAGGGTATTTGGGACAGTGCAAGAATAAATAAAATATTTTCCCCTCACATTGTAGGCTTACTTTTCTTTTACTTTTCTAATAATAGATCTTATTGCTTATCAAAACCAACTTTCACTTACATATTATTTTCCTTAAAACTTTCCCCGAGATTAGGTGATAGGTTTAATCAAGACTAGTGGGGATTTATCATTGTCAATTTTTAATGTTTGTAGGCAGTAAGTAACTCGACTCATTGCAGGTGTTGGTCAACCTCTGACTCCGGAAAAAACACGAATGCTGATGGCTCTGAGAATCAATGTCCTGGCCAAAGGCTTCAGCGGAATATCTCTGGAAACTCTCCTGCATGTTGTGGACGCATTCAATGGTGAGTATGCTAAAGAAACTGTTTTAAATGCCTCTGTTTGATTTTCTTTTGGCTACTTAAGATTCAACCAATTTAATTTTGATTAGAATTCGGTTAGAATGAATTCGATTTAGTTTTTCTCTTTATTTTTTTGGTCTAATGCGGAGGCACTTTGTCGCGAGACATTTGCCTTCTGAAATTCACCGCGATTTACTGGCTACTTTATTATGGGAGCACCCTATAGTTGAGTCAGAGTTGTTCCCTATGAGGGAACGACACAGAATGTCCAGGCCTTATTCAGGATTTGAATCCAAGCCCACTGCGTGGCATCTCAGAACGCTAACCACAACAAAATGCGGGTGGCGACGATTAGAAATATATGATTTTATGTTTTTAACAAGCGTCATTTGTAATAACTATATAGAAATAAGATTTGTTGCACAAAACTGATCAGTTATAAGCTAAAAAAATTTAGTTTTACCCCGGAAGACTCCGATGATCTTAAATCTTAAGTACATGTGACTTGTAAAATTGCGGGGAACACACCCTAACGAGAGGGGTTACTTGCGCAGAGATATACGCCACTACATTAAATGTGACTTGTCTATTTTTCCGTTAAACAAGTACATCCATTTACCCTAATTTTTCTTTACAGCTTCTTGCTTGCCATGGGTTCCAGAGAAAGGCACTGTTGGGGCGAGTGGAGATTTGGCTCCTTTAGCTCATTTAGCATTGGGAATGATAGGAGAAGGAAAAATGTGGAGTCCAGAATCTGGATGGGCCGATGCCAAATACGTATGTATATTAAGACTACTTTTTTTTTGAAGAAATTATTAACGACACTTGGATAAATAAAAAATAAAACAATAAAAAAATAAAATAATATATCCAGCGTGTGCAAGAGAAATTATTTACCTGGGTCGGCTTTCTCAGCTTGGCGTCACCGCTAAAACATTACATACAACACAATGCCATATAATGCACTGCTCGAATTTACTCCGAATATTGATAATTTATGAAATGCAAATAATAATAAAAGTTTTCTCTCACTCCTTACAGATGTAGAAAAATTGATAATAAAGAATGGTATTTTTAGATAGCTTTTCTGCACGGGCATATATTTTCAATCTTTTTAATTTTGTCCATCAAAGGAAATACTTTGAGTTTATATCAAAGTATAACCACATTTTTCTCAAATTATTTAATTAAAAAATTACTAATCGGGTCTCTTTTGAAATCTGAAAATCAAGCATAAGTCAAAATTGCTTCTCTATTATACATTACAATTTCTTTAAAAAAAATTTCAATGGAAGTTTACAGTTAGTGAGAAACTTTTCGCATATGTTATCATTGAGCGAAGCGAATCCTATATAGCGGCAGTCCCGCACCCTTCATCGCTATCTTTCAAGATGATAATACAAATCTGGTCCTGAGGTAGCCTGTTGGTAGCGAGTCGGCTTTTGTTACTCGGATCGAACCCCGACAAGCGCCGTTAAATATCTCTAGTCCGAATATGGACATGTTAAATCCGTAGACCGATAAGTCATTCTAAAAGGTCAATGGGTGGGGATGGCATGATCCCCCCCAGATGCCGCCCCTGGGTGGGTGGGTGTGGGGTTGCTCTGTCAAAATTGTGGTGGCACTAATCCAAATCGGACTCCGACCTTTGTAGTGCTATTGCAAACTGGAGCCGCCCTATTCAGCCCGAAGCCTGTATAGACCTGGTCTGGAACTTCTAGCCACGGTACATTAGGAACAACAGCAGCAACAACATACAATTCTAGACCTTAGATTATCCAATATCATGAATTTCAGCAATCTCCTCAGTTGTGTACTTTTCCTAGAGCAATCCGGTAATTTGTCCTTCCTAAAATCCAGTAATATCTTTCCTACACCTGGTCCAACATTTCTCAGATACGATTGTGCAAGAAGTTTCCGCTGCGTTTATTACATTAATGCTTATACTGTCTGCAGAAACATACAGTTAATTTCAATAATATGCCAAACATAGATTCTCCGTATTGCCTTATTTGAAGTCAAACAATGGCTATTAATTTTTCTCTGGCAATTCGCAGCCTCTCTTAAATGCAAAATGGGATAGGAAGTTTTTGGAACGGTAAACCTTTTTTCGAGCAAATCTTTTCATTCTAATATTGATTACGTTATTGTAAAAAGAAATATATTTCTGTAGATTAATAGTGCCAAAATAGTGTGTTTCAAGTACAAAATCATTTATGAAACTTTTATGAAGTAATTTATAAAAGGCAAGTGTAGTAATAAACTTTAAATCTGTTTTTCTCAAAACAGATTTTTCAAGGTTTTTAGATTTGTTAAATGCTCCATCCTACTTAATTTTTGTTCAAAATTCATGAAATTGATTACTAAGAATCCTGATACAGTTTACGAAAAAAAAAAAACTGGGTATGCATTTTACAATTAGAGTTCATTAAGGTAATTAAATTTCATTTATAACTTATTAAAAGGCAAAATTTTGATGAAAGTCGGGATGGAATTCAGAAAAAAAATCTCTCAGAAATTAACTATTCAAGGGATTAAATAATTGATATCCATATTTGTTTGTTATACAGTTTAAAGTGATTAAAATGCAAAATCGAGGAAATATCTCAAAAATTAAGTAGCAAGGAGCATTTTAAATTTTGTTTATAAATTTAAATTTTTTTTTAATCTTAAAATTATAATGAGATTGGAAATTTCTTTTAAGGTATTCTATATATTTATAGTGAAATGTATATATGTACATTTCGCATCTCTACAATGAAAAGTTGAAAAAATTAATTTTAACGTACACGTTAAATTTTTATGAGAAGAGAAACAGTTTCCATTAACAGTTTTTCTATTAATAAAACTTTAAAAAAAAATGTTTCTCTACAGGTCTTAGAGAGTCATAATCTGAAGCCAGTTAAGCTTGGTGCCAAGGAGGTAAATATACAATTTAATATGGTTTGTGCTGTTATAATTATTCAATTATATTATAATAATCTTAATTTAGGTAAACCTTATACGTTTCAGGGGATTGCTCTCCTGAACGGAACACAGCTGATAACTTCGATTGGAGCTGAAGGTGGGTAATGCATTTGGATATTTTCTCGCTAATAATTCTAAGTTGCATTCTAAATGTAAAATCTATTAACACGCATATTACAGTGCATAAGGTAGTTTTCTGCACAACTGTTGCTGCAAGTCTTAATTAATAACTTCGAGTTCTGGTTTTTGAAAAGAATATTTTAATTCCTCTGATAATATTTTTAAATTATGGTTTCGGTAGTATAAACTTACCGAAAACATACAAACAAAACAAGAACACTATAAACCCCTTTCTGTAATATTTTTCAGCATGAATAAGTTACCCAATGCCGACAAATATATTATTAAATAAATATATATGTTGTCGTTAAAAATAAATCTGATTAGTATGAGGTAAAATAGCTAGTAGTACATTGTAAAAAAACATACTGTATATTAAAAAATATTCTCCGTTTCTCTACGCAATTTTTTATGATAAAGTTCTATCCATAAACATAAATAACATTAAAAAATTCTCTGAAACGCATTTAAAGTATAGAGTATTATATAATGATTCTATCATGTGATATTTACACATAGAAATTCTCCTTATTTCAAAATTAGTTCTCTCTTCTATACCTGAACAATACCGATAAAGTGTTTGACTATCAGTTCGATCTTTGTATATAGTGTTATAGGTAGTGCGTTTGGATATACTTCCTTCTTAGAATTCTGCATTAAATTTATCGAAAATTATCGTGAACTCCAGACAGAGCAACACATAATCATGAATAGCATTTCAATTAAAAATGCATTTAATTTAAATTTCGTTTTTGTTTAATTATAAGTATTTTAAAATGCGAAATATTTATGCGGTCAAACACCTTGTTACTTATCTGATTTAATCTCATCACTAGTTGAATGAAAACTTGTTGCGTTTGCTGTAAATTAAGGTGAAATTAATTATTTTTATGATTTTTATGATTCTATTACTATTATTATTATTTTTGTAAGTGAAAATATGGCTATACGCAATTAACCTTTTAAAGGAAGAAAATTGCGATAAACCTTTTTTTTTGGTTCTTGTTGTTGTTGTATGCGTAAATAACCTAGAACTAAGCACTCTTTTTATAAGTTTTTATTTAAAAAAATGCTGGCAATTTTATCAATTTCTTATTTTGAAAGTAACTTTATGAGTATATCATTTCACAAAAAAAAATTTAAATATTACTTTTGATTATTTCTTACAATAACTTTTTCTTTCAGCCTTACAAAGGGCTGAGAATATTGCGAAGCAAGCCGACGTTGTAGCAGCCCTATCGCTTGAAGTTTTAAAAGGAACAACGAGAGCCTTTGACGGAGGTAAAACTATTTTTATAACCTGTATGATATGGAAAATGTGTGGAGGCTGCCCTGTGGGTAGTTTCTCTTCAGGGCTGTGAAATTAGAAAATTTAACGCCTTCAGGGGCAACAACCTCCACCGCTTGCACGGTGCAGATATTTTCCGGATTTTTTTTTTAACCTAAATAATCTTGAAAATTTTTCCAATTAAACATTGCAAAATGTTTTTACTTCTTTAAACTGATAACAGATGGCAGTACTAACTATTTTTCTGCTCATTAAACTGGAATACATTGAATTCAAGGAAAAAAAGACTAGATTTAGGCTGTGCAAACGGCGCCCTTCAAAGGGTTAAGTAGATCTTCTATTAAGGCTTCGCTTGACGGAGTTTTCTCGTGGTCGGTTGCTGAAGCTGCGGGGTCCTGTCGAACGATAGCCTCCGGGCGATTGGTCATTTGATTTCCGGAGAGTCTAAAGGCGGAACGTATAATCAATTTGTGAATTATAACCTGTATTAATGCGTTTCTTTAACTTCTCCAAATATAAATTTCACAAATTTTTTTATTAAGTTCAATAGAAGCATTTATGATGCAAGAATTTTTTTTAACTTAATATCAAGTTTTTTTGAAAAACTAGTGGACATATGACAATCGCTATAATTTTTTTCTTCAATATACATCACATTATAATATTTTTCAATTATTTTTAAGGAAAGTTCTTGAAACGGAGTTAAAAAAAAGTTAATGGAGTAAAACTAAACAAGGTGACTTAATTTTACATAAGTTTTCTTTTAGCTTCGCAAAACAACAAATAGATGAAAATTGAATGCCGAAAAGTACTGTGTAACTGCAATTATAGGTCTAAACTTGCTTTAGAATTTTTTTTGAGGAGAAGTATGAAATACATAGCAATGAAATAAAATTTGCTATTTTGTTGTTTTTGTTGTTTCGGCTGATGCCCCTTGATCGACAGTATATTGTCAGTTCAAGTCCATAACGGCTATTGGGCGAAGTGGTGTGGCTCCTGTTTTGAATTAGCACCACAAGGGTCAGCGTCCGACTTGGCTAAAGGACCGGTCCCGTAATTTTGAACCGGGTCAAGTGACGAGACCGGAGCACTTGACGCCGCACCTATTTGGTGAATTTGACAACTTGGAGAACATTTCACCACGACAGAAGTTTCGTGCACCATCCGCCATTAGTGTACACGGCGGGGGATTTGTCAACGACCGTCATCGAACCAGACATGTTCAGATCGCTGGCTCGCTGCCTTTGCCAACCGGGCCACCGCGCCCCAAAATTTACTTTTTACTTTATTTAAATATTGAAATACCTTAGCATAAATACACGTTTAGACATTATTATACCAAAAAGTGAAAACAATAACTGTATACCATTTTCACTGTCTTTAATTTTAGCCATTCAATTAAGCTATAAAGACGGGAATGATATTTCTAGCAACTGAAGTTCCAAATTCTTGACTTACAACGAAAACATTTTTTGCTTTTTAGTATTCACTATCCGAATTTTTGAAAAAAAAAAAACCTATTCAACAGAAAAAAGGTTCTTTTTTTAAAAACATATATATATAAACTCAGTGCTCATTACATATTTTTTTTTGCTTATTTTGAAGATCGGAACAAAATTAAAGGCTAAATTAAATACATTTAAAATATATTTAGCATATGCTTTACTCTATATTGGATCTTTCATGAAATCTCAAAATAAGTTAAACAGTTTAATGAAAACCCGGTGTATTAGGGTACCTCAGCCCGTTCTAATAGACATCACTTCGTTTAAAATTTGTATTTAGTTATCATTAATTTAGGTATTTTGAAACAGTATTTTTACGCTTAAAAGTTTTGCTATTAAAGTTAATATAAAATTTGCTATTAAAGTTAAATTACGATTCTGTTACCATATATTTTTGCGGGTACCATATATAATTGCGGGTGAAGTTAATGTGAATTTTTCTGTAAAAGATAATGATAAAGAATTATTTTTCTTTTATATCAGTGGGTTTTGTAAATTATGGCTATAATATTCTCTCTCTTTTCCTTTAGATATCCAGAAAGTTCGCCCTCACCGAGGTCAATCTCAAGTAGCTAAGAGATTACGATCACTTCTACACTCGGACACCCATCCATCGGAAATGGCTGGTAAGAGCTCCTTTTTCAGGGATAAAAAGATGTAATTCCATAAAGTTTATTTCTCAATAAGTTGAATGAGATTCATCTTCTCAAATGCGGCACCAAAAACTCTTTACACGTGCGGGTAAACGTCTCAATTAGCAATCGGTAACTGCCCGTTTCTAGGAAGCATCTCGATTTTAAGAAAGGGTACTTTACTGATAGTGTTTGTTGAAATTATAGATGGATACGCCCGTCATTTGGAAATTTTTACTCCTAGTAAGGTTACCTTTATTAAAAAAAAATTTGTCAGGTGCTTTAAACTGACACTTTACGAGCAACATGGGTCAATTATAAATACAAAATATTTAAGTAATTTCATTTTATATTAATTACGTTGGATTAAATGTCCCTTAAAAGATTCCTAATGATTTCAAACACCTGATATAATTACATATATATTATATATATATATATATATATATATATATATATATATATATATATATATATATATATATATATATATATATATATATATATTGCAAAAATAAGGGAAAATATGACTATGTGCAGTTAATTTTAGAAAAAAACTCCACCTGCACTTATCTTCGAACATTAACCATAATTAACGTTGTCCATATAGATATTATATGAATTTGAAGTACATACCATTCCTGCATTTCCTTCCTTTTTTTATGTATGATACTTACACAAAGTAAAGCAGTTAAGTTCGTTTAATATTTTATCTTCAGAGGAGTCCAGATATAAAAATAATTACAAGGTAAAAAGAACTTTTTATACACAATGTTTTTAAATTTTCTGTTGAATCATATAATCTTGACAATTCTATATATTAATAACTACTTTTTTAAAATTTTTGATGAATTATCCCATCAACTTGAAAGAAAATGATCAAATGCGTAATAAGAGGTATCAAATGCGTAATCAATCGTTTAGCATGGGATTTGGAAGTTAACTTGCGTTTAACTTTTCGTTCCCGTCCCGGCTGATAGATGGCTGCACCATACTAAAAAACAAAATTAACTGAAAATGAATTCAAATCTGCTTAAAGAGGGCTAAATGTATTAAAAGAATGCATTGTCATCGTGTTCTGAGCTATTCTAAAAGTTTCAAATGTCTAGCTAGTCGGGAAGTTAGTTAAAAATCGATTGCAAGATTTGTACTGGACAAACACACAAACAAACAAACAAGAAAACGAGTTAATAAAAACAGGTAATAAAGTTGTAATCTTTAAGCATAAGTTAACCATTATTAACTATTCTCAGTAATAATAAAATAAACTACGGGACGTGCCTTTTTTCTTTAAAATATTTTGTCTAATATCACAACTATAATGCTTTTCTTGAAGCCAGATGCTTTAAAGTAATTATCTGCGGTGAAAAAGCCTGTTGCAAGTACGCGATTTGTTAATTTTTTTAAAGGAATTATTTGTCCATTAAGTAATAAAAAATATTTTAGAGGCTTGTAAATTTCATATGGCATTATATAGAGTTAAATATTACGTAAGACTTATTAAAATAAGAAATAACAGTGTATTTTATATTTTGAGGGATTAAACTGCTACTGGAGAAAATATTGTTGTTATGTTGCCAATATGAATACGATATCTTGTATATCCAAGTAAACCATCTATGTGACATTGACTCTTATCACTTAGCTATTGGTTTTGTGTTAACTTGATCATTTTTTATACAGAGAGTCATCGGTTCTGCAAGCGAGTTCAGGATGCCTACACTCTTCGATGCTGCCCACAAGTACATGGCATCGTACACGATACCATAGAATTCGTCCGAGAAGTTATTACCACTGAGATGAACAGTGCAACCGATAATCCCGTATCCTTTATAAGATAATTTCAAGACGAGATATTTCACTGTTTTTTTATCAGAACATGTGGAAAAGCAAGTGTAGTAAACACACGCTAAGTTTTAATGATTGCTTTGAAGAGTTAACACACTCGATCACTTCAAAAGTTTTGGATCATGCTGGCCGAAGGTATCTCAATATCTGCTTCAATTTAGTTATAAGTTAAAACTAGCTGAATACCCATGCTTTGCTATGGAGTACATTCAAATTAAATACAACTGTCAATGTATGCAATTAATGCCAAAAAAAATTATAAAAAAATCGTAGCGGAAATTTTTATAGGCAAAATAATGTACAAGAAAATATTCAAATTAAATACAACAGTCAATGTATGCAATTAGTTTGTATGTTTAATATTCATAAAACATACTAATTTGAATTAAATTCTTAAAAAAACTTCCATCTCAATTAGTTTAGTGGTTAAATTTTATCTTTTACCGTATTTTAATATCTTTTGTTAATTTATTTCGTTGTTATGCACGTGACGCAAAATTAATTTAAAGTATCACAAAAGGAAAAGGAACCAGGGGATCAGCATTTAATAAATTAAATTATAAAAATTAATCTTTAAAAATTCACCAAAAATCAGAAAATGGAGGTAAAGATTCAAAAAAGTTTTCATTTTCAAGGAATTTTTATGATATTTCTTGTGATGTAAATTTTATAACCCTCCGATTATTATTTTAAATGCAAACTTTAAAAAGTTACAAAAACAGCTTAAAAATTTAAATTTATAAAAATCTAAGAAGAATTTTTCAAAAATCTTTCTTAGTGCACCCGTACACTATAAGAAGAATCGCCATGCAAAATTTCAGCCCTTTAGGTCCAGCAGTTTGGTCTGTGCGTTATCTGTCGGTCAGTTACGGAACTGTTTTATATATATATATATAGATTAAAAATTATAGAATTTTATTGATCAATGATTTAGTTTTTTTTTAAAATATTAATCCTTTTAACCTCATACGGTGTTTAAAAAAATTTATTTATTTATTTGCAGATAAAGGCATATCTTTGCAATCTTTCTGAAAAAATGAAACTTGGAAAAAAATTTTAAATAAGACTATATATGCAAAATGTGTCAATTAGAACGACTATTTACGGACACATAGAGCTCACCATGTCAGTATATATAGTGTATTGTTGGAAGTAACCTCAATGGCGTATTTTAATACTCATTGTCATTTGAGATGATTGAAAGCGGCGAGATCAATTGTCTTTAGCTCTTCTGGGTAAAATTCCAGCACTTTTATCTGTCAGAAATCAAGAGATCAAAGTACAAACGCTGAATTTTTCTGTTCGTTATGTCAGTGACTGCGTTGATTTGAACATAAAATAAGAATAGAGTTGATGGACCAGAAATGAAGCTGTGAATACTTGTATTCAATCAAACATCTACACTTTATCTTGCTGAGAATCAAGTTGATCCAGTTTTCCTGAACGCATCCTTCAGTAATAGTTATAATTGGGTATCCAATAGAATATTGTGGACTTTAAATGTAACCGACTTTTATGCAAATCTTACCCCTATACCTAAGCATATTTGTATAGTAAAGAAGAATAGTGTATATATCTCTTTTTCAAGTCTAATTTTATATTTAGTATCCGAGAGGAAGCAAGAAAAAATATATATGTACAATACTAGCATCTTAATGGCATCCATTTCTTACGAAGTTACTGAAACGGAATAATGAAGTATTTCCTTTATGTAGTCAACTACAGTAACTAGAGTAACTAAATTAGGTTTAGAAATATTTCTATTGAGTTACCTCAGTGAATCTAATTTTTTACGACACATCCCTATAAGTTTCGGCTCTCATTCAATACTAAATATATTAGAAAAAAATATACAAACTTAATGCAAATTTCCTGTCATTTATTCACTGCATTTATGTTTTTCATCCTTAACTGAAACTTTTAGCTCGTCTTTGTCGAAAGAGACGAAATTATCTCGGGTGGAAACTTCCATGGAGAATATCCAGCAAAAGTAATACTTCATTTATGTTGCAATATTCTCTATCAGTTGCAGTTTTTTAATTGTTTTTGTTTCTCTATAATTTATTACAATGAAAAAATATGTATTACAGGTACTAGATTACCTCGCTATAGCTGTTCACGAGTTAGGAAGCATGAGTGAAAGACGGACAGAGAGACTTATAAATCCTGGTATGTATTGGTTAATGGGCATATAACATTATTTTAAAACAGCGATAAAAATATTATTAGTCAAACAATTCAAATTATTGATAATGAAATTTTGTCGGCATTTGGAAAATAGTCAAAGAAAATTTAACTTTCTGTCGACTTTTAAAAATATGTCAACATTTTAAGAGATAAAAATAAACAGAGTCTTAGCTGTTGTGTTAACTACACTGATGATATGTGGTTTGTTAACTACATACCAATTGGAATTGTTGCTGAACAACTGAACTTGTTGCTGAATATGTCCCTCTCCCACACACAAATCAATTAAGATGGTATCGTTTGTATGAAACTGGGGTTACATTATGACGCAGTGTATGAAGTTCATGTAGATATATTGTGGGAGGTAGGGGATCTTGAACCTTACAGTTATATAAAATGAAAACTAATATTTGAGGTAAAGGAAAAATTAAATTTATGTTATATATAAAGTTTTTTCGCTTAAGATTCTTTTTCGTAGATGTCCAATTTAAAGAGAAATTAATTAAAAAAAGAATTTTACTTTGAATTCACTGCACAGAACTCACTGAAAGTTTGATTGCGTAAATTTTTTATATTTTTTCTTATTAAGAAATAGTTTGACTGGCTCAGTAATTATTTGATATGCAGACGTTTCATTAAAGAGATCAAATTATAATTTTTTCTTCATACTAATTAGATGGTCCCATAATATTTAATCTAGATTAACATCTACAATAAATTGCGATAAACTAATTTTCAAACTATAGATTTTATGCTCTGTTATCGGTTTTTGAAATGGTGTCCCAGTAAATTTCCGGATATTTAACTAAGGAAGAATTGTCATCGAGAAACATTTATTTTTTTTAAATTTAATATCAAAGCATTAAATCTCCGAAATTATATTTTTAAATTTTTAATCAGTTATTTCAATCGCTTTGTAGAAGTATTTTAAATCAAATAGGGTACCTTTTATCCCTATTCGTTTGAAACAAATAAGATTTAAGATAAAACATCTAAGGGTCGCTGGAAAGTGACAATGGATCGCAAACAACCATGAATATTTCAAACTCATTCTATTTATAAAGATCTAAAATAATAATAACTGCTCTGTCACATGCATAAAACGAAAGTCATCATCTATTTTTCCAAATCAGCGTGGTTGTTTATTATTTGTTTCCATTGTTTTGAAAGAATCGTAGATTTTATAACTGATACGTTTGCATACGAGACAAACGATTTATATCAGTTCGAACTGGAGTTGAGAATTTAACTTGTTTCGCCGACTGTTTCTCGTCTAACAATAAATGGATAATTTTAAACTTTGGTACTCCAACAGTGGTTCAGTTGAATAATTAAGACACAAGAGCCCAATTTACATATTTGAATGCATAAGATCGATAAAGATTATTTTTTTTATCGAATTCTTTAAGGGGGAGATCACCTTTGCACGCGCAAAAATACACTGATTTTATTACCAAGCTTAATGTGTTGTCAAACAATTAATTTGTATGTAATTAATTTAAACCAACTTTTCAGGGTGAATTTTACAAAGCTTTATCTATTAGAAAACAAAAGCAGAATTGTTGGGACATTATTAGAAATTATTTTATGTAAAAAAATTAATTACTGCTTTATGAAAAATGAATCTGAGGTCTGGACATTGCGCGCAGATTTTTTTAAAAACTATAAGAGATATATATATTAAATTATTTGTATATATTCTATGGATAGGTTATACTTTAATCTAAACCTAAAATAATTACCATATTTCACATAAAAATATTTTTTCACGCAAATGTAGTTTAATGTACAAAAAATAAAAAAAAAATTTATTTTAAAAAAATTTCTGTAAAAAAATTAGTAATCTGTACTTACTTAAATTTAGATAGAAATTGTATAAACATATATAATATACATGTATACAAAATTGTAGCAATTTGTAACGATTAGTTTTCCAGAAATAAGGCGCACAAGTTTGAAAATAACAGTTTTTAGAAAAAGCCATTTAAAGTTTAAAGTTTCTATAAATTACTTTACTATTAACTTTATACATTTGGCCATAAAATCGGTTCTAATAGTAGTATCGACTTCATTTTTTTCCCAAAAGATTCCTTATATTCCATTATTCAAAATTAAATCATAATTAAAAAATTGAGTTTTTTGACGGTTTTAAGACGATCTCCTCCCTTAATCCAGTTTTGAAATAAATCTAAAATTAGGTCGATACATCGTAATCGAATATACTAATGTAAAACTCAAAATTAGTTTATATTACACCATTCTTTTTATGCGGTTAGTATTTCAATCCTTAAAATTTTAAATATATATTTCATCTAAAAAAATAACTTTATAAAATTCTATTAAATGATAATCCTCTAAAAAATTTCTATAATTGATGCCTGATTCGAATTTCTTTGTTTTCTTTTTAAAGCTGTTAGTGGCTTACCTGCCTTCCTGGTTAAAGATGGCGGTTTAAATTCTGGCTTCATGATGGCTCATTGCACGGCTGCTGCACTCGGTAAGTAGGAAACTGACATTCACCTGGAAATTAATGTATATATGTATATATATATATATATATATATATATATATATATATATATATATATATATATATATAGATAGATAGATAGATAGATACATATATTCATAACACATACATACATATATACATACAAAAGAGGTAGGCAACGTAGGCATAAGTAATCCTACGTTAATAACCCATGGTTGTTTCGTTAGAAGAGACTACCTGAATTTTTTTTTACATAAAAAATCGACTTAAATGGGGTGCATCTTATGGTCCGAAGGTAACATTAAATTAAAATGAATATTTTATTATATATATAATACATATTTTATATATATTATTTATTATATTTATTATACATTTTTTAATCTTTATTAAGTACGAAATTGACAATATCTTTATATACCTAACAAAACACAAACTATTCTTTTCTAAAAATAATCCCATAAATTTGAGTTCCGTGTTATCGTCCAAAAAACACGGTAATAATTCGATCCCAGTTGCTCAATATGTCGCTTTTAATAACACAATCTGAGTGATCGAGTTTAAAGTTATGACTCGTAATGTGGCATCCGTAAGTAATTCTTAAACGCAGTTCGCCAGGAGAATAGGCTCTGATTATTATCACAAAATCACTGATTTGTGTTTTCTGTTTTACAGTATCGGAAAACAAAGTATTGTGCCATCCAGCTTCAGTAGACTCGTTGCCAACCAGCGCCGGCACAGAGGATCATGTGTCTATGGGAGGATTTGCTGCCAGAAAAGCTTTGATTGTTGTTGAAAATGTGGAAAGAGTCATCGCTATTGAACTTATAGCTGCCTGTCAAGCTATAGAATTCTTGAGACCTCTGAAGACCACACAGCCACTAGAAGCAGTTTATAATCTTGTCCGATCTGTCGTTAAGTGAGTTATAGTTTTTTTCACACTATATTTATCTCAAGCATTAACCTCTCTATTAGGTCAGTCAGATTTATTTTATGTAATGAAAAAAATATTACATTTAAAAACAAAAATATGTTTCTAGGAGAGTTCATTTGAATTATTAAAGTTTAGAATTAATGTCATAGAAGCCGTGTTCTAAGTCTTGTGCAACAAAAACATTAAATTACAATTTGTATTTCAAAATATTATTTCTCTTACTACTAATATATTTTTAATTATTCAGGATGAAAATATTTCACAAAATGTATGAGTTTAGAAGTTATTAAGAATTTTAATGCGTTCATATGTTACTAGTGTAATCGGATAATGTATACTGATGCTTGTGCTATAAATTAATAAATCATACATTATTGAAACAAAATATTTTCCAAACAAAACGGTATTATCCCCTTATTAAATCTCGGAGTACAGTGTATCTGACAGTTTTTTTTCATATTTATGATATCCTATGTTACTCAAAAATAGCGCAATTTAACGTCACGTAACGTTAATATTAGGGTCAGAGCTCTCGCGTGCAAGTTTTATAATTCAAATATTTTGATAAAATATGATATTGCATGAGAGTGTTTCGGTTAGACGGCCTCTAACATGCTTGAACCTGTTCACGATATTCAAGCAATGGCAATACTAGAAAAATAAAATTATACTAAAAGAAATATTTCATTAGATCGATATTTTTACCAAAAACAATATACTTAGGCATGCTTAAAACTTCCTAATACAAGATTTGCCGGCCGAGTGGCGCAGTGATTTGGCCCACGAGCATTCTCTGGATGTCTCTACCGCCAGGTGGTGAGTTCGATTCCCGCTTTTCCGAGCAGAAGACTGAGATTAGGGAGTTACGTTCGTAATAGACGAAGTGTCTGCCACGTTAGAAGCAAACAATGCAATATCCAACTATTTATAGCTGCAATATCTATACATTTGTTTTATCATGTCATCTTTGAAATCCGCTAGTACTAAACAGGAGGTTTTGTACGACTTGCGCTAAATATTTAATAGAGAATATACATGATATCACTCTATTTTTACGTTAATTACAGATTTTTACTCGTGAGGAATTTACGATATGCGTGTATTTACTCTTAAAATAAGTATCAATCTAAAGTGAAAAACATATATTCTGATTTTCCCTCAATCATTCCAGGCCACTCGACAAAGATCGTTTCATGGCTCCGGACATCGATGCTTCAACGGAAATCCTAAAGGAACAAAAGGTCTGGTTCGCTGTGAAACCCCACATGGACCGATATTTCATGGAACAAGGGGTCGAGACAAGACCGTCCTCGCCTACAACTTCAGTAAGACATCAGTTGTCCGGAAAGCGGAAGCATAGCCATACCAACGGCTCGAGCACTAACGGATTTTTCGACGGGCACGTCATTAACGCTTTTGAGAGTGACGATGAAATAGCTCAGAAAGTGCCCCTGAAGATCCCGAGACCTCTGTATGCCGTTGAAGAATGAAAAAGTTGCCATTACTGCAGAAATAGTGTTTCCCAAAAAGCTTGTTGTCGTTCCGGAATTATAGATTAGATAGTATATTATATACCTTTTGAGTGTCTTATGTGAAATGTAGAATGTATGAGTGTTAGATGTCATCAGAGCAAGCGCATTTTTCACAGCGTGGAGCCGCGATCATGCATTGAGTGTGTGCAAGTGAAAGCAGGAATTTTGTCATTTTCGCTCTCTGTGGAAATTTAACATACTGGCTGCTTAAAAATATAACACCGACATATACTTGTTTGGTACATAGTCGGGAAATCTCATGCATTTTAGGAAAAGAGTATGCATTTATAGTTTATGGTTAATATAGTTGTATGGAGTTAGATGTAGTGAGCGGAGATTTATTCGAGTCTTTAGTTGGAGTCTGCAGCAGGAAGATGATCTGATGTGAATGCTAAAACTTTCAGTACTTAAATTTTTACAATCTGCGTATTTCACATAGTTCAAAAAGAATATAGTATCTAATAAAACATTTATTTATAAGTTACTATCCCTATAGGATATTTGCATAGAAAGGATGTAGTGAAAGACACAATGAAAAGAAACAACTTCAACAAAATTGAGATAATAAGCTGATTTGAAAGTTTTTGAGATATCACTAACACTTTAGCTTTCAGTAATTCTAAAAAAAAATAATATGTTAATAAATTATTTATTGTCTATTAACAGTATACTGGTAGTCTATGTCGGAAGTGAATAGACATCCGATTTGGTTGTATCTGTTGTTGAAGCACTAGAATGCAAAATTTCAAGCTAGATGTCTAATAGTAATATACATTTTATTTTTAAAAAAAACTTTCATCGGGATTTCAAATTCACCCAGCTTTGAAAAAGATCTGGTGCAGATTCGTACTTGAGGAACATTCGTCGCAATCTAGTATGTAACTAGTTAATATACAAGATACGTCCATAACTAGTTACTATGCAAGATACCCTCTCACTATTCAAAATTTAAAATCGTTCATAATGAAAGTGTTACAGAAATTATTTTGGAAAACAAGATAAAATTCTAAAATTAACAGTCGTATTTAAAATTTTACTGTAAACCGTTGTAAAAAGGTGACTTCTTAATAATCCACAATCAACTTAAACAGTTACATATGTGTTGCGATCCACTTAATAGACCATCACCGAGGAGCATTGGACTGGTTGTTTATTATCAACAATTCACAAATGCTCATATAATGCTATGAACAATGCATTTGTGAATTGATCATAGTGACAATCACACCAATGCTCTTTCGACCTGGTGATGATCGATTAAATGAATCGAAACACCGTAGCCGTCCATTTTACGTTTATCGTGGATAGTTAAGAACTTCCACAAGTGTCCTGTAAGTGTAAACCGTTGTGTTCGCATGTCTAAATATATTTTAGTGCCAAGATCGAAGCCATTTTCCAAATTTTTTTCCTATGATATAATTTAGAAAACAATTTTATTTTGTTGTATATTCGTTGCTCTGAGAAGTGGGTACTTGTTTGATTAAGCAGAGAAAACGTGTTTTTACAGATGTAAGGATTAATTCACATTTGTAGGAGAAACTTTTATTCTAATCAAAAATTTCCTTCCACAGCCTAATCAAAAACAGGGGAAAGAACCGATATAAAAGCGATGAGCTAAGAACTATATTATTTACGCATGAGAAAATTGTATTAGAGGATATGTTTCTCTTTACTTGGAATTTACATACGGATCTAGTGCTTAAATCTCGTGTCGGATTTACAGTCGAGGTGGCACGGTGTGTTATCTTTCAAATTAGACAGGATCTGTGATTCAGATGATCTGCCAATGTTCAGTGATAAATTTGTGTTCCACTTTTTTTACTTTCATATATATATATATTTATTTATTCTATTTAAAATGTGCTTAGTATCATGAGACATTAATATATACATTTTCCTGCATTGGGCATGTATTAATCAGTGTATAATATTTGTATATTTTATAATGTATTGTGTTTATGTTATTGTGAAGAGTAATATGTAAAAAAATTTAAATAATGCTTCTTTTATATTACTTGCATTATTAAATATTCCCCAATGATGCAGTAATTAGCCGTAGACAGTAGTTGAATTGTATGAATACATTAAGACATCTTTTGAGGAAAAATAGTATATTTCCTGTGTTCCTTTTTTACTGATGTCTGTACTTTATGTGTACTTCTATGATGTTCAATGAAAGAATAAATATTTTAAAATCAAATTATTGCTTGAATTTATTGAGATCTAAAACTTTCAAAATTAAGTACCAAGCATGGTGTTAACATAGTTAGCACCCTATCTTAACTATTAAACACAGTTAACATCAGTAAAGTTAACTATGTTTGCTGTTATAGTTAACATTAATGCTGGTAGCTATAAAAGCATTATAGTTAGCTATATTACCTTATTTATGGCTAATATAGTTAACTATATTAACCATATAGTTAACTTTAATAACTCTATTTGATTAATATAATTATTTAATGGTTAAACTATATTAACCATTTGGAGCTTATATTTGGTGTTGTATTTAGATCACCAAATAAATCTCTTCACGAATCATTAAGATTAAAAAATATTTTACTCAAGGATAGTGAACTTAATACATACATTTAGTAAAGAAAAGTGATTCGTGTTTATAATATCAATTTTTAAATATCTAGTAGTGCTGATTCATCGGATTTTTTCTGAAATTTGTTTTGCCGTAAGGGTTCTTCTTTCAGCCGACCGATTGTAGCAATGTAGTGTGCGATGAATTAATTCCTTTATAATCATGCAATTTGAACCTAGTAATGAATAATCTAAAAAAATGTTATACAAATACACATAACTGGGAAATCCATGGCCTAATTTTAGGGGAACTTGTTTTATTCTGCTTCTACCCATATCAGAGGGACCACATTTTTTAACAAGGTTAATGAAAGATTTTTTGTTTTAGGAAAGAAGTTAAGTACACGCCGTTTTCCCCTAACTAAATTGTCCTCAAACAAACTTAGCATTCTGGTATAATATAAAGATTTAAAAAGAAATAGATTTATATGTGGAAGAAAGTTTCATAAATATTTTATTTCTTATGCCATGCCCTTATGTTATATTTAATGTTATAAAAATACAAATTAATAAAAATGTTCAGTTCGAGACTTTAAATATGTACTAAAGAGCTACTGATAAAATTCCTTGTTTATTCTTCCTTTGTTAAACGCCGCTAAGACATTGCTATGCTACTTTGTTTTACGGGAAGTTTTGGAGAACTTGAAGAAAGCAGAAATGCAAATCTCTCAAAATTATAACAATTGCACTTTAGTAGTAATAAATCCGTAAATCTTACAAACAGTGTAATGCATTTTATCTTTTGCAACGATGCATTTTTTTGAGCGTATATATCAGCAAATCATTCCTTGTTCCAAAAATCAAACTTAAGGTGATGCAACTGTTGACAATGTTAATTTTTAAGGCTGATATGTACTAACCCTATTGGATTCGCTCACCTCAATGTTAAGTTATGGAGAAAACTTGTCTACTATTGACAGCTACATAAATGCTGATAATGCAATAAAAATGGTATTTTCAGATAGACTGAACTTTTTTGCACCTTGTAACAGGATCCATTTTATAAATTTCGTCCACCAAAGGAATTGATGAGCGTTTAAGACACACTATACCAGATTTTTTTCACCGAAAAATTTAAATTTCAAAATAATATTCGGATTTTTTTAAAGCGAAAAATATCCCAAGGTGTAAAATTCCTTTCTCTATTTAAATACCTTCTCTATTTCTTCCTCTATTTAAGTACAACTTTTAAAAAAATCTTCAAATCCAGGTCGGCAATCCTTGGACAAATTTTCTCCATAGGTTAACACTGAGGTGAGCGAATCCAATAGGGTAAGTACACAGCAGCCTTAATGTTAAGCCACAGGGAATTTTTCTGTTTGTATTTTCCCTATCATATAACTGAGAAATTCGCGAAGGAAGTAGACATTTAAATAAAGAGCACGTGCTTTTAAAATATTAAAAATTTTCCATTATTAAATATTTTAGGGTATTAAATTACTGATGTTCATCATTGCGAAATTAAATTGTTTTTGAAAAGAAAATAAATTGGACAAGATTTAAGAAGATAAAAGACGTACTTGAAAGAGATTTATTTTCAAATTTGGGAAATAGAATTAAAATATCCTCATATCCTAATATGTAATTCGAAAAATACTTAGGGGAAAAATCTTTCATTGCATAACATTTGGTTCAAGATTCGGAAGGTCAACTGATGTACCACCTTATGCCTAGAGAAATAGATTATGCTATCAACTTTATGAAATTTGGAAAAAAAATTAGGAGACATTTTTAATTCCTTCTCCAAAAATCCCAATGTTCTGGCTTTCTATTGGGCAACAGCTTGAAAGTATAGTCAATTGGAACAGTTTTCTGTTACAATAAAGCGTTCATTTTTTTAAAAAACAAAATGTAAACACTCTCCCACTTTAAACAAGAGGAAAGGAAATACTTTAAAATGAGATAAAAACTGTAAAGGAAAAACTCAAGTTTTAAATACGCCCTAAGGTGTTATTCACTAAATTCATTATTTTTTTCTTTATCTGTTAAACGTCGCCAAGTCATTACTATTTTAACTTCTTTAATTATAGTTGCTGTGTAGTAACCCTATTGGATTCGCTCACCTAAATGATAACCAATGTAGAAAATGTGTCTACTACTATTTACAGCTACATAAATGCTGATAATCCAATAAAAATAGTATTTTCAGATAGCCTGAACTTTTCTGCACCTTGCAACTAGATTCCTTTTATAAATTTCATCAACCAAAGGAATTTACTAGAAGCATTTAAAACACACTTTACCAGATTTTCCCCCAAAATAATTTAATTTTTAGATTATTATTTACATTTAAAAAAACGAAAAATGTCCCAAGGTTTAAAACTTCTTTTTCTATTACAGAGTACAATTTTTAAAAAAAAAATCTTTCAATCCAAGTCGGCAATCCTTGGACACATTTTCTCCATAGGTTAACACTGAGGTGAGCGAATCCAATAGGGTTAGTACACAACAGCCTTAAACGTCGCCAAAGCATTCCTATTAACTTCTTTTATTAACGAACTTTTGAAAAAGGGAAACGCAAATCTCCAAAAGTGATATCAGTAGCATTTTAATGCTAGAAAAAGTTCACGTCTCATTACCTCTGGGAAGAATAAGAAAATATTTTTCAGAGCGAATCTAAAATTTCGTAAAATTATTTGGTAAACTCTCTAACTTAATACTCCAGTAACACGTATTTCATGAATAATAAATACTTGATGATTGATTTAAAAATTTAGACGTAACAGACATATCCCAAAGTAATATTTAAAAAAACTCTTCTAAAGTAGGGCTATTGCATTTAACGTCAAGAGGGTCACTGAAAGCTAATTCAAAAGTCTCCATCTACCAGTATATTTAGACAACAGGTTAAATACTTGTTCAACTCAGTTGCTTTTTCAAAGATGTCTGTCGGCTAAAAGACAGACAAAGTCATAAACGCTTTTCTACCATTGTTAGCAAGTGATGATAAGAGATTTAAGTTCTTGCATGTCATACGAAAGGATTATGTGCCCAGAAAAATAAATATTGAATACACGCTTTGTTTATTTTTAACTTCCGATTGCAATCAGCAGGTTTCGCTTAACACCCGCAGAGTGAAAGCATAAGGAGGCTGAAGATAAACCGGTTGAATTATTTATATCTTTTATCACAGTTTTCGTAAATAAGGCAGCGCCTTTCTAAGAGATGTTTTGATGAAGTGTGCCGACGTGATAGACAGATAAAACGGGTGAATGCGTGTCCAAATGCACAGGATAAATGTGGATGAATTATAAAGGATATCACTCGTATTTAAAAAGTTTGAAGTCTCACAGACAGGATTAAGTAAGTGCAACTGCTGAGTAATTTGGGAACGGAATACTGGTTGCTGCCATAAAACGGGAGAATAGTGCGTGCCCTAATTCACAGAAAAAATGCGAAGGAAATATAAAGATACCACTCGTACTTAAAAAGTTTGAAGTCTCACAGACAGGATTAACTGAGGACAACTGCTCAGCATTTTGGGAATGGAATACAGGTTGCGGCCATAAAACGGGAGAATAATGAGTGCTTTAATGCACGGGGAAAATGTGGATGAATTATAAAGGATACCACTCGTATTTAAAAAGTTTGAAGTCTCACAGACAGGATTAACTAAGGACAACTTCTCAGCCTTTTAAGAACTGAATACAGGTTGCGGAGGTTTACTTTTATCAGGCACTAAATGTATGGGTAACTTTTATAAAATATATAAATTTAAACACTGTTTGAAAAAAATTCCCTTATCTGACTGTTTATTTATCACTACTTCTCGGTTGGATGGCATCAGTTTAGTTAATTCTCAGAGATGCTCACATTAGGGTAATGTTCAGCGTTTATAGACTTAACAGACGCCCACCTGGTATAGTGGTTAGCGTCGTGAGCTTCTCCACAGAGGGCTTGGGTTCAAATTCCGAATAAGACATGGACACATAACGACCCGAATGGTCGTTAACGCATTGTCCCCTCTTAGGGAGCAATGCAGACTCACCTAAATCGTGCTCCAACAATAAAGTAGCCGGCAAGACTTCGCGGGGAATAACAAAAAGCGAATATCTCATGACTAGTGCTTCCACCTTTGAAAAAAAATGGACTTAAAAAGAAAACATTTCGTGAAACGATTTATCTTATTATACCATGTTTCTGGAATATCAGGCAGTCGTCCAATTTTTTATTTGGAAGTATGGCATCAATGATCAGACCTGATTAAACAATATATAGAATTTGCATTGTATAATACATCAGATTTTTTTCAAACATATCACTGATGACTTAATCCATTTCTATAACTTACAGAAGTCAGCAGCGTATCCTATCAAATGATCTAAAATTGTTCCACGGATGTATGACATTTCATCTTCAAACAAGTTTTGCCTTACTAGATCTGATCACTGAGCTACACTTCCAACTTAAAAAAGGGTGATCGAATAATTTTGAGAAAAAAGTGCATTATAGTAGCAATTTTAGTGTGGGAATGGACAGAGATATCGTCTTTCAAACTCCTCCATATACCCATTAATGTTATGGACACTTTCATTTGAGTAATTCTTTTAGGAGCTTGGAATAGATTTGTTTGATGGTAAAAATTAAATTAAATTGCTTGAATCTTGAATCTTGCTTTCAAATTTCAATTTTTGTCTATACTCATAACTAAAAACTACTTTTTTTGCCGAAAATCAATCCTAAAGGTAAAGGTTTTGATTAAAAGATCTCTTAAATCTTCTTTTATTTTCTTATATAAGGTTTATTTTTAATGAAAATAATATATTTGAGAAATATTTGTATAGAAATATATATTTATTAAACAATGCATTTAAATTGTATATGCTTAGTAAAATTTATGCAATTTTTCTTAGTCTTTATGTATGAAAGTTTATTATTAAATTTGAAAATCATAATATAATTTTACAACTGAATTATTTTATGATTCTTTTATGGTAACTATTTTTGCTATCATTAATCTAACACGTAATTAATTATTATTTTATTTATTTTATAACTGAATTTTATACTTACAATTTATATTGTCTTTATGTATATTTAAAGTTGTTAATATTAAAAAGAAATTACTTTAGCATCTATAAATATTGTAACAAAATACCTGAACTACACGCATCCCCCCCCCCAAAAAAAAAAACACGTTCTAGCCAGCGAGTCTCTGCTTGCACGCCTTCTTCTATGTAGCTCACTCTTAAACAATATAAATCATCTTCTCTTTATCCTTTAAATATCTGAAATGACAAGAGAGTATACTTTATTTATGAAATATTATCGTAACATCCATCGGAAGTCCATTTAGGTCATTCAAAGGCGGCATAATCACACGGTGTTACTCTCTGCTTATTGTTAAGCTGCTGCAGAGAGAAGAATGCCAAGCAAATACGCGAAACCGATTCTTTTGAAGTAAAAGGAATTTACGAGAATAATTTCTGATGTCATTAAGATCATTAGTGTGCAAGGCGCAGACATTTGAATGCATCGAAGCATGCCATTTTATTCCTCCTCTCCAATCTTATGCTACAAAACATTGCACACAAATCACTGAAAGTAACCTTCCAGGCATTTGGCCTCCGGGTGATCGCTCCACTTTGATGCTCGCTAAAGAAGATACTATGGAAAATTTTTGAAAAGAAGCAGCTCATCAAGTCATACATAAGGATCCGAGCACGCAAATTCAGTGCTGACAACACCTCTGAAAGCACATTTTTATTTCAATTTTCCTGCTCAGCGTTATGGCCATTGCGCCCCAATGCATAAATTTCGGCGTGTGTGTGTGTATATATATACATACAGAGGCTGTTCGCACATTTTTTAGACGATTTTGGTAAGCGGTAATAAAAAAGCTTTTGCTGCAAAAGAAATAATTGCAATTGTACTATGTTTTTAAAAGTCAAAATTATCGTCTGCGGCTTGAAAGTTTTGCTTTTATTCAAAATGGCGTTTTTAACAAAGCAGTGGTTCGAAGGCTACATTTATGCTCTTTCCGAAGAGAAATATGCATACTCCGTTATCCAAAAGCGATGTGAGAGTCACGGTTTTGTGATATCTAAAGCGTCGATAGGTAATATCGTCAACAAGAAAGGAAAAAAACGTCAAATTGGAGCCTCAAGTAGGACAAAAATTCCAAACAAGTATCCAAGGAAAAAACGGTCATCTTCGACTATTGCAAAGGTACGTTGTTTAATGTTAAAAGAAATTCCCCCTAGTCAAAGGACAGTTGCAAAATCATTAAAATGCTCGGTGTCCACTGCAAACAAAATGATAAACGTTGATTTAAATCTTAAGAAACCGAAAAAACGCAATGTTCATCGTCTTCTTCCAAATCATATCGCTAACCGCAGAACACGCTGCAGAATTCTATATGAGAAACACTTATCCAAAGAAAAATGGAAAACAATTGTCACAATAGATGAATCATGGGTGTATTTAAATGATTGCAACAAAAAAAGAGCCATTTATTATCATAAAAGGGGAAAAACATTTAAGTACATGGTTCAAAGAATCGAAAGAAAGTTTTTCTAAGGAATTCATGATTGTTGCTGGTTTTTCTTATAATGGCAAGTTGAAAATAAAGAGAGTGGGAAAAAATGTCAAGATTAACTCCAAATACTATCAGGAACATATTTTATCGCCAATTTTTCTGAATGAAATACCATCGCTTTACCCACAGTGCCATCAATCTGTGAGACTCCATCAGGACAAATCTAGCAGTCACACATTAAAATCCACTGTAAATTTCCTAAAAGAAATGGAACAAAAAACTGATATCAAGGCCATACACTTCACTGATATCCCTACTAAATCTCCCGATGTATTATCACCTATGGATTTTTGTGCTTTCGGACTTTTAAAATCTGCATTATCCAAACGTCGTCCCAAAACCCTTACAGGACTCTGAAAAGCTGTTCAGGAGGAATGGGATAGAATACCTCTTCTGACACTTCAAAAGGCCTTATTATCCTGGAAATTGCGGTGTCGAAAGATAGTTCAGAATAAGGGATGTCAAATAGAACATTTAAAACACAAGAATTTTATGTAATTTAGTTTTGTGAGTACAATATACATCGTCAAAAAAATGTGTGAACAGCCTCTGTATATGTATATATATATATATATATATATATATATATATATATATATATATATATATATATATATATATATATATATATATATATTGGGTAGGCAAAGGTTTGAATGTTATTCAAGTTAAAATGCACATATCGCTCACTCCTTTCAACAGCGTCGTATCTAAAAAAACAAGATTTTTGAGCAGAGTGATTTGAAAGTTGAAAAGTACATTGAAATGTATTGAAAATTTTATTTCTGCTCTCTAGCGGCTAAATACTGAGCGGTGAGATAAGATGATCTTGCAGGGATATACTGCTCTTTCAGGGCATTCTGAAAACAAGCATAACTAAAATCGCCGATTTTTGAGATATGACGTTATAGAGTAAACAGATCACTTCTACCCAGACTTGGGTGTATATAATTTGAAGTGGCACTCTATTTGAATTTGAAGCAAACACAGTTTATACATGAAACAATGTTTATTGAATTCGTTGCACATATAATTGGCTTTTACAGCAATAAGCATGCGTACTACTTGTACGGAATGTATAAACACAGCTTTCAAGAACAATATATTTTTATACTCACGAACAGTAAGTCAAACCAGCAGTACTGCCATGTAAACTTCTGGCCCGCTAAGCACTAGCGCAGGATAACACCTTTTCAACCTTAACAACCTCCCCTATTCATTAATGACGCTGCGTGGTATTTATACTAAGCGCGTATGCCGAAATTAGCATATCTAAAGCAGCTTCTTTAATTCACTCAAAAGTTCGATTCTTGTGAATCGAATCTTGTGTATACCTTACACTGGCCTCCCTCGAAAAAAAAAATTAGGTAACTGAGGTCTGAACGGCTTCAGTTAACTAAGTGCTGGTCTGACTTTTTACATAATGGGTGGCAAAGTCAAAAAAAACCTTCTACACGTTGTGTGGGGGAAAAACGCCACTACCATTTTACAGAACTAACCCCGAAGGGTCCAGGTGACACCATCAAACAGTGGATTTGCAGAGTTGCGGATACTGGGCTGCCAACTGCGCCCTAAAATATCTATTTTAATTAAAAGTGACAACACAATTGCACAGCATGACATTTCTTGACTGTATCTGCTCTCCCCCAATTTATAATGCACATGTGTCATGTTTTGTGAAATTAGTACATTAGTGGTTAATTGGTATATTATGCGGTATGTATTTTTTTTTCTAGTCACTACATGTCCCCTTCAAAAATTTATGAAACAACAGTATGCCGTTTTTTTTTTTTTCAGTGGCTCACCCCTTCCCCTCAAAATGTTTACACAGTATATACACTGGGGGAACTGCAAACCAATTTGGTTCGGTTTTATTAAAGGGTGGGAGTTAGAAAAAGATAATTGATACAAGACTTGTTCATGAATGCAGCAACTTCCTTGCACCAGTCTGTCCAATCCGTGGAACCTCTCTTGATGGTCGCAGTCCTAGTAAAGGGGTTCGTTGACCGTGTGGGCATCCTTCATGCAGCAGGTCGTAGGTCCTGAGGCGCTGGTCCGGCTTGACGATGGACAGGAGGTCTCTTGGGAGGAGGCCAACCTTGCTGGGCGGCAGAAATCTTCCGTTTCCTGTACTTATGCAAAGGAACTATAAAATTGTCATTCTTCCTTTTGATAACCTTGTGTACCTTATCAGCGACGCATTCATCCTTTGATGGAGTTTTTGTAGTGCACACTTTACCTTTCTTCATACTTTTGCTTGTATCGGTATTAGATTTTAATGCAGATTCTATTTTGTCAAATTTATGCGCCGCACCAACGTGTTTAGTTACTGGCTTTATCCCTCTACTTGTGTCATGTTTTTCAACAAACTGACTCTGTTTTTGGTATTGGTGCTTATGCGACTTCTTGTTTACCGTTTTAATTACTTCAGTATTTGCAGTTTTAATGCTGGAACCTGAAGGCGCTTTTTCACGCTTTTTATCCCCCTTAACTTTAGTTTTATCCTCTTTTGACGAAAAAGTCTCTTTGAAACTTGCGATATCAGAATCGTTATCATTTAAATTCTTTAACGCTGCTTCAGTTTCAGGAAGATTAAGCTTTTCGTACTGGTGCGTTTTAATGCAACCTGCGTCTATAACTTCCGAAGCATCAGCTAAACTACTTACAGTATGACTCTGTGTCAACTTTTCATCCTGACTCTCAGTATGGTTTTCATGCACTTTATTTAAAACCATATTATCAACCTGGCCTACACAATCCTCATTCGGATGGAAACTTGAAATAATATCATCATTACCTAGCGAGTTCCTACTATCGTTTAAAGAATTTTTATTGTCGTCAACTAATAAGTATTCACTAACTTCCGTAACGCATACTTCGTCATCTACTAAATTTCCTTCATTAACAGATGTGTGAATATCATCTAAAATATCAGGTATAGCATTAATAGAAGTGTCAGATGATTTATTTTCTAGACCACTAGCATTATTATCGGCACTATTTTCAGAAATTTGTACTGGAATTACCTCATCATTCCATCTAGACTCACTTTCTTTATAAGCCACAAAAATACCCTGACTTTCACTATTCTCAAAATAATGATTACTGCTCGGACAAAATAATACATTTGACCACACAGTTTCAACAGGTTGAACCATATCATGTGAATCAACTTGCCAGTGCAAGTAAGGTGCTTCCATATTATTTACTTTAAGAGCACTAATTTCATTATAACGCCGTGCGCTTCTATTATTTTGCCTGCGGTACTGCTTACGCTGCTGGTTTGAAACTCGCGAAAAATTTTGACGCGGCTGTATAAAACTTCTCGTACCTGAATGACGATACGGGGTAGCGAAGAAATGCCTATTGTCTTGTTTAGCTAAAGCTTGAAGGAGGGTAACCTTGCTTGTAATTGTTTGATTATCTAAAAAATCTTGAACACTTGGCTTCAAACGTTGGATAACTATTTTTAAGATTACCGCTTCCGTTACCCCTTCTAAATATTCCTCACACTTGGAAATCTTTTCTGTAGCAAAATCTAACGCAGACTGACCTTCACGCTGCCTTAGCGAATAAATTTCCACTTCAATTTCACTTTGATTATAGGTCTTTGGAAAAACGCTAAGAAACTGTTGCTTGAATGACGAATAGTCAAAAATCAGATTACTGCTTTTCATACACGTGTACCACTGATATGCACTACCTCTTAAAGCGGCTAGAGCAATTTTAAGTTTATCCCCCTCTGGGGTGCATTGTTGCTGAAAGTAATGCTCAATTTTCTTTAGGAATTGGCTTGAGGGGTCGCCATTGAAGGTGGCTTCGAATGGCGCAATTTGCTGAACCATAATTACCCGAGGAAAATTTCCAGCAGGATTTTGTTCTACAACACTCATTTTTTAAATAGTATATAAGTACTTGCAACAATTTTATCAATATAAGTTCACAGTACACAGTTTTTAATTTCAATTATGTTGTTCGTTACAAATGTAACGCTAACTACCAGGGTATATATATTTTCGGGCGCCAGTATAGAGTAAACAGCTCACTTCTACCCAGACTTGGGTGTATATAATTTGAAGTGGCACTCTATTTGAATTTGAAGCAAACACAGTTTATACATGAAACAATGTTTATTGAATTCGTTGCACATATAATTGGCTTTTACAGCAATAAGCATGCGTACTACTTGTACGGAATGTATAAACACAGCTTTCAGGAACAATATATTTTTATACTCACGAACAGTAAGTCAAACCAGCAGTACTGCCATGTAAACTTCTGGCCCGCTAAGCACTAGCGCAGGATAACACCTTTTCAACCTTAACAACCTCCCCTATTCATTAATGACGCTGCGTGGTATTTATACTAAGCGCGTATGCCGAAATTAGCATATCTAAAGCAGCTTCTTTAATTCACTCAAAAGTTCGATTCTTGTGAATCGAATCTTGTGTATACCTTACACTGTTGTTGGAAGGAGTGAGCGATATGTTATCTAACGCCCAAATTATTTAAAGTTTGTTCTAATTAACACATTATGAGGCAATAGCTATTATAATTAAGCCGTAAGAGTTCGATTAACTAAAATCGTTCAGTTACAAAAGCTTATTTTAAAATGTATTCATGACATACATACCACACACACACATATTATATTGTTGGTTGAGATCGTTACGGTCATTTTTTTGCTACACGAGGACTAATTAGACTGGGACCTACTGCTTAAAACCTATTCAGAAAGGCTTCACACATCCATACCAATAGTGGGATTCGAAACCCACAGACTCTGGTACTGAATCAGTGGCGCACCCAGGATTTTATCTTGAAGGGGGCCGAGTTCAACGGATAAAAATATTTATAATGCAAAATCAATATTCATAACGCAATTTCTATTTTTTTTTGGGGGGGGGCAGGGCCCCTTGGCCTACCCCCTGAGTGCGCAGCTGTACTGAATGCCAACGCCCTAGCCATTCGGCTATAGCTCGGAACGAATGATAGATACAATATATATATATATATATATATATATATATATATATATATATATATATATGCGTGTGTGTGTGAGATACATAGGTGAGTTTGTGCCTATATAGCAGAAATTACACTTGTGTCTTTTGTCAGAAAACTTATTTTTACCATGTATTTATTGACTCGATTTCTTGTTTGTTTGTGTGTTTGTGTGTTTGTCCCGTACAAATCTTGCAATCGATTTTTAACTAACTTCCCGACTAGCTAGACATTTGAGACTTTTAGAATAGCTCAGAACACGATGACTATGCCTTATTTTAATACTTTTAGTCATCTTTAAGCAGAATTGAATTCAATTTCAGTTATTTTCAGATAATTTTGTTTTGTAGGCTAGTGCAGCCATCTATTGTCCGGGGCGGGAACAAAAAGTTAAACGCAAGTTAACTTCCAATTAACTTCATTTTCTTTCAAGTTGATGGGATAATTCATCAAAAGAATTTTAAAAAAGTATTTATTAATACATAAAATTGTCAAGTTTATATGATTGAACAGAAAATTTAAAAACGTGGTATATAAAAAGTTCTTTTATCTTGTAATTATTATGAAAAAAAGCTTCACTTATTTTAACCACAAGTGCGTCAATATCTTACGCAATCGAGTATCGCTCCTCTCCAAATAATCACGTCCGATTCAGTCGAGTGAATCACATTTTGACACTTCCAAATACAGCTATGTTTGTCCACAAGCACATGCCTCGGCACTGCATTCCCACGCAAACAGGAGAATGCGACGACGACACCAACTAACAAAGCTATAATCGCACAGCAAATAATTTCTTTTTTATATCCACTGCTAATTCCGCGAAAGAGATGCGACGATAAAAAGCAACCAGAAAACTCTTTCAACCGGATACTCTGCGGCCAGATATCGCCGATATAGTTAGATCATGGCAGCGTAACTTGGTTGATTGTTTGGCCGAGGCGCCCTTTTTTAGGGGTTTGTTTTCTCACGCCATCCGGTTGTTCGCAGCTCGCCCATATTTTTCTGCCGATCACGTTCGCTGGTGGAACTAATTTCCTTTTCTTTCCAAGATCCACTGGAAGCGATCTTGGAAGGAAAAGACAGAGATGCCTTTTCTGGGAAAGCGGAGCGGCGGTGCTTGAGTTCCTGCGGTCTCATCCTTTCGACTCTTGTTGTGGTGATTTTGCTGCGTTGTGGCTATGTTTATGTCTCATTAGACAAAACTTTTTTTAATATTTGCATATGTGCTGTGAAAAGTGGATGGCCTTCTGTGCTGATTTAGTCTAACTCACCGCATTTTTTGCTTATATTTTTTTTAAAAATTTAACAGCATAAAAAACTTTATGACAATTTTTCTTCATCAAATATTTCATCATGGATATTTGTGAATTATACTAACGCTTGAATTTTTAATGTCAGAAGACAATCTTAGAAGATATTGTAGAGCATTTTCGCAGTATGTAATATCTCGAAATTTTCTACGTGAAACTAAAATTTACAACTTGGATATGAGCGTGAACATTCGCGGCACCTGAATTTATAACCGCTTGATAACAGACGGTGTTTGAACGTTTCTGGAACTTTTAGTTGCAATTAATGTGTTCAGTGATTTCATTTTTTTAACAGCATGAAAATCTTTATGAAAATTTTTCTCCAGAAAATATTTCATCATGGATATTTGTGAATTATACTAACGCTTGAATTTTTAATGTCAAAAGACAGTCTCAGAAGTGATTATAGAGCCTTCTCGCTGTATGTAATATCTTGAAATGTTCCATGTGAAACTAAAATTTTCAATTTGTATATATGTGTGAACATTCGTGGCGCCTGAATATATAATGCTTGATAACAGACGGTGTTTGAACGTTTCTGGAACTTTTTGTTGCAATTAATGTGTTCAGTGATTTCATATAAAATTTTTTTTCTATAAATTTGTGAAAAGTTGAAGTTCCTCCGACAAGAAGACAACAATTATTGAACAGCAAATAATGGATTCAACGTTTTCATATGAGATTAGCGCCGTTGGATGTTTGTGAATTACAGTACTACGTGTATTATGCTCAATATTAGAAGAAAATTTCTGAAGTGGGAATCATACAGCGAATAGTATGCAAAATATTTTTTGGACTTGGCGAAAAAGCTTTTGTTAACATACTTGTGACATAGCTGTTAGTTTATACCAATGTATGTCCTAAAATTTATTATCTTTCAGAGAACAAAGATAATTTCAAGCTGAATCTTCTCAGGGTCTTTCAGTCTCTGAAGAGTTGTTAATCAAAGAGAAAAAAAATCTTTGTGCTGATTTTTCATTAATCAGATATCTTGAAGCTATTTTCATTAGTTTTAAAAAAACTTAAAGCCATGAAACTGATATCTATAACACTTAAGAACTTGTTTCTCATCAAAACAATTTTAGGAAAGTTTTAACGTCTTGATACGCATTGTGTAATATCTACATGCGAGTTTTTTAAAGAGATTTTACGCCATTTATAGTAACAGAGTAAATAGTATGATTTTAAGTACAGCATGACATAATTTCTTTCTGCGGAGTTTTCAACCCACTAATATCTTTGTTTGTACTGTGATGAGTGTGACGAATTTAAAACTGAGTTGACATTTTGACGTCTAAATGTTCCTACTCGGACCGATTCTACAAGTGAAGAATTAGCAAACGAATCGGGAAAAATGAATTTCAGTATAAGCCATGAGTTCCTACCCAATCGCCCGTCCACATTTTCGTGCATATTTGCAGCCTTCTGTTGCATCGTTTTCACCTTAGTAGGATGCACGGGAAATTGGTTGACTATCATAGCCCTGACGAGGTGCCGTAGACTGAGAAACGCAACAACGGCATTCGTGGTCAGCCTAGCCGTTGCAGATTTCTTATTCTGTGTCGTCTGCTTGCCCCTGACAGCCACAAGGTATATCTACGAAGAGTGGATACTCGGGAATGAGCTTTGCAACCTGTTCCCTTTCTTCTTCTACGGAAATGTAGCCGCTTCTCTGATGTCCATGACAGCAATTACTTTCAACAGGTATTGTGTCTTTTAGTCTTCTTAAACCGGGTTGAACTATGTCATTATGTTCTCTGTTTACTGCTGTTTGGTTTATCGTATTGAGTATAAGAGGACTTTCGTTTGGTTAACTGATATCAAATTATAAAGTATTTCTGTTATGTGCTCTGATATAAAAAGTCATTCAGGAATTTAGGATATAGTCAAATAATAGTGAAATATATTTTAAATCCCAGTATATATATATATATATATATATATATATATATATATATATATATATATATATATATATATATGCATATATATATATATATATAGAGAGAGAGAGAGAGGGAGAACGACTCTTGAGCCTAAACATTGTTTTCAGAGCTAACAGAATAAATATCTCTTGACTGTTCCGTAACGCCTTTACAAACGTTATGAGGTTCACCATATTCACCATAAACTTTCACCATAAAGTTTTTCAGCTGATTTCAGAATCTTGTTCAAATTTTTGCTTTTTCTAAATGCAGTTTATAATACAAACATTCAATATTTTTTTCTTTCGGAAAACTCTATTCGACCGTAAGCTTAATACTATAATTCATTCAAAGGACTAAAATTTTGCCCTATATTTTTATACAGAAGCAGGGGATAATTCTTTCGTTTCAGAAACTGCTCTAAATGGTCACAGCACATGTTGCGAATCAGAGCGGTAAGTTACAAGTAATGTAACGTTGTGCCATTTTTTCTATAATAACATTGAGAGATATTTTATAGCTGTCGGAGTAAGTGTACTATAGAAAAATGTGTCATAAAAAACCATCTATAAATTATCTATATAGCCCCGGTATTCAGGGCCTGATTTAGAAATTTCTTGACTATAGGCACAACTCGGGATGGGGGCCCCCTAACACTGATGTGGGCGTAAAATTTCCAAAATTGACACACAAAAAAAATAATCATGAATTATTGTGAAAGTACCATTTTACCAAGAATTATCTATTTGAAGCATAGAAGTCTAGAATATTATCAAATAACAAAACGCAATACAACATATCAACGTAATACAACACTCACCAATACAATGCAACCAGAAAAACTTATTAATCCCTTGTATACACTATAACATACGTATTATGAACTATACGTATAACTATACATATGATGAACCAATCAATCAAATTTGAAAGGATATATAAAAAATATTGCTATTAGAAAGGTAAAATTTAAAAAAAATTTGAATTGGGAATTTTTTCTTTTAAAAGAAAATTTTTGGGAGGCCTCAACATTCGGGGGCCCCTAGGCCCGGACCTAATGGAAAATAAGGGCCTGCCGGTATTCTTTAGTAATTCTTTAAAAGAAAATAAAGCTGTCAGACAAAATTGCAAATAATAAAAATAAGTTTATGTTTAGATAATAAGAAATTAAAGTATTTATTACGGTTAAATGCTTATTAAAATATTACTCTCGAATGAAAAAAAATTCTAATTGAACGTTTATTTTTTCTCTTTGAAAACAATTCTTTTATGACAGCTCCTATTGTTTTTAATAACAACATTTCTAGGAGGAAGAGGTCTTCTCCTAGAAATGTTGTTATTAAAAACAATAGGAGCTGTTTCTTTTTACTTTCAATGGATTATTTTTAAACTTGTACTACTAGCAATAAGCACAATAGTAGATTGTACTACTAGCAATAACCACAATAGTAGGTTGTACTACTAGCAATAAGCTCAAGGAGCCATGATCAAAATTTGGTGTTAATATGTTAAAAATATTTTCAGTAGTAAAAATTTTAATTTTTTTAAACTAACATTTTCTAAACAAACAAACTTTAAATGTTTTATGAATTTTTTTTCATATAATGGCAGAATTTTTATTCATAAAAATGCATTTTGTTACATAGTATGGCATTTTTATTAATTAAAACCTACCCCATTCTCTAGAATCAAATAGCATTTATGGAAATCATAAATATTCAGGGATTATAATAAATATTCATCAAATTTATAAAGAAAAAATCTTATTTTCATACAAATAATCTCTTTTTCTATTCAAAATTCCAACAGACATCAAAATACGTGTAAAATCATACATATTACATTTTTAGTGCAATTATATTTCTCATCTTTATTTCATATTGTATACATAGAATAAAACATCAATTTGAAATGAATATGATATTTAAAAATGCTTCTCTAGAACATTTAAAACATATAAATTGCATGAAATTTTCAAAAATTTGTTACATAAATTTTATTAATATGAAAAAGTTTATGTTAATTAATTTGTAAATTTAGATATAGTGCAATCCCTGGAAATTGTTCATCGGGCACATCTCTATAAATGGAAGTAATTTTAAATTAAGTATGAACATAATACTTAGTACTATACGCATATGATAGTTCTGAATGCCTCTAGATCCTTATTAAGTGATAGTTGTAGCCAGTTAGTTATTCCAATCCCAATTTAGATCTTCTCATGACCAACACAGAAACATTGATGTTTCTTCACTATTGTTCAACTGACGTGAAGGCTACTGTGTACTAACTCTATTGGATTCGCTCACTTGAGTGTTAACAAATGGAGAAAATTTGTCTACTATTTACAGCTACACAAATGCCGGTAATACAATAAAAATGGTATTTTCAGATAGCCTGAACTTTTCTGCACCTTGAAACGGGATTCATTTTATAAATTTCGTCCCCCAGAGGACTTTATGAGCCTTTAAAACACACTATACTAGACTTTTCCCCGAATAATTTAAATTTTTAAATATTATTTGCATTTAAAAAGAAAAACGAAAAATGCCCCAAAAGTGTAAAATTTCTCCATAGGTTAACATTGTGATGAGCGAATCCAATAGGGTTAGTACACAGAAATCTTAACAACGATTCTTATAGTAAAAGTCCTTCAAAAATACTTTTAAATGATGTACAAACTTATCTTATATTGCGTTCAATACACTTTTTTATTCTAACCCACTTACAGGCCTTAATTTATTATATGCAAAAAAAAAACCTCTCGATTCTGCAGACAGATTGACTTATTTTCAAATACGGTCGGTATTCTGGCTAAATAAACTGAAATATGAAAATAGTCAACAGCCATTTTGTATCTGATTTGTAATAAACTGCTTTTATGGATTTTTGCATTTAGAATCCGAATTTGCATTCAGAAATTTTCTATCATGCAAGGGTTTTACAAAATATTAGAATGTAATTTTTACATACAGGGTAAAATACGTGGTAAAATGTAAATTATAATTTACATTTTGTGGTCAAATAATGGTTAAATGAAGGAATATGTAGGTTAAAACCGTTATTTGGATGTATTCTGTTGTAAAAGTAACCATCAAAGCATTCACCAGAGGGGAGTGTGGTGGTGAGAGAAAGTAAAAAGATCAAAATTCTACGATCATTTTTTGGCGAGTTTTCGTAATATGAAGATAAAAAAGTTAATATTTTCCCACTAAACATAAAGTAAAAAAAAACTTAAAGTCCGACGAAGATAAGACATGTCTTACTTTGGTCCCCCCATTTTTCTGCATCCATTGGTATCGCTCTCGACCCGATACCCCCAACGGTTTCGGAGGAGATAGCGTGACAAGCTTTTGACAGCGGCAGCGGGAGTTACCTTTTTTTAGAATAGAGAGATGAAAAAACCTTTTTTACTAATGAATATTATTTTTTGTTTCTATTTCAAACGGTCAGTTTTTGTCAAATATTTCACTATTGACTTTATGTATCTGTTGCGTTTCTAATAAATGTGACGTGATAGAGATAATCTAATTATTCCACCGAATTAAGCACTCGAAAATTAGTTAAATTCATTCATTTATAATTCATATATAGAAAAAAAAAGTTAAAATTTGTTGAATAGTGTAATTAGAGAAGTAAAATCGCCGCCGTCCACACCCGAAGGTTATACGGCCCTTCAATAATAAAACTAATCATGCCGACGGCAATCCAGCCCAACCGGGTCTCGAAGTTTTTCTTTTTGCAATTCGTTTACCTGTCTTTTTTTTTTTAAATCTGAGGGGCTATCCACCTTCCCTATGTAGGGGGAAGTGTATATTCATAAGTTCCTGCATAATATTCTTGATGTACCTTCTACAATAATAATCCGTAAATAATTTACTAGGGGCCCAAGATATATTGTAATTAGAGAAATGAAGTATATAGAGTTCCTTATTTTACAGTTTCATAAGTAATAGCGTTATCAAAGAGATTTTATACGTTTCGAGACTTAAACTCGCTGCAGTCTGTGTATATTCTTGTTGAATTATTATCACGTATATCTGTACCTGAAAATTCAGTAGGCAATTAGCTATATTTCTTGAAAATTTCTGACAATAAAATAAAATAAGTAAAAGAAGAATTGAGGCCATCGAGTCTATCAAAAGACCAGAAAATCAGTGGACGAGAAGAAGCTTGAGAAATATTGATAGAATAGTTGAGAAAACTGTTGAAAATTTAATGTTCAAAATCCCTTATTACATCTAAGTTCAATTATACTTAAGCATTGTTTCTTGGGAATTGAATTTATGAAAACTATTTTTCAAATCCGTGAACAAATAATTTTCTTTTACTTGTTACTTGGCGATAATTTATTGAAAGTATTGTAAGTTTCAATGTAATGGGAAAATAAGCATACGGTCCTGATGAGAATTTTATACATCTAAACTACTCCTACTGCAGTTAGTGTATTGCCTTTCTTATGGTCTCTTAATTATTTGTAATAGATAACAACAGTTTCAATGTAAGTTTACGTAAGTAACAGTTAATGTAAGTTTCAATGTAATGGGAAAATAAGCATACGGACCTGATGAGAATTTTATACATCTAAACTCTTCATACTACAGTTAGTGTATTGCCTTTCTTATGATCTCTCAATTATTTTAATAGATAACAACATCAGAGAATAGAAATTCTTCAAACAAAATTGTTACTGCTGAATGACTTAAATATAGTACAGCTAAAAGAGTAAAAAAAAAAAAACTCTTTCTAATTATTTTCTCTGATGCAATCTACTATCATGCCTTCTGAGAATTACATAGAAGTGAAAAACTCCTCTATCTTTATTATGTGTAGACGGGCCCGCACTCGCTCGTAACCTTGTCGAACGCAACCTGCTTATACGTACTGTATACCCTTATTATAAATATTTAACTTAATGTAGGTGATCAACACATCTGATACTCCTTGTATAGATATTTCTTGTTATAATGTTAACTCTAAGATAACTGTTAATACACCATGATATTTAAAAATAACATCTAATACTATACTATTGTAAAAGAAGCTTTTCATTTTTATCTCCATTTATCACAATTCGTTAAAAACTTTGACTCCACCATTTACGTGAGAGAATTAGTCACGTATGTCCAAATGGGGAAAAAAGTTTCCCTTAAAAAAACCTAAGGATGCCATTTGTTCATTCATCTGAAACATACGTAGTAAAAAAAAAATATGTTAATCTTTAGATTTTCACAAGAGGGTGAATTTTTTTTTAAATGTAGCAAAGGTACTACTATGGATTATAGGATGCGTTGTGTCTAATACTTTAACAATAGTGTAGGCTTCCTATTTCCTTTTCTAATTGTAAGTAATTATAGCTAATAAAATGCTTAAAATCCTAAATTTCGGTATAAAGTGTTATGGACCCTGGACAGTATATATTTTGTAAGCTAGGTACGTAGGTGCTTTCGATGAAATTTTATTCTTCAGCTTTAGTAAAGAAATAGTATACTTGTAAGGCAATGAATTATTACTTCGTTTTCTAACCAGTTTAAGATCACTTTCGTGACTACTGATGGTGAATCCTATACTCTATCGTTAACTTTTTTACAGTGTCAAGTCCTTGAAATTGTATTGCCAACAACTACTGCTAATTTTACAGCAATACCATAAAAAAACAGCGGAACTTTCCACATTTACTATCGTAAAATTTCAACGTAGATTCACAACTCGTTTCGTGTTGTAATTTATTGTTCTGACGATAACTACATTGTATGTAATATGGAAGTCTGTGAAGAGAATGGAGTAAATGGAATACAATGATGGAGTCACATGTAAGTTTACTAACATCCCCCCCCCACACACACACACTAGAGTTAAAAATAATAATTTCACTGAGAAGAGTAATTCAAATCTTAGAACATTAAATGCCATCAAAACTCGAAAAGTTAGAAAGAGTCAAAGTCTGCATCTAGAAATGTTTTTCTTTCTTTAAACTATCCACTAGAAGTGTGTTCTACTTGCGCCAGTGGTGGAATGTTTACTCATTAACAGTAGAATAACAGTAGAAACCCTTTCCTCTTCATATTTTAAAACACGAGGATTTCGGCCTTAAAACTAACGGTAAAAACCCACATAAAAGACTTGAAATTTTATTATTATTATTATTATTATTATACAGGGAACTTCCAGAACCCTACATGAAGAAGCCGCATTCAGATGATATGAAGCTTTGAAAGAGGCGTCGACATTGGCTCCCACCTTCTTCTCGGCCAGAAAAGCCACTGAGGAACTTTAAATCTTTTAACCTTTTACACTTGGCTAAGAAAGCTAAGTGCCAAGTATTGGTATCGATTAAAGGAGGTAGTAGAGCGTGGGGAGGGATATTTAAAATTCAATTTTAGGAGCTCCTTGTAGGAGACATTTTGTGAGCCAGATGCTTTTGATACAGTTTTATTCGTTATCTTTAGCTGAATTGCTTTTTTCCTCGGGCATTTTCAGGAAGTTCCAGTACTCTAGTCCGTTTCTTATTTCGGGAGATGATTCAACAAAACTCATTCGGCAGATAATACTTTTCATTTTCGAACAATGAATTTTTCACAATTTTTCATTATGTAAAAATATAAGAATAAGAGCTCCTCCAATCTCCAGTAAATCGTGTGATTCATCTTCTAGAATGTTCAGCTCGAAAACTGACTTTCCCAACTAAAGATATAGATAGATTGTCCGATGTCATGGAATAGCCCATAAGGGCTATTCCATGTGACTCACGTTACCGTTTGACACAATTTCGCAAAAGCAAATTCTATATATATCAAATAAATATCACATTTGGTTAAAAAAAAGTTCTTTATAGACATCTGGGGTACAATAAGAAACTAGAGATATCAATTTTTGAAAATTTAATATGAACAGATGGTATCCAGACCATAATTTAGCACTGTGACTCATATTACAAAAAAAAGGAAGTCAAGTTTAGTGTGTTAATGAAAACCTAAAATTTCTCCTCTTTCAACACAGCAGAGTAAAAAAAGAAGTATTTTATGGAATAATAAACACTTCCAAGTTGTGATATACACCTCCAAAAATTTTTTTTGATAGTAATTAATTATCATAATCAATATTTTACGTGTGACTCACATTACATAGTTTTGTGACTCGTGTTACATCTCTCATTTAAGTCTTTGAAGTTAATGAAATATTGATTTAAAAATATTTTATTTTGCAGTTAGTAATGAAACATTAATAAATTTAATTAACAGGCATGTAGTTATATATTTTAGCGAAGTAATAAATTAATTAGCAGTAAATTAATGAAAATTAATAAATAAAAAGAGCAAATCAAACTAATAAAAATTTCACATCACATATATATATATATATATATATATATATTAGAATAAATTACAATGGTTTTATTGAAAGAATCACAATACAAATTTAAAAAACCCTCTTGAATTAACAGGAATTGGAGGTTTTAATTTCTAAACCAACTTTGATTGAGGATAAAATATTTTATCTTCATTTTTAGTCCATTTCCAATGTTTGCCTGTAGGGTGCATCGTAGTTATTTCAAATTCTCCATTGATGCAATTGGTAATTTTTCCTGGATACAGTACACCATCATATTCAATTTCATACCAATCATCACATTTAATATCGGAAAATAGTTGAGGAGTTATTTCATTATCAGAAGAAATCAAAAATCCTTAAGGTTTCTTATTTTCAACTTTATTACAGTGGTATTGTTTGATACCTTGTAATAATGGTGAATAATGGAAATTGTGGAACAAAATCTGCTATATAAGAGCGTAAATCGGAATATGATTCAATGCGTTCTATCTTCAACAATAGATGATGACTTAGATCTTTATTCCAATATTTCCATTTAACCTCAGCATCAACATCATCTGGAATAGGATATACCTTCTAAAAACCTTGAGCATTATTACGAGTTTGACATTCATTAATCGAACAATTTCGAGAAGGAGGTTTGCATATTATTTTTTTAGGAAAAGAATATGAGTAAATAGGAACCTCTTCATTATACTGATGCCATATATTAACAGCATTGATAAAATTCTCATGATACAGACATAAGCAAACTTTGTGAGGTAGTTTGTTGCTTAAGAGAACATGCTTTGGACGCATTGATGAGAATTTACTTTTCCCAAGTACCTTTGATGGATTATCAGTTTTGAACAGCTCAAATACTTAAGGAATAAACAACTTAAGGAATAATATCTTAAGGAATAAACAATATGTCGAGCTTGCTTTTTAATTTTTTTCCATTTTCCCATTTTCCCATATTGAAACTACACCTTTTCTACCAGGTGCTAGTCTGCTAATATCATCCCTTTCATAAAATTCTTGAATTTTATTTAGAGTGTCTTGGGATAAGGGATATCCTTGTGATGCATTCTTTGGCCACTGAAAACTTTTATCCATATTAATATTGCATTCTTTGCTAAATAACTTTCTCACAACTACTTCTTTATGACGAGGTGAATTGGGCAAACAACGCTTTGCTTTGGCCAATGCTTTTCGTAGTCCGCTTGCATTTTTATATATTTGTTGAGGTGATTATATAATTTTTTCACTTGATTACTTTTATTTTTTAAGAAGTTGGAATTAAGCCACTATTTTTCTTGACAGTTTCCTTTCTTCATTTTTCAGTTCATCTTGAATTGCATGAGGCAACTTCTTTACTTTTTCAGCTTTTCTCTTTCTATATTCCTTCATCTGGATTCGGTGTTTATATTCATTGTACTTCCCTTCTTGATTTAATTTTTCCCTACACTTTCTGTCACTTTGATGATGTTGTTGGTGGCATAGATTAAAAACTTCCTATTAAAAAAATTTAACTTTAGAATTACAAGTGGTAGTAATTTTTTAAACATATGTGTGTGTCTACTAGAAAAACTTCAATAAAATTACCTTATTTAATTACATTTAGTGGCAGTAATTCATCATATATGGGTTTTAATAGATATAAAATCACCCCATTGACCCCAAAATTAACATTTGAATACATTAAATGCCATTAAGAACTCTGTTATCATGCAATACTAGTTGTGACTCACATTACATGTGACTCACATTACAAAATAAAATATCTTCATTTCCAAATAAAATATTTTAAAAAATTAAATTGGCTTATCAATTCTTTTTAGTAATATAAATAAGTAGGAGAAACAGTAAAAATTTTATAATTTACAGCTATGAAAAGTTATGAATATTAAAAAAATAAACATTTTGTGACTCACATTGCAAAGAATTTGATGTGTATAAAAATTAACCTCTCTCATGTATTTTAAATGCTAATTCTGAAATAATACTTTTATATTTGTCTTATAGGATAAATCTTTAAGAAAATATAATTATTTATGTAGAAACATGCTAAAACTTAGTAAAATACATACCTTTAAATCTATTCAAAGCTGAGAAAATTCACCAGAACATAATGCTCTTCAGAACAAGTCTTCACGTGACAGAAAATGGTTAACCAGGTATTTCCAGATTCTAATTTGTGAACTTCAATAAATGTACAACATGTAAAAAACAAAGTTGAGTAGATTTGCAAATTTTTTTTTTACTACTGTAGTTCCCATGTTATGGGGAATTGCCCATAATATACTTATGTATTCTCGAAAGTTACTTATTACTACACTTGTTTTGAATATTAAATACTAGCCGGGCGGAGCCCGGCTATGCTCGGGCCCCACAAAAGAAAAAAGAAGGCCTTTTCAGGGCCATACAAATATATTAAATTCCCGTCAATTTCCATTCCCGTCGCTGCCGACAGATGCCTGCACCATACTGTGGATGGTTGATTTGATTTCTCAGCGGTGGAGTTTTAGAATTACAATATATGTTAAACTATTAAAGTAACAGAATAACTGTAAGCAGAAAAAATTATCAGTTTTCAAAGCTCTTTCCAAATATGTAACATTTATGTACTTTCATGAGAAAAAAAATACACCGATTTTCGACGAAATATCGGCCATGTTGATTTCATCGTCTGGAGATGAAATATTATTTAAAAACTGTATTTGTTTATAATTATTTTAAAGCTTTCAAACTAATCTTAGAATTATCTCAAGGCTTCAAAACATAAGTATACGAAGTTTCAACCAGATTCGTCAAGAAATGTAGATTTGTATACGTTACATACATACATACATACATAGAGACACTCTGCTTTATTTATATAGATAAATTGATAACTTTCAAGCATTGCGTTCTATATAAGTGACGGTAGATGTTTTCCCAGGTTCGTCCTCATCAACTGCTATCCGCTCTACACCTCTGTGTACAGCCGGCTAAACGTCGGCTTGATGATCGCTTTCTGCTGGTCCTTCAGCTACGTCATCCTGGTGCCGACGCTCGCCGGACAGTGGGGCCACTTCGGGTACGACGAGGCCTCTTTCTCCTGCACGATCCTGAGGGGGGAGGATGGCAGGTCCCCAAAGAAGTTCCTCTTCGCCTTGGCCTTCCTCATGCCCACCATCACAATCATCATCTGCTATTCATGCATCTTCTACAAGGTGAGTTCCTAGTTCGTTACATTAGGCGACATATAAGTCATGGGCTGGTGACGTCCCGGTGTGGCAAACTATACAAACCGTGAATTCTGCCGCTCAACAAAATTTATTGGCATTCTAATAAGATGTGGATGGCTGACGTCACGGCAGAGTAAAAACACAAGCAGCTAAAGTCAGCAGTGCAGCAAAAATTATTTGCATTGTAACTGGACAGGACCATTTTAATGATATTCATGTCTTTTGCTTCCTTTTATGGATATCTAATGCTGAATCTTTATATTTGGAAAAAAAGCATTCAATTTGTGCTAACTTCAGTATGATTTAGCAAGAGTTTAGTTTAATTATTTGATTTGCAAAACTAACTGAAGAAAATAATCATTTTGCTTGTCCTTTTTGGCGTCGTTTGAAAAGTCAAGTATCTAACCTTTCAGCTGTCGCAGTGAAATATGTGCCGACTATCTGTTAAGATTGCCATCTTACACTTTTTACTTTACCTTATTAGATAATGAAAAGTGCTATTTAACATGATATTCTGGATTTTTCTTACGTTTCTGGATATTTCATGCAGTTTCTTTATCGGGAAATAAAACATTATATTCGTTTATAGTTGATTGATGATTTAACGATCAATTCAAATTGATGTTTTGACCTTCTTTTGAACAGCCAATTGGAAAGTCAGTTTTTTAAGCCAAAGGCAAATCCTAACCACACATCTCTTTTCCCTCTTTCATTTATGTACAGACAATCTACCCGCGTTGTCTGCCTATAGTTCTGTCTACGCCTCATTAGGCAAGGCAGCTGACATGCATCTCAATCGCATTATTGACTGCGACCGCCAGGACTGGTTCTTGCTCCTCAACAATGTCTTCAAAATGATGCCTTCGACGAATATACAAATAAAATAGCCATACCATGCCGAATTACTTCGCCGTTCTCATTTATGGATATCATATTTATTTATTTATTTGTAGTACTGTATGCTTTATACATATATTTCTAACGTTCACGGAAGTTGTAGTTAGCATAATGAGGGGCTGGGCCAAAGGTAGCCTAGTGGTAGCGTGTTGGCTTTCATTACTGAGGGTGCTCGGATCGAATCCCGACAAGCGTCATTAAATACCTCCGCGTCTCGGCCGCATATGGGCACGATAAATCCGTAGATCATCCCTCTATGAGGTCATAGAGGATGGTAGAAGGTGCGATCCCCCCAAGGTGCGATCCCCCCGAAGGTGCTCGGTCAAAATTCAGGTAGCACCTGACTAAATTGAACTCCGACCCTTGTGGTGCCATTTTAAACCGCTGCCGCACCCCTCATCCCACAAGCCTATATGGAATACATTCCAGCCATTGTTTCGTTTCTGGTCTGGAATACATTTCGGCCGGGGGTCATAAGCAACAACAGCAACATAATGAGGAGCTGAAACATCAATACTTGTCGCTATGTAATGGCCCGTGCTTTTGCTAGTACATAACTAATTTCCCCTTGAAAATACCTCCACTTTCTACACGGAGTATCACTGCAGTTAGATCTCAAGCAAACAGCGATATTAGATGCCTCCCCGTTTGAAAATTTTCTGCTTTGTAATACGCCAGAGTTCAAGAAAAAATGTGTCAGGTAAAGCGAATATTTTCGACGTGTTAAGGCCTGTTCACATTGCCGCCCGTAAGCATTAGCGTAAAAGGAAAAATGGCTCTGAGACAGAAATAAACCAGTCATAGGCCTGAACAATTTCGTTGCTAATCGTCTGGAGGTTTGCCATTGATTAAAATATTTCAATACTTTTACTCTCACGCTAACGGACTGCAATGTGAACAGAGCCTTTTCGTAACAAAAGTTGCTTCAAATGTTGCATGAAGTTTCTAAAGAATCTCTGAGTCTCTGATGCTAGATGCTTTTATTTTATTTCATGTTTCCTATTGTTAAAACTGATGATGCCACTCTTGGCGAGTATGTAGTGCTCCCTAAAGGTCAGAATTCGCTCATTTAAATATCCATCCTGCACAGCTGTCTGCACGCACAGGATAATGGACCCATTGCGTTTATTATTTTAGGCGTGACGTCCTTTCTCGCCTATTGACTCCTAGTTGTGGGAAATTTTCAGCATAAGTAATACATTGTTCACGTCTCTGAATTTTCCCACACCATCTGAAAACATTTCTAATCTATGAGTTAATTGCGATTTTTAAAAAGAAATTTAAGGTTTCGGGCCTTTTTTTCAACGAACACTTATTTATCAATTTTGATATTTAAAATGAACCATATTTTGTATTTATTTTCAGTTCCTTCACAAAGTTTTTTATTTCTTTTGATAAAAGTCAGCATAGTTTCCCCTTTTATCAATCACACTTTTATTTCTTTTTTTCAATGATTTTTACACTCTCTTGCAACAATCGGATTAGTATTTTTCATCTTGTTGCCACAAAACTACCACAAAATTCCATAATGCATAGAACAAAATTTTGAGCAGAAACATATACAATGGATTATTTTCACGAAGAACTGAAGAAACTGCTGTCAACTTCCAGTAAATATAAACAAACCCATGCGCCTAATCGTTACCGTGAGATTTCGTAGTATTGTGTCACTAAAATTCTTATAGAGTGAAGAGAATACGTGATGAACTTCTGTACCTTCCTGACTTTTATTCATCAGAAATTTCTGCGTATGCTGCAAAGCTTTATGTGGCTGAAAATGACTTATTTAACGCTGCAATATGCCGTCTTATCTGATGCGAGTATCCACGGGGTTTCAACATTATGTAACCATCTACGCCATTTTTAAATACGCCCACTGTATGCATAAAAGTTTATTATAAATAAAATGGTAGGATACAGTGTACTATTATATATATATATATATATATATATATATATATATATACACACACACACATATATATATGTGTGTGTATGTGTGTGTGTGTGTGTGTGTGTGTCTCGGGGCCTTGGGATGTCTTTTGGGCTTATCTGCATCCTATTCAGAAAGTTCCCCTTGAGGTAACTGACATGGTTAGGCCCCCTGAAGAAGAGACCTGTCGGTTACCTCTGTTGTTTTATGGTTCAGCTCCGGCACTTTTACAGAATCTTGCGTGGTGCGTGGATGCCCAAAGTGCTTGATTTCTGTTTGTTTCTTGTCTATATTTGTATTATTTTTATCTATCTCTGTTGGATTATTTATATATATATATATATATATATATATATATATATATATATATATATATATATATATATACATACATACATATGTATATATATACATACATATATATATATATATATATATATATACATACATATATATATATACATATATATATATATATATATATATATATATATATATACATATATATATATATATATATACATATATATATATATATATATATATATACTAATTAGAATATGTTTTTAAAATTTGCCGTCTATTTAGCCTTGTAGAGATATATAAAGGCAATCACAGCAAGAATTGCTCTTTAACATTGTTCTCAGGCTTAGAAACACCGGTTTGTTTAGCAGGGAACAGCTTCCCCTCAAAGGCCATTCCTTCCGAATCATGCTTCCTGTTTTTAGAGAAAAATCGTTCGTGTCTAGGCAAGATATGGGCACATTAAATTCGTAGACCGGAAAGTCCTTCTTTGAGGTCAGTGGGTGGGGAAGGTACGATCCTCTAGATATCGTCCCAGGGGATGCTCGTCAAAAATGTGGTGACACCCAGCCAAGTCGGACTCAAAGCCTTGTGGTGCTATTATAAACCGAAGCCTCACAACTCAACCCGATGCCTATATATACCTGGTCTGGAATACTTCCGATGATTGGACATTAGGATCAACAAGAGAGAAAAATCGGCAGGCTAATCGTACCATAGAGGTATTGTGTTATCATTAAGTAAGTCCATGATGTCATTTAGCTCAGGTATTATTTCAGTTTTTAGATTCCTAGATGTATTATTTTCCTATGATGCTACATTTCAGAAGTTTAAAAGTAGCGCTCGGGCAAGAGATCGGGTGTGAATTTCAAGTCAGGCGTTTCTATTCGAGTTGATCTTAACTTCTGAGTGGGGGAATCGTCCTTCCATTTGAAGATTATTTAGTTAATGTATCTGGGAAACATCTAACATACAAGTTAATGTTTATGTTTAGAAGTTAAACGAGGCAGAAATTGAGAATGCTTTAAAGGAGGAGTTTCTTGAAAAAATTCATTAGAATGTGGGGGTATCGATCATGAAGACATAGATAATTTAGTACTGAATTTAGGCAACTTTTGTATTGGAGGCTTTTGAGTAAATGTTGTCCTAGTGAGAAGTGTTTATGCAAATTTATTAACGTTAATTTGAATCCTGCTTTCAACGGTCATTTTAGAGGGTGAAGACATGCATCAAATACAAGAGACCGATCAACGTAAAAAAACAAAACAAAAACTTTAAGAATGTTATTACAGGAGAAATATTTCTCGTTCTTTTCTCCTCCAGAAATGATTCGATTTTCTTTAAGGTAGCAAACAGTATACTTCAAATGACAAAAAGAGTCGATTTCTTATCTATCACAATGCGATAGAGAATGACATCTAAATTATCTCTTTTGTTGCAAAGAACATGAAACCACATACTCTAAACACTTAGCGTTGTACCCTATTGTACTTCCACATGCTTTGCGCCTGCAGTCGTAAACGTCTTATTGTAATCCCGGTAACACCAGAACACTCAGAAACAATCCTTTCCTACTATATTCTTTCTATTTTCATTGTGAGTTACAAACTAATGAATACGTATCGAAATGACCATTAATATCTCTCCCGGTTATCATCTCTCGTAAACAGTAATTTTTAAACAATAAAATAATCCTTATGGTTCATGTCTCGCCAGACGTCCGCTACAAAGGATACTATCGGAACAAGAAATCGACTAATCGCCTTTCGTCTATGCCGTTCCGTATAATCTCAGTGTGCTATGCCAGCTCAAACTTTGTAAAGACGGAAGGATGACTGTGCATTCGAAATCTTTACGCTAGAGAAAAGAAACGCCTGGCTTGATCTTTAACCCTCAAGCCGCTTGCGATTTTCATATTTTTCTGTACACAATCGAGGGCAAAATTTATATCTTAGGTTTATCATAAGGAGACTTTTTCTGCATTTCAAAAAATAAATTAACCCTTCAGCGGGCTCTCCAATTTTTGTAACACCACCAGGCGCGCGTTGCATAAATTGTAACGTCTCTTTAAACCTTGATTATTCCTCTCGTAATTAACTTTTCTTTTTCAAATCGTAAATAATTATGCGTTATATGACAAGCTATAAAATGTCGATAATATTGAGATTATTTATAATTAAAGGCCAAAAATTAATAAGAAGAAATTTTCATAAAAAATTAAAATTTATTTTTAAAACACAAATAATTTGTTCAATTCTTTTCAGTTTTCTTCAATTTCTTCACATCGCAAACATATAGTATGGATTTTGCAGTGCACCTTGCATGAAAAACTATACATTTATCACACTTTATCGTGGTAGTTACATTATTTAGCCGTCCGCATATACACTCAAGAGCCAAAACATTATGACCACCTGTCAATAACGAGTTGGCCCACCTTTGGCGCGCAACACAGCTTCAACCCGCCTTGGCATGGATGCCACAAGTCCTTGGTAGATGGCCGGAGACAGATTGTACCAGATGTTTAAGCAACGGTCACACAAATCCGAGATATTCCAATTGGTGGTCTTTGAACTCTGAGCTGCCGTCCCATGACATCCCAAATGTGTTCTATCGGATTGAGATCCGGTGAGTTAGGCGGCCAGGACATTAACTGGAATTCAGCATTATGCTCCTGGAACCACTCCAACACAATTTTAGCCTTGTGACACGGGGCGTTGTCCTGTTGGAACATTCCATTTCCAGCTGGAAAAACAGAGGCCATGTAAGGGTGCAACTGGTCCGCAGTGATGTTCAGATACCCTGTAGCATTCATGGTCTGCTCTACCACAACCACGGGTCCCAGAGACGCCCAAGAGAACGTCCCCCAAAGCATAATACCGCCACCACCGGCCTGTGTATGACCTACTGTACATTGAGGGAGCAACAGTTCGCCTGGAAGACGGCGTATCCTGACACGGCCATCGGCGTGATGAATGACAAACCGTGATTCATCTGACCAGGCAACTCTCTTCCACTGATCCATGGACCAGTCGCGATGTTCCCGGGCCTAGCGCAGGCGCAGTTGGCCTTGACGCTTGGTCAGCAAAGGCACACGAGTGGGACGTTTGCTGCGTAGCCCCATATCCAACAGTGTCCGCTGAACAGTGTGCTGCGATACTATTCTACTTGGCCCTGCATTGTATTGGGCTGTCAGCTGAGCCACTGTCTGGCTCCGGTTTTGCTTCACCATGCGAGACAGTCTCTGACGACCTTTTTCTTCGATAGCGTGTGGAGGTCCAACACCATGTCGTCTACTGCTGGTTTCACCGTCATTCATCCACTTTGCATAAGTACTAACAACTGTAGGTCGCGAACAACCCACGAGTCGTGCAGTTTCGGAAATACTTGTTCCGAGCCTTCGAGCCATTACAATCTGCCCTCTATCAAAGTCGCTTAGATCCGCAGCCTTTCCCATCACACACAGAAGTAAGTGAAAGAATGATTCTTCAGACTCTCCAGCAGCAGTTAAATACCACTTTCACCTGATCACGTGCCTTTCACGTCATCCAGGCGAATTCATTGCAAAATGTAGGGGTGGTCATAATATTTTGGCTCTTGAGTGTATATTACACTTTAATCCTTTTTTTGCCGACACCTCTGGATCTGCTTCTCGGGAAGTTTCCACTTTATATTTTAGTAAGAATCCAGTTATGTCTAGAGGAAGAGATAGAATATTTGCCCGGGTCTTCAAGTGGCTTTCGAGAAGTTCTAAAGCCAAAGAATGCAGATACAATCGCCTTCTTTCAAAACTGTCTGGTTTATTGGATCTAAGGACAACTTGCGAATGGATTCCTGTTATGTCCAAAAACCTAAAAAACAACGAGAGAGTCCATCTTCAGGATATGCGGGATACCGTGTAATAGCTGCACATTTGATCCACTGCATCAACTCCTGCTTTTGTCGTATTGTAATTCAGTATAATCGCTGGTTTACCAGAATAATCATCCACTGTTGCATCATCATGCATTGTCGACAAAAGTATGACTCCCTTATTTTTTTTCGTAGCATACGAACATAGTGTTCCTATGCTACGAAAATTAAAATTAATTTTAACACCGGGAACAATATTATTAATAATTATTTAGTATTTAAAACTTCATCAGGACATTTATTTGATTAGCCTTTTTAAATTTATAATCATAGAAAAGCAACTTTGTAAATGGTTAGAATTATTTTAGCGAAATAACCAAAAATAAAATAAGAATTATTTTCTTACATGACCAGGCGCGCTGTGCACAGAGTGCAACAAATAGAAGTATCCTCTGTTGAAATCACGATTAAAAAGGAATGGAAAGGAATACAAAGGTCAGAAAATCAGACCTGCATTAGAAAGGGTGTAGCTATAAATAGAAACTGCTTAGAACATCCAAACCTTACATGTAAAAGCAAACCATTCAAAATTATGAAAATGTCGCACTTTATACACGGGCGCTCCCGCTGAAGGGTTAATAAGTGGAGAAAATTATATATATATATATACTAGCTGAAAACCCGCATTTTGCTACGGAGTACATTCAAATTAAATACAATGGTCAATAATGCCAAATTAATGCCAAATATAAATATATATATATATAATATTAAAAACTAGTAATTTCTTAATTCAACAATCTTAACATTTAAAAACTATTAATTCCTCACTTTACTATTCCAAATTACAAACCCTTTTTTAATTCCTTGAAACAGGTAATTCCCTTTGGGCATTCGCGTTAAATTCCATTTTAAAATCTAACATCATTCTAAATTCCCTGCGGCGTTCGAAACTAATTTCGCTTTTGATTCTAAGTTCTAATAACCTCTAGAGAAAAAATTAGATGGCTGCCTGTTAATCGAAAACTAAACTTGCGTGGCGTGGGTAGAAAATTAAACGCTTTAGCGCATTTGTCACGCCTTTTCCTAACTTTTAACCAATTAAACCTTACTATGATCACATGACGAGATAAGTTTATATAAGGTTTGGGATCACGTACATGTACGCTTTTTTGATTTGTAAGTTGTCCCGAGAAGTTATATTGTGTATTTAAAAAATAAAAGATGTAGTTATATTAACGTTGTGGTGTTTTATGTGTCCGAGGGTGAGATGAAAAGCGGGAAAGAAAATTAAACATATGTGATGCACGGCCGGGCGACAAGTCATCCATCTTTACCTCAAAAAGAAATACCACTCAGGCCTTCCTTCGTCGGCCCGCGCCCGTGACATTACATATATATATATATATATATATATATATATATATATACAGGTGGTTATCAAAATAATGGAAACACTTAGGAAAAACATGAAATTCTTTATTAATATGTCATAGGACCATCTATGGCATTTAATACCACCTAGATTCACTAAGGAAGTGAATTATGCAAGTCATGAATAGTGGCTAAGGGATATTATACCATTCTTTATGGATAAATCGCCAATGTTCCTCTAGAGATGCTATTGCTGAATATTGATTCCTGACTCCTAAAACAGACCACAGCAGTTCGATGATATTGAGGCTTAGGGACTGTGCGGGCCAGATAAGGTGTTTCACTTGGCCTTTATGTTCCTCAAACCACGACCTGACGCGTCTAGCTTTATGGATCGGAGCATTATCATCATGGAGAACGCCATCTCCTGCAGGAAACAATTTTTGCACGGTCTTCAAGGTTAGACATCTTACGCTATCCCTCAAAGAGCCTGATGCCCACAGTTTCATTACTGCTACTTTAGACTAGAATAATGTATTCACTATATTCTATAAAAAAATATTGGTCTCTAAACTTGTTTTTTAAGGAATACGAACCACTTCCATAAACACCACTAATATTGATGTGTTTCCATTATTTTGATAACCACCTGTATATATATTTATAATAAATACGAGATCAATGTATACAATTGATGTATATATATATATATATATAAGAATTAGCAAGGGATAATTTTAAAGACAAAATAATGTAGAAGAAAATATTCAAATTATATCTAATAGAATATACAAAAGAATATAGTACAGTTTAAGGAACATATCTTTTACTGTATTTTAATATTTTTTTTGATGTCCAATCGTCTGCTGCATTAGCAAGAAATTTTTTTTGTCTATTTCGTTGTCATCACGTGACGATAAATTTATTTAAAGTACCAGAAAAAGAAATCACGTGATCAGCATTTATTAAATTAAATTCTAAAAATTTATTTTTAAAAATTCATCAAAAATCAGAAAATGAAAGTAAAGATTCGAGAAAGATTTCATTTTAAAGGAATGTTTATGATCTTTCTCGTGATATAAATTTTATAACCCTCAAATTATTATTTTAAATGCAAACTTAAAAAAAGTTACTAAGTCAGCTTAAAAATTTAATTTTTAAAAAAATCTAAGAAGAATTTTTCAAAAATCTTTCTTGCTGCCCTCCTACTCCATAAGAAGAATCGCCATGCAAAATTTCAGCCCTTTAGGTCCAGCGGTTTGGTCCGTGCGTTGTATGTCAGTCAGTCAGTCAGTCAGTCAGTTACGGAACTGTTTTATATATATAGATATTAAGTTACAACTTGTGGGGAACGCGAATATCACGTTTAATAAAAGCACATAAAACAATTTAGAAAATAAAACATTCCCTAGGAGCAATATCATTTTGAAAGATGTTCATTTCTTAGGAGTAATATTTTCAAAAAGCCTATCCGGGCGATGTCCGAATGGCTAGGCGCTGGTATTCGATACAAAAGTCTGTGGGTTCGAGTCGCACTCTTGGACGTTTGCCGCCGCTCAGACTTGGCTTTAAGCAGTTGATCCTGGTCTAGTTAGCCTTCGTGTGGCAAAAATTGACCGTAGCGCTCCAAACCAAACCGAAAGGCATAATTGATTAAATAACGTTTCATTATATTAAAATCACTGATATTCGACAAGAAAATAGCATTTCCCGCTGTTAAGATATTCTAAAACTTCAAAGCGATGCGATAACATCTTGGCCCGAAATAATTCACAGAATAAGTAGAACGGTATTTAGGCGTCTCCCGCAGCTGGAAGGATACGGCATATTCATACTGAATCCGAAACGTTGCGCAGCATTAGCGTTAAAAATTTTTAACCAATCCCAGAGCTCAATTTATAGACCACGTGATACGTCAAACCAATCACGGATCATGTTTACAATTTCAAGTAACATTTATAATGTTACGCTACTCTCCGGATACAATGTGAACAGGCCTTTAAGGGACATTTGCACCTGCCTTTATTTTTGTGATTTGGAGGAAATTCCGTGCTTTCACCGAGGGGTTGAGAAAACAGTTCACTAACAAAATAAAGAAATTCCGCTTGGAAAATTTTAGTCCTCCGATTACAGTGTTCTGAATAGAAATAGTTGATAAAAACAAAAAGACCCATGGATACTGAATGGACATGCTAAAGCTTCCCACTTCTCACCATTTAAGTATAACCTTTGCCGTTTACAGTGGTACCTCGACTTACGAGTGTCTTGACTTACGAGGTTTTCGAGATACGAGCACTCTCTCGGTAGATTTTTTGCTTCGAGAGAGCTAAAATTTGGGTTACGAGCAAGTTTCAGATATCCAACCGCTAGTTTGAGCAGCGAATGCCATGTTACGTGCTCATCAAATGAGAACACAAGAAGCATATAATATTTACAACCTTTATGTACAATTATTATACAATTGTATACATATAATTCTGAGACTACTATCCAGTCTTAGACTAAGAGATTAACACTCAACAATTACCACCCGGGGCAGCTTGTTCTGCCCAAACTTGAGTCGCCCTCTGAAACTGAACAGCGCCCAACCTCTCTCGCAGAGAGATAGCTTCAATTCCCTCCCCCATACTGGAACTCTCCATGAGATCTAGGGGATGAGATGACCTTGGTCCAAGGATCGCAAGCTCCACCCCTTCTGCGGATTCTGAGAAAATGTTCTTCGGATTCTCAGAAAGAAGAATCTGGACATTACAGTCCCAGGGATCGATGCAACAATCGCCCAGCTTCCGTGTCTCACTCGTTCACTTTTAGAGAGTAGCTGGTAATAAAAGCGAAAGTGAAGAAACCGGGGATAAAAGGTCAAAAATCAACGAATAAGATTTAATTTTTCACTTCAGCCTTTCTCCTCCTCTTCCATCGGCATCTTCAAGTCTGATCTCCAAGGTAAATGTTGTACATTACACTTAATAAAACAAATTTATTGCAGTACATTCTATTGTATTGCGTTTTCATACAATGTCGTTTATAAGAACATTTTTCTTATTTAAAAACATGTAACAAAAAATTGCGGTGTTTTGGGGGAGCCCGGAACGAATTAATGGCATACAACGCACAGACCAAACCGCTGGACCAAATGGGCTAAAATTTTGCATGGTGATACTTCTTATAGTGTAGGGGTGCACTAAGAAAGAGTCTTGAAAAATTCTTCTTAGATTTTTTTAAATAATTCTTAGATTTTTTAAATTAATTTATCATCACGTGCATACAACGAAATAGACAAAAAAAATATTTGTTTTTCTTGCTAATGCGGCAGACGATTGGAAAGTATTAAAATACAGTAAAAGATATGTTCCTCAAACTGTACTATATTCTTTATTATGTTCTATTTGAATATTTTCTTCTACATTATTTTGTCTTTAAAAATATCCCTTACGATTTTTTTATAAATATATTTTTGTGTTTTTTTTTACATCAATTGCATACATTGATCATTATGTTTATTATAAATATATAAATTTTTTTGGCATTAATTGCATACATTGAAATTGAATTTAATTTGAATGTACTCCGTAGCGAAGTGCGGGTTTTCAGCTAGTATACATACATACATATATATATATACTGAGAAACTGCGCTAGACGCTAACCACTTGTCAAAAATAATATGCCATGAGTCATTCATTGTCGTGATAGATTTGTTAATGTTTTTTCAAGATGTAAGTATTTGTGCTGAACTTTTCAAACTTTGTTTTAAAATGTCAAGAGATTTTAACTCATTCATTACATACATAGTCATTCAAACGCACATTTTTCTGATCTGGATTTATTCTCCAAATGGGAGTTGACTTTTATGTCTTACTGAGTATATTTCCATTAAATGACAAAACGGAACAATGTTCTTAACAAGAAAACTTAAGGAATAGGGAAAGTTTTTCGCTATATTGGTATATCCAATATTTTTGCAGTCGTAGTTGTAAACTAACCTCTCAACTTCTAAAATAATGAACAGGTGTTGGAATCGACGGAAAAGCTCTTTTGAATATTTCTGGAAATCTCCGTATACATGAGATGGAGAGAAGACTATGTGCCTACAAAACATGACACTTTTTTCAGTTGGACAAGTAACAAAAGAACGTTCAGAGTCACAGAAAACGATAATACCGCCCCCGGGTGGGCTCGAACCACCAACCTTTCGGTTAACAGCCGAACGCGCTAGCCGATTGCGCCACGGAGGCTCACCATCGTAGCCTTTTGTTCGTTCCTGTGTAGTGCAGTTGGTTAGCGCATTGTACTTGGGCAGTGTCCGTGAGCGATACCGGGGTTGGGAGTTCGATCTTCACCAGGGGAGGTGTTTTTAATTTTTAACAATTCCATGGCATACGGAATTACAATATTCTGCTGAAAACAGCCAGAGAAATGCATTATTGTTGACCGTTTTGAAGATGGGTACATGGAGATCTTGACGACTTTTTGCTATTTTAAAACAAGATAACCGCAATCAGCAAGTGACTTATACCCCCTTCCCCGTAACATAACTCCTCCACCATTACGTATTACTGCTGGAACCAATTTTGTTTCCTTACTTCTTTGAGTCTTTTTTTCATACCATTATTCGTCCATTCAAAGATGGAATACCAATTTTTTTTTTCATTAACTAATCCCAGTAATCGTAATCCTTATTTTTCTTAAATTTTGTAATATAGAGGATAAAGTTTCCAATATTTATCACGAACGCAGATTTTTTTTCCTAGACACCCGGTTATGACTTAGGACATACATGGTATTGGTCTTCCTTTCACTAAGTTTATAAGAAAGGAGAATATGGCATAGTTGATATATAAGATATGCCATATCAGATCTGATTAGTCGGATCTGAACTTATCTGAATTATTTTCTAACAGTTTCTAGAATACGTAATTCTACGCATGATTCACAATAGTAACTTCCCATGGCAGCTTTGGTGATCTCTTCGGGGTTTTTTGGTTTGAATTCTTTCATATTATATATTGTGTTTTATTACACCTGAAGTTATTAAAGTTTTCCTCCTTTAATTCAATTTTTTAATAGATTTTCCTCCTCTAAAGGAGAACTGGGTTACGAATTTTTTCGAACGCGTTCCTTATCTTCAATCAGCCATGACGGCAAAATATTAAACTAAGAAAAGTTCTATGAAACTTCAATAGTTCAAGCAACAATTTTTAAAGTGCTGCTTATCACTTCTGACATAACATATTGCCTATAATTTGCGTTTCGCATTTATAACAGAGAAATTCTCCAAAAACCGCTTAGACCAGTGATGTCCAGCCAATGTGCCGTGACACTCTAAGGCAGGGGTCTCCAAACTACGGTCCGCGGGCCAACACCGGCCCGCGAGCACCACCAATCCGGCTAGCCATAGTTTATTTTGATTACATTGTAAAACTTACAATATAAGTAAATCATACAAAACAATAATCAGGTGTTTTTATTTAATGACCAATTAAGAAATACAATAACTGACATACATAATGAAATTGAGCATTTTAACTGTAATTAATGATATAAAATTTATGTAGATTTAACTTTCCACTGACAATTATTTGCAGTTGTGGATCAAGTTTACTAGTGGAAATTATCACCAGCGATTTCAAATGCTCATCAGTTAATTTGGATCTGTAAATACTTTTTTGTATATTTCATCTTGGAGAACTTTTTTTCACACAGATAAGTAGTGCCAAAAGTGAAAAAAAAGCCACTGGCAAATTTATGCAACGGATCAAACTGTGTGAGGGGAAGACTCTCACAGTTACTACAATGCAAATCAATCATTTCCATTTGAAGTTCTGGAGCAAGGGTTTGTATATCAGCGTTAAAAGAATTTAAAAAAATCTTGATATCGTTTGGCATGATGAGCTAGCTTGCTAGGTCTTGACCCTTGGGGCTTAACCTTTAGCTTACGGGGCCCATTTTTCCGATTTCCTCTTAAGAACCGGAAATTTCATACCCCCATTATAAGAACCGCCATTAAGGGTATTATTTATTTATATATATATATATATATATATATATATATATATATATATATATATGTATGTATGTATATGTATATGTATATGTATATATATATATATATATATATATATATATATATATATATATATATATATATATATATATATATATCTGTATATATATATATTCATTCTTGTGTGCGTATTCTTGGGATACATGCTATCCCACCCCGTAAGGAAAAGGTTAATGGAGGAGTCAGTGTGGCCCTTAGGCTAAAAAGTTTGGAAACCCCTGCTTTAAGGTGGCATGAGATCAGTTAGGGGTACCGCGAGATTTTTTTTTTATGGATAAACAAAAAATAATAATAGTAGGATCCGCTTAAAATAAATATTAAGTTGAATTAATTACTCCCATGCTTGACAGATTGTTTCACAAATCGGTTCATTCATTCTTGGGGGTGAATTAGCTACTTTCACGCCCACAACTGTTAGACTGGATGTCAAACATTTGTTCTCGAAGCCTCAATGGCAAGTCTCGCATTAATAAAACAAAACTTTTTTTTAGTGATTTCCATTGTAGCTCTTTAGTGTAATACTATACTGAATCCCAAGAATATTTTTGAAACTGTATTAATATAAACTATTATAATGTTTTATGCTTATATCTTTCAGTAAATAATATAATCAGCAATGGAGTAAGCATTTATTTGAACTTAAATGTTACATGTTTCCTGAAATATATTACACTTTAATGTTTAAAAAGTTTTAAAAAGCTAAAATTCTAACGAGGTAGCTCAAGTTTCTAATATCATTCCCAAGGGTACCACAAACATAAAAAGGTTGGGAATCCGTGGTTTAGGGATCAACTTTCCCTCTTTCAGCGGAAGACACTGATTTTTTAAATTCAAAATTTCCATTCTAGAAAAAATAGTTTATACCAAAAGAAGACAAATGCATGATCCGAAGAACAACATTTCTTGCAGTTCTCTTTGATGCCTCTTTTCAAAACTAAAAGTTTTCGGTCACTATTGTCAGACACTGAGCAGTTCCCTAAGTACATTTTCCCTGCCGTAATTACTAACTAACACCTCCGGCTTCGAAAGAGTTCTCGTTACTGCGTGTTATGCTGTCAGACTCTACATGATGAGACAGAAGATTTTTCTATTTCACTTCACTTCACAGAGGGGAGAAAATTAATTTTAAGTAATTTTCTTCCTCTTAATTTTCTCTCGGACGACGTGGTCTGCTACCCTTGCAGAGGATGTTCCGCTGCGGTGTATTAGCAGCAGGAGTTCGAAAGCGAAATTCCTGTGTTATGTTATAGGTTACTAGGCTTCCTGTCTTCATGATACTCGGGAAAGTACCGTGAACCGTTTCTAGATACTAAACAGATCGAGATTTGAGATATTTGCTAAAACTGAGGGGAAATCAAGGCCACGTATGGCTGGTTGCATCGTGACAGATTGGCTCTCATACGTGTCTAATTAGAAGACGTTCAGTAGAGTTTTTGGGGCTTGTGTTAAGGATCGGTAAATGCCCATTAAAGATTGGCGACATTCATTTGAAACGCTTTCCCATTTTATATTGTCGGGTATTTTGTTTTCAAAGTCACCCCAACAACAAAATGGCAGAATGCTAGGTATTCCGATTCTAGCCCCTTGTGGCACTGAAAGCTTCACTATAGGATCTATTATAACGCTTAAAGTAAATCGCCATAACATCTCCAGATACCTTTTGATTCCAGATTCAAAGCCTGCAAAATACCAGGTTGGAAACATACTATGAAAAAATTCATCGGGCATGCCCTTTTTCTTTGTGTTCTTTAGTTGCCGTGCTCCAAACCCCTTTTGCTTTGTACATTCTCTGCCGGGCATGAGTAAAAAGGGAAATAAAGTTAATAAATTTTATCAGCGTTCTCATATCTTAGTAAATCAGGATTGTCAAAAAAATCATCAAAAAATAGAAGTAGATGTAATATTTTACTTGGATATTACTATACTGTAAGCATAATAATAAAGGTTCCTCCAACTCAACCCTAAAGGTATGCGGCAATAAAAAACTAATACCCAATCGCCGCGACAGGAATCCGCTACACCTATGAGATCCGCAGGACCCCTGCGCATCCGAAAATATCAAATTTTCTTATCAACACCTCACAAGAACACTGTGTGTCACTTTTTGTGCATAAACATAACTGTAAACACGACGCCTGGAGCACGCCATTAGAGCTTTGACAGACATATGATGGGCAAAGGTTATCAAACACTTTGATGGAAATGCTTCTCAAACGAGGTGTGTTTTTGTAGACACAGAGAGCAAGGAATTTTTGAAGAAAAAGAAGAAAATTGATCTTTTGGTGATTTAATGAAGAATTAGTTAAATAATTAATTTTTCTGTCTCTAAATATTGAATAAAATAGTAGATACTTTCCATTCATCGCTTCAAAATCATCACTAGAAAACAAAAAAAATTAAGTATCAATTTGCGAGCAGTACATGGTCAAGAAAATATTGGAGCATGTTAACAATTTCATAAGGCATGTAAGGTAAGTTGGTGTAAGTGGGCCCATAGGGGGGGGGGGCACGTGCCCCCCAACTTAACTTGAAATAAATTAAAAACGTTAATAGAAGTTCAGTTAATATCGGAAAATTATAGAAAACTTTTAAGAAAATTGGTTTATTCCCGCTTTTTCAAACTGAAACTGAAGATTCCAATTACGTTTTTAGCCTTAACATACTTTTTAACAATAATATGATCCATAGCAAAAATTCGATGCTATGTTTTTTTCTTATTTTATTTATATTATATTTATTTTTCTCGTTGTATAACTTTTGAATACTACTCAAACATCCATTCTATTGTTATTCAATTTTTAAAAAATCATAATATTTCATATTTTAAGGACCACCAGGCAGTCAATGCGCGGAGGAGGGCCCTAATTGAATTCAATTCGTGTCCCCCAAAAAGTTAGAAGCATGCTACGCCTATGACTGGGTCCATGGAATAACTGGGCCCTCCCGTTCCAGATTTTTCCTTTACATATCAGGGGGAGGGGAATTCCATTCTGTTGTGGCAACACTAGTAAGCAGAAGTCAACAAAGCAACTGCCATTTGGTCTCCAGCTTGGTTAAAGAATATTTTATGGCTGCTAATGTGTTTTGTATTTGTCATCACAAAACATCTTTCTACAAGGATGAATTCAACAATTTTTGATAAGTCTATTTTTATCTCTTAAATTTTTTTACAAGTGACACATTAATTCGCCCATTAACTCATTCACTAACTCAGGGCTTGTTAAACTCAAATTAATGTTGCATTTTTCAAGAGAAAATGTCATTACAGCTACTAACTAAGCTAGAAAGTATGTTTGTACTTTTGAAAATGTGTTTGTAGTCAATTACATTGTGTTTCTTAATCATTTCGTGTGTTATTTTTTTTCCCAGTGTTCGCAACAATTTATCATGCAACACTGGTAATCGCTTTGAAAAATTATTTTTAAATGGGGGCACATTTTTTTTTCTTGATATACAAGCATTGGACCAAATTAAACAGTCACAGATTCTCTTGTTTATTATGAGAAATAGACCTGGGTAGTTCACTTACCCCATTTATCAGGGTAACTGGACCCACCTGTATTTAAAAATATATATACAATATTTATATAATATATATATATATATATATAATAAAAACCAATATCATAGCTTAAACATACTCCCAAAGACTTACTAAAATACATGTTATACAAAGATTTTTGAAAATTATACATGTTAATATAATTTTAATGTGTTTTATAGTATAGTATACAAAAAAGTTGAAAATCTATGGCTCAGCTACCCCAACATACCTTATCTTATTAATCTATATATTTAAGTTGCAAAGATGACTTTTTGGGGCAGATCGTGAGAAAAAACTACTGCATCAATTTAATTCATTTTGATCTTAAACGAAAGATTGTAATTTGTAGATTTGTCAAATTTGGTTTTTGTAACCACAATTTCTATTAATGGGTGATAATTTGCAATTAAAAATAGATATCTGCATGCTCAGTGGCATGTTTCAATCTGGCTTTAAAAACTCACTATTTTTGCGCATGCTCAGTGACATGTTTTCATGATAAACACGTTTATTACAAGGAGTCTCTCTAGATCTCTCTCTGCCATTTTTATTTTTATGGTAATTATGTTTGTGAATTATAAGATTAAACCTGATGGAAATTGTTTATTTCGCGTTGTTTAATAAGCGATAATTTACAATTTAAAAAAAAAGCTTTTTTCGCATGCTCAGTGACTTTTTAAATCTGTCTTTATATACTCACTAAGCACGAGGCCGCTTAAACCCATTAATTTGTTTCTGCGCATTATTATGATTTGCAACATTTGGCAATGATGTGTTGAGTATAATTTGTGTATTAGTACATTTATTTACTATCTAGCCGTCATGTTTTGACGGGTACCAACTTGTTTTATTTTATTTTATTATTTGTTAGTCACTCGCCAGGGATCCTAAATGGGGTCTTCTTGCTAACAGTGTCGCTAGACTTCGTTTGCAAAAATTTTCCAGTCCTTCAAAACACCTTACACATGTTTATATCTTTAGAACTTTTTAATGCATTTTTTTCTTACTATGGTGTAAAGATACCGAACTTTAAGGGGCTTTAATACCGGCACTGAATAACAGGAAATGCGATCTGATAAGAGTAAGAGAAATGAGTTCCGCCTAGACCACAGTTCATGTTTAGTAACAGATAAAAATGCAAATCAGTGTAGTGATATGAAGTTACAATCTCCCCTTAGCCGTTTAACAGGCAATCCTGTAATCGGGGAATCATCCGGGTTTTGTTATTACTGTCTTCTTAGTAATTGTATAGAATATAGTGCTATTATATATTTATTATAAGAAGTATTAACATTGTATACAGCTTAGGTATATATAATGCTTAATTGATCATTTCTCATGCTAGCAAAGGATTGAAATCATTAGTTCGCAATATTTATTTTAGCTCGTTTTAAGCTGCAAAACATGAAGCACTTCTTAAAATCTAACAAATATTTTTTGTGATTAACTCATCAATCATCATCAAAAAACAATCACTTACGCATTAAAATTTTTAATTTTTTTTATCAACTGCATTAAAATTCAAGCTTCACTTTATGTAAAAAAAAATGGAAAGAGAAGGAAAAGAAAGGAAATTAGAACTAAATTTCAGTGTATTTCAAAAGAAAGTTAACTAAAGAAGCCGTCAAATTTGCTGAAATTCAGCGAAACGTGTTCTCCAATCAAAAGTGAGCTAAAATTGAGTCAAAACTCTTATGTTGAAAGGGAACTTGACTGGAAAACGAAATCTGTCATAAGTTCCGATGAAGAATTCATAAAATAAGTAAGAAACGAAAATATTGTCAAAACTCTTGTATGATAAATGAACCTCCCTGTAGAGGAATCGAACCATTAAATAGACGAACTGAAAACCACATAATTCGTAAATGATGCAGAAAAATTCCCCGTATTACAGATTTTCAAACTTTGACTTTAAAATTCTTGGAACATAAACATGATGAAATAGTCAAATTTCAGTCACCCCTTACAGAAAAAGTTAAAACACAACCAAATAGAATTATTTTCATCCACAGGCGGGAATTCTTCCGCATTTTTCGTTTGTCATAAATTCCGCGAGACGAATTGCAGGATGTATTTGCTCGCCATCAGCCAATTGTTCGTTGTACACTAAACTCTGACTGATTGTGATTGATCGGAAAGAAACAGCAAAAATAAAATGACGTATTGTGCAATTCTTCTCCCTTCGCTCAAACACCTAGAGCTACATGTTAATTCCCATTCAGGCGTATCTTAAAACATAAGCTGAAAAAAAAATCCGCCTGAGAAACAGGAAAACACGTTTACAGCCGGGCCTAAAAAAACACCAATCACTTTAAAAATATTTTGATAGAATGGGCAGAAAATATATTATTCATGGCATGGCAAATCAAGCTTATCTATGATGTGACTTGAATGAAAATTGATTCCGAAAGGGGAATTTTTAACCCTAAGATAGGTATGCTTACAGAAATATTGTTTTATATATATACTAGCTGAAAACCCGCACTTCGCTACGGAGTACATTCAAATTAAATACAACGGTCAATGTATGCAATTAATGACAATATATATACATATATATATATATAAAATCGTAAGGGATATTTTTATAGACAAAATAATGTAGAAGAAAATATTCAAATTAAATCTAATAGGACGTACTAAAGGATATAGTACAGTTAATATAGTACAGTTTGAGGAACATATATTTTACTGCATTTTAATATTTTTTTGGATAATGTGCAATCGTCTGCTACATTAGCAGGAAAAAAACTTTATTTTTGTCTATTTAGTTGTTATGCACGGACGATAAATTTATTTAAAGTACCAGAAAAAGAAATCACGTGATCAGCATTTAATAAATTAAATTCTAAAAATTAATCTTTAACAATTCACCAAAAATCATAAATTGGAAGTAATGATTCGAAAAAGATTTCATTTTAAAGGAATTTTTATGATCTTTCTCGTGATATAAATTTTATAACCCTAAAATTATTATTTTAAATGCAAACTTAAAAAAAGTTACTAAAACAGCTTAAAAATTTAATTTAAAAAGTGCGCCCCTACACTATAAGAAGAATTGCCATGCTAAATTTCAGTCCTTTAGGTCCAGCGGTTTGGTCTGTGCGTTGTATGTCAGTCAGTCAATTAGTCAGTCAGTCAATCAGTCAGTCAGTTACGGAACTGTTTTATATATTTAGATATATAAAATATTGTAAGAATAGCAACAATAGAGAGTTATTGACCACTCGTGACATTTTTGGTCGCCCACTATTCGTTGGTCAAAAGGAATTTCGAGCTAATATCAGTATTGCAATTAAATGATTATTTTACACTAAATTAGCTGTTCAATTTTAATCAAATTAAGTGTTACTTGTCGTTTGCCAATGCTGGGCACTTGGTTAATCGAGACATTTATACTTGAACCGCGAGCCTCGTTGGTTTCCTTCGATGGGGACACAGTATAGGTGAACCAACACCACCCCTGGAGCACCTCCAAAAGCGACATCTGGTGGGATCGTACCTTCTTCCACCCTGTGTGACTTCAGAGAAGAACTTTCCAGTCTATAAATTTAACGTGCCCATATCCCGCCTAGACACGAGAATCAAATTAAGTTATATATTAATAACTGAATTAAATATTTCAATTCATTCGTGGTATATATATAACTAAAGAACCAATCATCCCTCACTATTATGAAAATAACGTTATTTTGCTTCAGAGAAAATGTTATTGATGAAAACATTTTTTACTGATTTGCTTTATTTTTTCATTTTTCCCCTTTTTTTCTTTCTTTCTTTTTTGCCTTGGCCAGCAGGTTTCACCAGCTTTACTTTCTTTCTCAAAAATTCCAAATTATAGTAATAATAGATAATTTTTACATATCGAAAAATATAAGTAAAGGCTTTTTCTTCTGAATAAAACTCCGCTATGATAATTATTTTCAAAAATCATTGAGAAAAAATTTGATGAAATGATGCTTTATTTTAGATATCCTTTTAAGTAAAAAGAAAATCCATAATTTGTAGCTTTATTTTAACTAACATTGTTTTGTTATTTGTATATTAATTTCTCAACTTATTTTTTTAAAATTAGGTGCTATTTTGCCCCACTTTTGCTGTGCTGGGTTGCAGACGAAACACAGTTTTAATATTTATTTGATCAGTGTCTCTCCCAATTTTTGGTTTATCCACGATACATTTGTCTAATAGCCAAGTAATCTGCAACCCTACACTATTTGCTTCAATAGACATTTATAAAAGAGAAAATGAAATTAATAGATTTTTCATAATAAATTTCTTACCTGATATTTAATTAACCTGCATAGAAAATAATTAAAATTATACGTTTAACATATATGAGAACAAGATTTATACATTTTAAAAACCCATCATGGTGATGTTTCTTCATTCATAAAAGCATCCTCCTTCCATTCATAAAAATCAAAGCTATAAGTAAATGCTAAAATAAATAAGCCTTAAAACCTTTATGCCATGAAATTTCTGATGAAAAGTAATTTAGCTGAAAATTACCTTGTGCCGCGTGGTCACAATCCATTAAATTCTACTTATTGGTCTTTAACAAATCACAAAATATAGATAATTGCAGTCAATAACATATTTGCAATCTTTTAAATCCGAATTTCCCAAGTTACAAAGTTGCAGTAATTAAATCTTCGTCAATACTAATAAATGGCTTGCGAGGGAAAAGACGAATATTTAATAACGTACTCCAATTTCTCTTTCTCTAGTTCCAGTATAAAATTTTATAAATTCTCACGTAATATTTTCTAATGCAGGTCCGTAGCAGTGCAGTGAAAGTCTTGTCACACGACGAGGGCTCTGCCAAAAGATTGTCCCGTATTGTGCCGAGGAAAAGGGATGACCTGCGTGTCACTTGCACGATGCTCACGTGTTTCTGCACCTTCCAGATCTGCTTTCTTCCTCTGATGGTCGTGAATGTGTTCGAGGAAGACATTAGGTCAGTAACTTTTGCCTGACATATAGCTTACTGTGATGTGACTAAAAACTTTCCTTATTAAATTCCCGTTGGAGTTACTAATAACAATTGTAAACCTCGATTCCCTCGCATATTTCCCTTTTCTTTGCTGTAACGAATTGCGTTTCACAAACAATTTCAATTAAAGGGGGAAAAATTTTACATCACTAAATTTTTGTTGAATGAGTATTTTCACCATTGGGATTTATATGAAAGTTTAATTACTGCAGATGAACGTAGCAATCATCCGAATGAACTTTATTATATCTACAAAACACACCTTATTGTAATTTTGGTTACAATAATATTTGTTCGAATTGAAAAGATATTTGGGCAACAGCAACGCAGAATTTTTATTCGAGGAACGTGTTGTAATGTTTGCTTCTCCGCAATAATTCTTTCATAGTTGGGGAAATACTTTTACAGATGCAATAGAAAACAACCAACGAATATTTTGGTCAGAATAACCAATGAAAAATACGATTTTAAATTTTGTAATAATTTCTGATAAGTCATAAATGGGTATAAATATTTTACATTACGATTTTCTCTCAGGAATGCAATGCAAGTAATGTGGCTCAAGTTAGTAGGACAAGGAAAGATGAAAATTTTCGCATGATTTAAAAATTGGCAAATCAATCTATACATATAAAAATAGATGTATGTGTGTATGTTCCAACAGCACTCTGGAACGCCTGGAGAAATTTCAACCAAACTTGGTACACATATGACTTACAATCTGGGAAAAATACTGGAAGGGGTAAGACACCCCTAGCATCCCTAGGGGTAAAAATAATCGAAAAGGACTGATATTAGTGTCGAATCTACAGATTTCGGGGTCGCTGAGATGAATAGTGACACTCTCGATGCCGTTCAAGTTCAGCCCCCCCCAAATGCTGATTGGGGCGGGGAGAGAAGGGGTAAAAAAATAAAATGTCCAAAAGGACCGAGGGTAATGTTTAATCCATAGTTTTCGGGTTCACTGAGATGAATAGAGGGAACTAAAGATGTTTATAATCAAGTTTTGAGTTAAATTAGTATTATAGTGAATTTGTAATTTTACGATATAATTTGTATACTGTACGTATACTGTAAAATACCTGTAAGTAAAATTACTTCGATTTTACACTATAGGTAGAATTCATTCTTTTTCCTGTCTAATTGAAAATTTGGATAAATAAATACCCAGGCAACGCCGGATAAACAGCTAGTCAAAAAAAAAATATTGTCATCAAAAGCACTCTCTATTAGGGCCATAGAAGTTACTTCTAAAATTATTTATATATATATATATATATATATATATATATATATATATATATATATATATATATATATATATATATATATATATATAACAGCTTAAAATCCTATTTTAAAAATGAATTTACCAGAAACTAACATTAAGCGGGAATTTTCTTTAAGAGTTATTTTAATTGAATACTTCTTTTCCCGAGAACACTTTTTATCACAATGACATACTTCCACCATTAAATTATTCATCAGTAACAAGATGTGTAGACTATTTTATCATATAATAGTTTGATAAATATTAAATAAGTGTGTTCCTACCAATTGATCTTTTTCATCCTCTTGTAAATTTTAAAAACGATTGCATCAATTATTTTTTATGTGTGTGTGTGTGTGTGTGTGTGTGTGTGTGTGTGTGTGTGCGAAATAGAAATTTTCAGAAAAAAACAGGATAAGCCACCTTTGAAATAAATTTCTATAAAACTATTTCAACTTAATTAAACAGTTTCAACAAAATAAAGAGGATTAAGAAATTTCTTAAGTGAAGTCACACTAATGTAAGCAGCCTGCTTTTAAATCTGCTCATATTTTTTTATTAAATATGTGTGTATGCGTGCATACTTGCTGTTGTCATAGAGTAACCATAAATAATGATAAATGTATTATTTTGCAATATTAGACTTCTGTTCACTGATATCTGTTTACTTTAGGTATCCTATTCTTCATATCCTTGCATCAGTATTGGCTTGGATGTCAGCTTGCACCAATCCTTTTATCTACGTGCTTCTTAACAAACATTACAGAGAAGCCTACTTCCACCTGCTGTGTTCTTGGCACGTTCTGAAAGGCAATAGAAGTGTTTCGTCTGATGGCGGCTCTGGAAATTCCAGAACATCACATCTTCGAACAATTTGTGGAGAACAGAGCAGAGATTCACAGTTATCTGCATCAAGGGACATAGCTGTGTGAAGAGTCATTTGAAATTCTACTGTTTCTTTAATGAAGTCATTTTGTTGAAAAGTGTAATCCAAATTTCCATGTTTATCATCCAGAACAGATTGGGTGGAAAACTCTCTGAGATTTTTTCACCATCTGCTGTGAATAAATATAACTACTGACTATGTGCAATATAAGAGATAAATACTGTCATTACAGTATGTTACCATTCGTTGGTTTGAGTTAACTGTGCATTCATTTCAACTTAAGTCTGAGAATATTTCCTACAGCAGCACCACTAAAGCAAGGATGTCGTTAAAACATCAGTATAAAAAATGCAAGAAACCTGCTTTGTAATTTTAATCATGAAATTCACAATCAAAGAACTTTTTAGTAACTTATTCAACAGTAATATTGGGAATTTTATTGTTTAAAATATTTCTCATTTTCGATGGATTCCTACGTTTGGAGATTCTTTCTTTAAAAGAATTGAAAACATAGAAAAACAGGATAACACTAGTAAAGAAATCTACATAAAACTATGAATATTGGTGAGAAGAGATGTATTCATAAGAATCTAAAAAACTGCACATTGTAAATAACAGTTGTTTGATAATAACAAAAATTTTCAAAACGATAGCTGACCGTGTTAACTGGATGAACACATTGCGGTAGAGAGGTGGTTTTTTTTCAATAGGTTGTAGGAAATTCGGACAAGTGAGAGACGTATAACTCGAACTGAAAGTTTCCCGCAACCGAGGTCTACTATGATATGTGACGTCAGGTTTGAAGAAAAACGCAGTGGGTCCAGAGCTTCTAAATGTCCAGCTAATTCATGAGCTTCCATCTTGTCTCCTTCATCTCGCCAAAACACACGTCACGCAATAGGGTTGTGGCTGTTTCAACGGCAGTGTACAAAATATCGGTGTTAAGACTTCCCTCTTTGGCAACTTTTTGAGTTCGATTACCTTTCTTTTCAAGCCAATACGTTGAGCCCATAAATGCTAAAATTTAGTTCAAAGTAAAATGTCTTTCACACGTGATATTCATGGGACATAAACATTGTTGGAGGTATAAATTCGAAAGCGAGACTGTGGAGAGGTATATAATTTAGAATTTCTTTCCCCGGTGAGCTTTTGAAAACTTACTTAAATATATTAGTTATTAGAAAATAGATCATTTAAGGAAAGACTCATAGAGATAAGGATGTTTCTAAGTGCTTCAGATTAAATGGCTACTTTACGTGGTGATAATGGGCAACAGTATGTCTGATGCATCAGTTCGGATATCTGGGATTACTGAAAAATAGACAAAGTTTTCGGCAATGGGTTGTTTTGGGAGGCAGAGCGCCTTCGCAATAGATTTTATTGTTATAATATCAGTTACTATACTTGGATGATACAAAAATAACATTAAGTAAAATTCAATTATAATGAAAAGTATAAATTTACAAATTGCAGTATAATACAGTAGGCAAATAGTAACATATTCATTCATAATGAAATAATGTGTGAATGAATAAACTCCCTAAGTAAACGTGCAATCGTTGGGATGTCACAACCCATGGATTCAACCATATTGGATTAGGAGTTCAATGAAAACCTGTGATGGAACCATTGAAAGGACCACTGAGAATGTTTCTCGGTGATTGTCAACATGTATTTCAGGAAGTCTCCCGAGTATTTGCATTCGACTTATGTAGAGAGAGAAAATTTACATATGATGTATTTTTCACTTTAATGAAGCGGCAAAATATTTGAAAATGTACATTATTTGGAAAAAGTGTTGGAATTTCCATTTTCAAATGGAAATCATTTCCATTTAAATGACAAAAGTTAAAACCTTAAAAAAATAAAAATATTAATTTTTCTTTTGAATTTTTTGTTTGTTTCGGGGAGATGAGTAAATTTTTTTAATGTAATTCCATAATCAGACAGAAATACGAGGGGTATAACTAATACAGTATAAAAGACATCCAAACTGACGTATGCAGATATAAAATTATATTTTTCTTGTTGAACACCAAGTTATAACAACACAGCTTTAGAAATCTTACAGTTGAATATTTTCGTTTATAAAATAAGTTACTGTTTATAATTTGGATACATATAAGTTGGGGATCTGTCCGAGATTAAAAGGAAAATTTAGCCATGCAAAATTTACACAGGAAATTCTCCGATTTTCTTGCTCTGGTGCACCACGTTTGAGAACAAGGTATTGCAATAAACATTGCCTGAATAGACCTTTTTTTAACCTTAACGGTACATGGACGTGGACATCGACAAAAAGTTTTCGTGAGGTTCCAAATAGGGCTAAGAAAGCCCTTTACCCTCGGTATGGATATGAGAAGCACTGAAGCTTTTCACGCATGGTCCAAGAAGAAATGAAAAAACCTTAATGGTCAATATCGTCTAAAAGCCAATGACATCCGATTCCGTCTCTCTCCGGTAGGTAAATTATCACGCCACTCACGCGAATAAAATCAAATTATGCTAATTTATTTAGTGTCAAACGCGTGCGTTCCTTTGGTCGTAAATTGCAGCACCATTTTTTTATGAGTTGATTTTTACTGTTTTGAAACAGCGCACAAGAAATGTAAAAATTGTTTTCCTATTCCATTTTCTTATTTTTTAACGTAGGATTACGTTCCTCCATAACGGTCCTGCGGAAAGGAAAATTTCAGATACTAAAACCGTCCGTCCATCAGTCCTCGCGAGTTATAATTTTGGCAGTGCGCCAAACCCAATCTATCGCTATATATATATATATATATATATATATATATATATATATATATATATATATATATATATATATATATACACATACGTACATATATCTAGATACATATATACATAACGCATACATACATATATACATACCATAGAGGTAAGAAACGATAATTAATCCTATGTTAATAACCCGCGGTAGTTTTGTTAGAAGAGACAGCCTGAAATATTTTTTTTTGTTCTTTTTTGCTTAAGACAAACCCTAAAATGTGTACTTATTAGCCTTATGTTAGATTAGATGTATGAGAAAATATTACCAACGGGTACTATTCAATTGTAAGTATTTTGTGATATTTTATACAGCGATGAGAGAATTGATGTTGCAGTAAAACTATCGAATTTTAATTCTGAAAATTTTATATACAAATAAATAATTTCAGTCTCACTCTCTGTACCAGCAAACTGCATATATGAAAGGTTTTAGAATCCTTGGAAAATGCTTGTGGTGGAATAAAATGTTGTCTTTTCCAAGAAAATATTGTGTTTCTTTTTGTTTCTTTCGAGACAGTGTGTGTGGGAGTTCAAAGAAATTGTAAGAAATACTATGAAATCTCTTAACGATTTTATTAGCAAATCCAGAGAAACTTTTGACTCTTCCATTTATTATTTTCTAATTCTCGTCTAAACACGGGGTCCAAAGTAGCTTAGTAGTAGCGAATAGGACACCGGACTGAAGGTGTTCGGTTCGAATCCCGACGAATGCCATTTTCCACGAGGTCAGTGGATGGAGGGAGGTGTGAGCCAGATGTCGCACCTGGATTTCTAAATCAAAATTGAGGTGGCACCAAGGGAGCAATGTTTACTCACCTGTATGATGCCTCCAGATAAAAAGTAGTGAGCAATTTCAGTGGTTTCATGCTAATGTCTCAAGAAAAGTTACTCCGCATTAACCAGAAAAATAATTTCGGCTGAATCTTTGTTTTCTCGTAGAAGAAAAAAAAATGTGTCCTTAGTTTTATATAATTACAAGATAAAAAGAACTTTTTATATACCACGTTTTTAAATTTTCTGTTGAATCATAAATGACAATTCTCTCTTAATTGCACAAACCTTCACTTAATTATTCTTTTTCATTTTCTTTTATTTAATTTTAATCACTTTTTAGTCGTTTCCACTATCCACAGACTTTGTAAACTGCTAACTTTTATAATTTTTTAAAATTTTTCTCACAATATTTTTGTAAACAAACTAAATTCACAGGTATTTTGTTTTCAAAATCGTCAAACGCCGTTAAACAAAAGTGCAAGCATTGAATTCGATCGAAGCGCCACCTTGCGGATTTTTCCGGCTAAAAGTATCAAAATAATGCATTGTCATCGTGTTCTGAGCTATTCTAAAAGTTTCAAATGTCTAGCTAGTCGGAAAGTTAGTTAAAAATCGATTGCAAGATTTGTACTGGACAAACACACAAACAAATAAGAAAGCGAGTTAATAAAAACATGGTAATAATAATTAAAAAGTGCACATTGTTGAAATGAACGGTAGTAAATATTTGCTCTAGGATATAAGAAAAATATGACGCATTTCTCACTGCAAACCACTGCAGCAGACATTATCTTGCACGCCAAATAGCCAAATAGGTGTTGAAATTCTCCCACAATAATATTTTAATAAATACCGAAAATTGAAGGTCGTTACGTATAGAACAGTTGAATTTCCGTCCCTCCAATAAATTATGCGATTCTTAATAATAAGTTCAGAAATTAAGTTAACTGATAAGATAGCTGAAAATGGTTGTATTCAATTCTTCAGCTGTAGTAATTTGTTATTCATTACATGAAGAAACAAAAAGCTCATAAACTTCTAAGAATAAAAAATAAAAATAAAATTTTTTAAGGTTTAAAATTGTATTTCTTTATCAAAATAAAGTGAAATTTATTTTTACACCATGATTTCTCCGTTACATTGGTTTATAAATATTGATAAACATAAAATAGAACGACACTTATTACTCTTTTGTACATAGGTGATGCAAGTACAATAACAGAAAATTCGAGAAAATAATTTAAAACAGGAAATCTTCATTTTAAAAAAAAGTAATAGAATATTGTTATTTTTTAATATAGAAACCGGTTTGAAAATGCCGGTATATTCATGCATTTGATAGCATAGTGGTTACATCTTACATATACATATGCCTCACATATTAGTTTTCAAGCTTTCTATGAGTTATTTTATTATTATCAATCTTTTAATATATTTTTTTATTTATTTTTCAACACTGCAAACACTTGTCTTAGCAACTTTCACCCATCAACAGTACAAAATTTTCTTAGCTTTATTATAGGAGCACCATACGGGGCAATCTATAAGGTTGTTCATGATATTTTTTGGCCAACATGTCCAATTCCTGCAGCAAATCTGTCTACATGCAAGCGAAATGGGACTGATATCTGGAGATTCTGATGATCTCTGAATTTTCACAGAAGCGTGCGCGCGCGGAATATATCTCTCTCTTCACTTTGAAGGATATTACCGACCATTTGAGGTGGAAAAAATGCGTTATTATCCATGAGTATTAACTACGAATAAGACCTACGAAACCTCAAGAGATTCGAATTTATGATTTTAATATGTCGTTTCAGCATCTTTCATCAATCACAATCTTCGAAGGATGTGGAGGTTCGTGGGTCTTTTCAACGTTATGCCCCCCTCCCATATCAAAACCTACCTCTAAATTTGTCTCCTTTTAGGAACAGAGGTGGCCTAGTGGTAGTAGGTGGGGCTTCGGACTGGAGTGTTCGGTTCGAATCTCGACGACACCATTAAATATCTTCGTGTCTAGGCTGGACATGGGCACGTTAAATCTGTAGAGCGGGATGTCCTTCTATGATGTCAGAGAGGGTGGAAGAAGGTACAAACCCACCAGATGTCGCCCCTTGAAGTCCTTGGTCTAAATTGTGGTAGCAGCCTATTCACCGGCAGGTATTCAATCCCGGATGGCCGTAGTTGCTCTGCTGGTTTGAACATCGACAAGAAACAGTGTAAAGAGCATCTAGACTCATCAGAGAAGAACGTATTGCACCCCACCAATTCAGAGACCAGTTTCGATTTTCTTCACTCTACTGTAAATGTGTACACCTTTGCGCAGTTGTGGACCTCACACAAATTGCTAAGATACAGACCAGTACCCTTGAGGTCCCTAAAAATTTTCTGTCTGAATTCAGCAGCTCCTGTGGTGTTGATAGCTCTCCAGATGACCATTCAAACATCGTGCTGTGACGCCCCGCAGATAGAGCTAGATACCGGTCCATCTAACGATGGAGGAACTTTTACTGACTCTCATCTAATGCTTCCAGTGCTTCGGAAATCTCTCCGCAATTTTGAAATCCCTCGAGGTAGTTCAATCAGCGATGTCATTCATTTGAGCGTTTTGCAACTTGAGTCGGTGACGGTCCAACTTCCATCATTCCGATTATTCTATCGGAATGATTATTATTAAATTCCGATTATTATTAAAACCCCTTCAAGCCCAGAATGTTCTGCAACGACGCGCTCCCACCAGCCCGCGCTCTTCGCAGACGAGATGTTTCCCCCGGCCCGGAGAGTTTTTGATGTTAAGCCTAATTCAGCAAATAAATCGTAAAAATTCAATCAAATTAAAAATTTTAATTCAAAACGTGGAAAATAAGAATATTATGATGGTAGCTTAATTACATATCAATAACATTTATAAAATATTAAAAAAATATGAATAAAATACTTTTAACTTTTTAAATAAAAATAATAACACAAATACTCTAACTACAAAAGAATAGAAGTACGAATATAGAACTATACACAAATATAAAAATATATACTAAATGCAATGCTTTCAACACTATAGGAAATTTAAAACTTAAAAACCAGGTTATTTTAAAAGTTTTGCAGAGTATGATACTTCTCAAAGCACTCTTCTACGCATAGCCCGACTCCACAAATTTTGCATTCATAATACGTTCTCTGAAACCGGCGTTCTTTCACACGCGTTCTTGTGCATACAACACATCGCTTTCGTGATTTTACACCTTTATCATTTATGTACAAACTAGGAAAATGCCTACCTGTCAATCTGAGAGGATTAGGCACGGGAGATTTTGAAGATAACTTTGTCATTTTGGGTTCAATATATTTTTCAACTATTTGATATATTACGCGCGACTTGAATTCTAAATTTGATAACTTTTTTCCTGTTGATTTCATAAATAAAACATTGGCATTATATAAAGCCATATCCATGAATCCGAAAAATAATTTTCGATACCATTTTACGGTTTTTCTAAAGGCAGGATAATGATACATTACAGAATCTCCCGTGTCTACTCCTCCCATATATTTGTTGTATTCAACAACACAATGCGGTTTTAGAATTTCTTCTTTTGTTTGCCTATCTTTTTTTCCTGTAGGCACTTTCTGGTTATTGTGAATTGACGTTATAATAACAACATCTTTTTTTTTGTCTTTAAATCCAAATACATTTACAGAATTCTTTTGAAATGCCAAGAATTTATCTTTTTGAAATTTTCGGGGCAAGCTTTTAGGCATTCCCGAACGATTTTTTGAAACAGTTCCACAAATGTTTGTTTTCACGGAGTTCAAGTAAAATGCCAAATTTGGAGAAGCAAAAAATCTGTCTAAATACAGGTTGTACCCTTTATTCTCAAGAGTTGAGAGCAAAGTCTTCACAACTCTTTCTCCGTAAAGGCCGCTTGTATTAATGAGTTCGGTGTCCTTTCCTGTGTAGATGAGGAAATTCCAAATATAACCCGTTTGGGACTCGCAAAGTTTGTAAATTTTTATCCCATACCGCGCACGTTTGGATGGGATATACTGACGAAAGCCAATGCGGCCCTTCCATCCAAACAAACTTTCATCTATACATATTTCCCTATCAGGTGTGTATAATTCCTTGAAGTTTTTTGAGAGGATTTCGAGAACAGGTTGGATTTTATATAACCTGGGACCACTGCTATCTGATGTGAAATGCAAAAATCGCAGTACATCGCAAAAGCGATTTCTTGACATTGCCGAATTGAAAAACGGCGTTGCAAACACCGTATCAGTTGTAAAATACATATGGATTGTAGGTTTTTTTATAATGCTCATCAGCATCACTAACGCCAGAAAAACCCTTATTTCCTTGTCCGTTACCGGTACAAAATTCGATGGAGCATCTGACGGGCCTGGATCACTGATATTTGCCGTAAAAAATGCACTTGCAAATTCATTAGTCTCTCTTGTAATTAATTCGATGAGTTCCTCGTTAAAAAATAAACTGAAAAAGTCCAATTCCTTTTCAGGAAGCTCTTCAGGCTCTAAATTCAACCCACTCTTAGATAAAAATGTCAAAAGAGGAAGATCTTTCATATCTTGACTCCATCCGTCATTAGATGCTCTATTTGCATCACTAATAACACTATCATCGTCATCATCATCATCATCTTCACACACATCTGATTCTTCACTCACATAAATATCTGTTTCACTATCACTCGAATCACTCTCCTCATTCATCATACGCGCAATTTCACTTTCCGTAAGATATTTCACTCTTTTCGCCATGGGTGCATAAACGAAACTAATAGAAAATAAACCCTCATGCACCCTCTGTACTACCGATAAACAAAAAAAACCAACCCATTCTCTATCCCCCTATTCGTCCTAAAATCCAGTGTCACAATAAAAAACAAAAACATTAAACTCCCCACAAAACACGCCTTTGAGATCAGCTCTTTAACTTTACTGCTACTCCACAAAGCAATCACGTGTGTTTGTTTATGTTAACTCCTGAGTCATTCCCAGCTGTAGGAATTCCGATAACAGAAACACAGGCTGAAAGTTCAGACCTCATATGACCTCCACAATTCAAAATTACGGTATAGTATTGCCATCTAGTGTCATTAAAAAATTCTAAAAAAACGTTCCAAAGTTTGGTTCCTTATACGGAATTATGGGCAGAAACAAGCGTTCGCAACGAGTTCCCAATACGGATCGATGGGCCGGTGAGAGCATAATTTTCCCGTACCGTATAGGGTACGATGGGCGCGAAGGGGTTAAATGGATCAACTTGGCAGCAACACTTTCCGCTAATTATAAGGTACAGGAATAAGATCTGTACTCTGGAGACAGCTGCATTTAAAGATCTACGATATGCTCCTCTTGTATAAGAATACACCCCCGGCTGATAAAATTTGCATGTGCATCGAGATTAGTTTAAGAGTGTGATAATCTGCACTCAAATATCTGCTGCTCTGTTATTGGTAACTCTACCTAGTACGTTTAACGATTTAATCTTAACTTTTGAACACCGGTATTTGTATAACTTACAATCAATGTCTGCCATGAACTCAAGTCTTAGAACTTCGAAGATAGATCCTCGTAGAGTTATTAAAATAGCTCATACTACGAAAATCCTTCCTCACACATATAAAAACATCTGTTCATGAATATAAAAGCCATTATAGGTTTCTGAAAGAGTGAATTGGCAGCTATTCAGATCAACCCTAGGAAAATTCATACCCGTTAATGCGCAGTACATTTGCAATAAGTTGCCCTTATTTTAATTTTTTTTCAGAGAAAAAGAATTATTGTATACATTGTTTTTGTTTTGTACAATGTGCTATTTGGAGTTTTGTAAAACATTTGTAGGTGAAAGGGACCCATAAAAAATTTGTTGTTACAATTGAACGTTACAAATTTTCAATATGTAAGACAATAGACCATTGATGGTGCAATATATAAGTATGTAGAGTGTCATATTTACGATGAGTGAAAACACTATGTGCAGTTACTTTGGCTGAACGAACACTCCAGAGACATTGACATCGTTAATGCAATTTTTCTTTAGTGTTACGCTGAATTTATGAAGAGAAGAGGTAGATTCAGGTAATGAATAAGGGCCTGTTCACATAGGAGTCCGTTGCGTAGCGTTAAAGTATTGAAATATATTTAACCAATGACAAACCTCCAAACGATTAGTAACAAAATTTTTAACGCCTATGATTGGTTTATTTTCGTCTCAACCTCATCTTTCCTTTAACGCTACGCAACGGACTCCTATGTGAAAAGGCCCTAAGTCATATATTTGTCTAAAATCAACCGAAAGATAAATGAAGTTGAAAGTAGAAAAATCTTGGAAAAGGTTTATATGAACAGGGAAACTTACACCGACAGGTTAGACATGGTTACGCATGGACAGAAGCTCTGACCTACTATGAAAATATTCAAAAGGCCGTTTGAAAGAATTTTTATTAATATGTGTGACTTAAAAACAAAATAATTTAAATTTGTGACATAAAAGCCAACAAATAGTTACAATTAAAACTGATAACAGCTAATTCGCATTCTTATATTTTCGGCAAATGGGAAGCAATAAGTAATAGTTTTGATCTAAAAGAGAGGGAAAAATATATACATGGGGTAAGGGACAAATTCTTCTTCAGTCCTTCCAGAAAGGGGTGTAAATTCTTGATTCACTTCAGGTACCTTATTTTTTTCATTCCAGGCCACTGCGCATATAAAGCAGCTCAACAGATCTCCTTTTTACCACATTTCTTTATTACTCAAAATAATTTGATACAGTTTGGAACTTAATTGATTTAAACATCAATTATTTACCTTTAGACCTCAGTTATTTCGTCAAACTTTTGTGTATAAAATTTCTCCCAGCTCAAGTGTTCTTTAAAATTAATATGCAAATATTATTGCTTTAGAGAGGTATTAACTAATACATTAAGATTTTTGAAGAGCAAACTCGGTATCTCTTGAGTAAGAAATCAATTTGAATTTTTGCAGTTCTGCCCATATGAAGCAAATACTGAAAAAAAAGAGTCATGATTTTTTTTTTTTCAAATGAAATGTAAATTTCTTATTGATACAAAGGCACTCTCCAAAAAAGAATATACGTATTTATACAAGTCTAACGAAATGATACAGAAAAGGGACCAAGAATCCTCGGGCCATTGCGCCTTAGAACTTTGTCTAAGAAATAAGAGCCAAGTGAGAATTTTTTCCCCAGGTCCAATGTCGGCCCTTGGCATCCCTATTTATGTTCATTTTAAAAGGGAAATTTTTAGGCATTTGTCTCTTATACTCATCATTTTTTTTAAAAATCATTAATCAGTAAGTACGTATTTATAGTTACAGATGACGAACCGACATTGTCTTCTCGGCTATAGTTTTTATTTTATCCAAAAGCATGTTCAGTAATCATACGATTCGCAAGTTTGGTTTGGTTTGGAGCGCTACGGTCAATTTTTGCTACACGAAGGCTAATTAGACTGGGGCCTAGTGCTTTAAAGCTGATTCCGAACGGCTACAAACGTCTATGCCAAGAGAGGTTCTCAGCACAAAAAGTCGTAAGGTTAGAAAAGTTTCAAATATCATTTTATTAAGAATCACGTTTACCTACATAGCCATTACGCTTTAACTTTACAAAATATACATCTAAATGAGAAATATTGAATGAAAATAAAATATAAATGCTCCCCTTGTCAAATAAATGCATAATTTATAATCCCTTTGACAATGTTCAGACTTCTAACTTATTATAACACTGGAGTATCTTCGAAATATTCGGAATGGTAAAAGAGTGTACTTTAATGGTGCCGGCTTATATTTACGAACTGTGAAGTATCTGAACTTATTGAATAACCTACCAAAGATTTATGACCGTGCTCCACCAGCCGAATGTTTTTCAATGTTTTGCTTTTTAGTAACTGTGACTGTTGTGTAGAAAATTTCAATGAGCGTGGTACGGCAGTGTCTAAGCAACCGGCCAGTGGCCGGTTCCGTAGTTACGGAGACTAGGTAACCGGCTGGCTGCGCATGCGCTTTAGCCAATCACTGATCGCAGCGCCACCATTTAGTAACTACCGCCATTTTACTGCACGAGCATGAGATAGTACGACGTATATTGCTTGTCATTTCGTCGGGTTTACTAAAGAAAAAAAAATATGCAGATTTACTCACAACACGAAATAAAGTAGATTAAGGAGCAAAAACTATTCATGTTCTCGACCTTCAGGTATGTGATGTGATTTTTTAATAAGTAATAGTTTTTTTTTTGTGTATTATCCATGTGGGGATTAGGCGTAGCAGGACTAAATTTGCTTGAAAAATGCGAGACTATTCGTTTGAGCCAAATAAACCGATTGTCTGTTATTCTACTGCTCATTGATAATTTTATATTTTCATTTCAGACCTGTTGTAACATTTTGCCATGGAAATACAGGCATAAGAAAGTTCGATTGGTGCAACTTCCATGCGTGATTCGGAAAAATGCTCAGGATGGAATAACTTTGAAAATACTTTATATCTGCATCCTATTGTGAGTATTGCAAGGTTAGTAAAAATTTTACGTCCTATATCATTATATTTAAAGATATGATTATGTCATATTTAATACCAGTCGAATAGCGACTGAGTTGAACATGAAATTTATCGTAATTCAATAGTTTGTTAACCATTTTATTTTTTCTTAGTATAATTGTATAATTTTCGTAAGAAATGGTAGAGCTAAATCTAAAGTTTGAATGCTACCTTTGTTCATATAAATGCTTAAACTGAAATCGGTAGTAATAAGGGATCATCTGTATAGCTTACTAAGGGCATTTTACAGTTATTCAAATTTGCTTTCATGTGTAAATGAATTGTCTGAAAACATTATGCTTTGGGATTAAATGCATTCGGTAAGTTTAGAGCAAAATTTACCAATCTGTGGTGAATTTGTCACTAGTTAGTCATTTTCCTTTTTCATTTCAGAATTATCGACCCATTTAGCTTTAAAAAAATCACTAAAGATGGGTCCAAATTTCGCGTTCAGCTTATGCTTTTACGACGTTTTCCTGAAACATATCTGAAAAAAGTTATCTGAACAGCTGTGGAAATATAAAGCACTGTAAGTTTAGTAAAAATTTGTTTCTATGATATATTAATGTCCAATGTATTCAGTCACATCCCTGTTATATATGGTATAATTGATTCTTAAAACGTTAACTGAAAGTGCTAGACATTACAGTTATTAAGTAAAAGTATTTCATAATTTCAATGATCATAAAATTATGATAAATGTTATCAATGATATTAATTTTATTTCCTAAATTTTGTTTTTGTTAATTTAGGATAATCATGTGCTTTTATGTTACAGCAGTTCAATATTTTAAAATTTTCCTTCCTTACAGGAAATCCATCGTTTAAAAGCCAGCTGGTAATTTTCTCTGGAGCAGAATTTATATGTAATGTTCTGTTTCAAGAAAAAAACTTGCTAGCTACAATTGTATACAAGGATTGAAAGTTATGATAAAATGTTAAATGTAATATCTGTAAAAGGCATTGTAAAATACTATTAATGTTTTTACTTTGGATATAAGGATTTTTTCTTATGCAATGTTTTACATTTTTAAAGTATTTAAATCAAATGAGGATCCAATTTTTAATTTTGTATCATATAGCTTTTTATCTAGTTTTATGTATATAAGGTAATATACTTGATTTTCTTTAATTTTCTTATTAAATTTCAATTTATTTTTCAGAATAGCCATTAGTTTTTTTTTTTTTTAAGAATCCTGTATATTATGTCACATATCAGTTATTGCCATTTGAGGTAAACTGGTTATAAATAGCTTTCCAATATAAATTACTAAATAGAAATCAAGAGTTGTTTATTAAGTTTGTATATTTAAGCAAAAGAGACTATTCTAATGAAACCTTACATTAAATATTCAAAGCATATTGCTTACATGATGAGGTTTTGCACTAATAAGGTTTTAATTAATGCACTATTAAGGTTTTGCACTAATAAGGCACAAATAAGGATGAGGTTTGACACTAATAAGGTTTTGCAAGTCCCTTCTTGCTCACATCACTGTTTACACCAAATGTAACTTAATAGCTTCATTTGAATGTTAAACCCTCCTCTGTTGATTTTAATATTTTTGTATTTATTCAGAATTTATATATTTAGAGTGCTTAAATTTAGTTTACTTTTATTCTTAAACCAAGAGTGATCACAAAGTAACCTTCACAGAAAGAATAAAGTTCCATAAATTCCTGCTTGATAAAGAGAGAATTTTATTATCACATTGCATTTGGGCAACTGAGTTTGAATGTATTTGTAGAACCAATGTGTGTGAGCTTTATTTGTACAGTTTAATACTGGTTATGAACAATATGCATTTTCACATTTTCTGGTGTTCTATGTTTTTAATAACAGAGGACACAATATGTGAAAAGACACTATGTCTTTTACATCTCCTTTCTTACAAAGATAATTAGTGTTAATTGATCTATGTGTGTGTCTCATCAGATGTTGGTACAACAATTAAGAGAAAAATAACAAAGCTTTTCTAACTTCTAAAAATAAGACAAAATGAAAAAAAAAAATTCCATCCCACTATCGTCGTACACTGTTTGTGACATACATTTTATGTTACCTCGAAGTCAGAGTGATTTGCTCTTCTGTTTTAAAATACCGTATGTGGGGGCAAAGGTTTGCAGTTTTGAGTTTTTGGTTTTTTACGGGCCTCCATTAGATCTTATCGCCCGAAAAAGTCACTTGTATTGTAGTTGGGTATCTCCTCGACCTTCTATAAAATAATGAAATTTTTCCCCGAAATGTTTAGGCACCGAATTTTTAATTTTACCAAAACACCTGTTTGCGAACCTTTGCCCCAATCGGTGGAGCAAAGGTTTGCACTGCAAACCTTTACCCCACTCGTTGGTTTCTAACTGGATAGGCATAGAAAATCACAAATAGAGTCAGGGTTGGGTTTCTTCCGGAAGAAACTGGTTTATTCCAGGACAGTGGAAGAAATGGAAAAACAAAACAGATGCTCAAAATCAAAATTAAAATATATTAACTATATAAAGGAATTAAACTCAAAACATAATATATCAAATCTAAAGTGCATAACTTAATTAATATTAAAGATATTATTTTTTAAAATGCAATCCTTTGTATGAGCTGATACTGACAAGTTTATTTCCCTCTTCCATTTCATTTGCACCTTACCTTACACACCTGCAATGTTTTATTCTCTCTTATTGTTCAAGTCTGGCCCTATAAGGCTAGAAAGAATGTAGTCAGTCATAGGCACCCATTGATTGTGTCTCTGACTATGGCACACCTGTGTGCCATAATGTGTGCTGGACATGTAAAGGAGAGTAAGAACAAGCCATTTTTCTTTGAAGTTTGTTTGCATTACCAATATAACAGGAAATGAGGTGGACACACCAAATAAATTTTAAAATATTTGCAACTGCAGTGACATACCCAATGAGCTCTATGGGTATGTCGAAATGCTTTAAACTCTCCTTAAGTTCTGCAGGACTTGAAAGAATTTTTTCTTCTTTTGCATTCATCCATTCTAAGTTGAGAAACCAATTGCAGCATCCTATTGCTAAAAAACTTTTGTTTTGCTATACCATGTTGCATTGTAGTATGGAAAATGAGGAAGTTGATGACATTTTTTAATACAATAATTAATGTATATTAGTTTAAATAATAAAAAATTATGCTGGTTAAATTGAAATGGATAACTTTTAATGGATTTTGTGTATTTTGGATAAAATTTGTTTTGTTCAGGTGTCTGATTTGATCTTGGCTAAAAAACTGATGTAATTATTAATTTAGCATATATAATTAATTAAATTTTTATAGGTCTAATTGAATTTACTTAAGGTTATCTATAAGAAAAATGCATTTATTGTACCTTCAAAGTTGCAACTTATATAGTAAATTCTTAAATAAAAACAGTTTCTTCCATTTTTTTCCACTAGTGGAAGAAACCTATTTCTTCCAGCCGGATTTTTCTATGGTTTTTTCCACTTTGGAAGAAACTTGCCAACCCTGAATAGAGTTGTCTAAATAATTTTATTTCACATTTTGTAATCTTTCGAAGGGTATAGAAAGTCACATAAGGTCATAGAATATCACAAGTAGAGTTGTCTAAATAATTTTATTTCACATTTTGTAATCTTTGTAAGGGTGTTATACATATAGAAAATCACAAATTGAACGGGGTTAATCTCAATAATTTTTTTCGTAAACTAAAGAACTTCCAATTCAAATATCAACTATTAACACTATCGTTATATCATATCTTAGGCTTTACTCAGTCTTTTAAAACCGTAAAAATTAAGCAAATTAATGTAGGCAATAAATTGACTTAGTACACTTGACTAGATGCATTAATCCTATTTACTGATTGATTTTTGATTCCGTGAATAAAATATTATTAAATATCACTTATCTTATTATTATTCAAACTCCGAAAAAGAAAAAAAATATTTTAGCGTAGGTAAAGAAACAGGGTGTCTAGCAGTACTTGCTTGGAAAATCCCCCCCCCCCCCCTCTCTTTTTCCTTTGCTATCTAGGTAGCAAATTATCCGAAACTCGTTATTTAATGAGGGAGAGCTAATTTCCCTGACCAGACCTTCCAAGCCTATAATGTCTTGTAACAACATTTAATTATTTTATCTTGTAAAATAAGTCTTTGTTCAGAACTGTTTTATTTTTTGTGTTGTACTAATTTATTTTATTTTTAATTTATGGATTTTCAAGCATTTTATAAAAATAAATTATAATTAAAAACAAACAGTTTTATCAAAAACCTTAATTTATTTTCAAATTACAAAAATGTGAATGCCTATTAATAATTGCCAAGTGAAATTTGAAGTTTCCTTTAAGCATTGAAAACTTAGTCAACTATATCTATTGAATTTTTTAATTCCAGGTAAAAAGGGTTGTAAATGAAAGTTGGATGACTGGAACAATGGAAACAAACTTGACTTTACAATAATAGTAGAACAGCTTTCTCCAATATATATTGGCTATAATAAAAAATAAAAATAAATTAAAAAAAGAAAAAGGATTTCGGAACGTTTCCCCTCTGCCGCACATACGAGTATTAGAGCATTTTATTCTCGTTTATTTTGTAGTAATTTTTGTTTATTTGAAAATATTATAAGGAAAAGGTTGAATAAAATTCTCGCATTTGTAGGTCAAAATGCTAAATTCCCGTATAATTCGCGCATTTTCCCCGACGACAAAATCTCTCATATAATTCCCGCACGCTAGACGCCATGTTTCAAGATGAATGTTTGCCGTAAACTGAAACCAAGAACTAAAAGACGTTGTGAATAAGGATTCCTAATGAAAAGAGGACATGAAACAAATGAGGCTGTGAAAGGCAAAGTGGTGTAAGTCATTAAGTCAAGTGGTGTAAGTCAAAAGAGTTTAACCGCCAAAACTACAAAAAATTCCACCATAAATTGAACAAATTATAATTCATAACAATTATTACAATATTGCAAATAATAACTATTTACAATTACAGCATAAATTGAACATGGAGATTACATATTTGACCCCAAACGAAAAAAGTTGAAAATGTGACCTACACCACTTTGCCTTTCAACGCCTCAAATGTTACTAGTATGAGGGGCAAAGGTTTGCACTGCAAACCTTTACCCCATGACTCCTGCAAACCTTTACCCCATTTCTTGCTGCTTCAGTTTTGGCAGAATGACGCCATTGTATTTGAATTAATCCAAAACTCAAGGTAGGATTTGAAAGGTTATTTACCACCCTAGCATGCGAAAATAGACATAAAACAGTTCGTGAGTTTGAGTGATGCTCAAAATTACTCAAAAATAGCAAAAAATTACATTAAAAATGATAATGAATGAGCAGTAGGATACATCATGGATGGCAGTGGGTTGCAGGACTTATTGAGCATTGCCTATGCTCGGGCATCAATTGAGAAACAGATGACGGGCCATGCATATTCGAGAGCTGAAAGGGCTCACATGATGTGCCACTTGGCAATTGCAAAGATCGTTCTTTCGAAGATTGAGATTTCAGATGCCACCGAAGAGCGAGATGCCACCAGTGACGTAGACTGTTCTCTTTTTGAATCAGATACAGCTGTACAAAGTATTGTGCAGATATTTACTCAGAAATTAGGAGAGCTGGAAAATAAAGGACCTACAGCATTGGTTCTCAACGGGGGCGGTACCGCCCCCCTGGGGGCAGTGGGAGGATGCTGAGGGGCGGTGAACTGGTTTTGGGTTGTAGGGAGGCGATGGGTATGTTTTGGGCGGTAAGGGGGCGATGAGCATGTTTTGGCCTTCGAACTTAATTTTAAAACTCCCCCAAAAATTTATTAAATCGATTATCCGGTTTACACCATTTGTACCACCGCATGCGTTGAGCGTTCTATGAAAGTTTCATTTCACTATGAATGTTTCATTTGACCCGTGTTTCTTGTGTTGATACTGCCGGCTGTCAAGGAAGTATTAGAATAAGTTTTGCACCATCCATCCGCATTCAGTGTTATAAAAAATGTCCCATTAAGCAATGATACAGTGCGACGACGAATTGATGAGATGGCTGAAGATGTTGAAACTTCCTTATGAAAACTTTTGATATCCACCGAATTTTCTCTTCAGGTTGATGAATTAACCTTGCCAAGTACTAATGACACTTGACTGTTAGCGTATGTCCGGTTTGTGAAGAAAGAAAAAATTATTCAAGAGATGATTTTTGCAAGAAGCTTGATTTCAGATACTAAAGGTGAATCTATTTTTAATACTGTCAAAGATTATTTTAAAGAGAAAAATATTCCTCTTGCGAACATTATGTCTGTTGCCACCGATGGAGCTCCTGCAATGGTGGGTCGTCATCGTGGGTTCATTGCCCTTTTGTAGAAAGATGTACCAGGTATTTTAGCTGTTCACTTTTTGATTCATAGACAGCATTTAGTTGCAAAAATCCTCAGCGACCGATTGCAATATGTCATCTCTGCTGTGAACAAAATTCGCAGTAATGCACTCAACGATTGATTATTCGGGCAGCTGTGTAAGGACAACGATGAAGAATTCAATCGCTTGCTTCTACACAACGAGGTTCGCTGGCTCTCAAAAGGCACCTGCCTCAATAGGATCTAGAATCTTTTCGACTCTGTACTTGAGTTCCTCGAAGAGAAAGGTGTAGCTCTGTGAGATAGATTGGTACAATTTAAGATTGATGTTGCTTACATGACCGATTTATTCACAAAATTCAATGAAATTAATTTGCAGCTTCAAGGCGAAGAGCTCAATTTTATCACAACAAAATCTGTTCCTGCCTTCCTAAAAAAACTCACTTTGTGGAAGCAGAATTTTAGTCACAACGAGTTCAGCCTGTTTCCAATCTTGTCGGATCTGCATAAGAGCAGTGAAATCCCATTCGATGAAACACAAGTTTACTGTCAACAACTTGAGTCTTTCCACAAGGACTTTTCTGAGCGTTTTGAGGATATTTTGTACCTGGAAGTCTCTCAATGGGTCATGAACCCTTTTATGAATATTGAGACAGCAGAGATTCAGATTCAAGAGGAATTGGTCGAACTTTCAACTAATGAAACTTTGAAAGCCTACTTCCAGGATGGTGGTCGTCTTACAGAATTTTGGCTTCAAAGTAACATCAGTAGCCTCTACCCAGGACTGTGGACTATGATCAAAAAATTTCTTATTGCCTTCCCTTCCTCCTACCTTGTCGAGCGAGGATTCAGTGCCGTGACTGATCTAATTACAAAAAAGAGAGGTCGACTCTAAATCGTGGAAAGAGGGGACTTGCGCCTTCATCTCTCTAAAAATATCGAAGCGAAAGTTCAGAAACTGGCTTTGAACCATCAAGCACAACCATCCCAATGACTTACTTGATTCCTTTATTGCTATTACTCTTTTAGTGCAATTTTTTTGTTGTTCTTTCTTAATTATCTAATTAAGAATAAATAATTTTTAAACATAAAAGAGCATTTAAACTTTTTTTGCATTACTCACTTTAATTTTAATAAAAGGAATGCAATTGCCTTCTAGGGCAAAATTATCGAGTTAAATCAAACAAACTTGGTGTGTAAATCTATTGAGAAAAATCTCTCAAAATTTTTTGCCTTTTGTAATTCTGTAACCCCCTCCCCTTCCCCATACTCTAAATTACTGGATTTTCCCAAAGGGGGCGCGTTGAAAAATGTTATGCCCCATAGGGGGGCGGCAGCTTTAAAAAGGTTGAGAATCACTGACCTACAGCAAAACTACAGAGGCTGTTCGCACATTTATTAGACGATTTTGGTAAGCGGTAATAAAAAATCGTTTGCTGCAAAAGAAATAATTGCAATTGTACTATGTTTTTAAAAGTCAAAATTATCCTCTGCGGCTTGAAAGTTTTGTTTTTATTCAAAATGGCATTTTTAACAAAGCAGTGGTTTGGAAGGCTACATTTATGCTCTTTCCAAAGAGAAATATGCATACTCCGTTATCCAAAAAAACGATGTGAGAGTCATGGTTTTGTGATATCTAAAGCGTCGATAGGTAATATTGTCAACAAGAAAGGAAAAAAAACGTCAAATTGGAGCCTCAAGTGGGACAAAAATTCCAAACAAGTATACAAGGAAAAAACGGACATCTTCGACTATTGCAAAGGTACGTTGTTTAATGTTAAAAGAAAATCCCCCTACTCAAAGGACAGTTGCAAAATCATTAAAATGCTCGGTGTCCACTGTAAACAAATGATAAACGTTGATTTAAATCTTAAGAAAGCGAAAAAACGCAATGTGCATCGTCTTTTTCCAAATCATACCGTATGAACTCAGGACACGCTGCAGAATTCTATATGAGAAACACTTATCCTTAGAAAAATGGAAAACAATTGTCACAATAGATGAATCATGGGTGTATTTAAATGATTGTAACAAAAAAAGAGCCATTTATTATCATAAAAGGGGAGAAAAAAATTTAAGTACATGGTTCAAACAATCGAAAGAAAGTTTTTCTAAGGGATTCATGATTGTTGCTGGTTTTTCTTATAATGGCAAGTTAAAAATAAAGAGAGTGGAAAAAAATGTCAAGATTAACTCCAAATACTATCAGGAACATATTTTATCGCCAATTTTTCTGAATGAAATACCATCGCTTTACCCACAGTGCCATCAATCTGTGAGACTCCATCAAGACAAAGCTAGCAGTCACACATCAAAATCCACTGTAAATTTCCTAAAAGAAATGGAACAAAAACTGGTATCAAGGCCATACCCTTCACTGATATCCCTACTAAATCTCCCGATGTATCACCTATGGATTTTTGTGCTTTCAGACTTTTAAAATCTGCATTATCCAAACGTCGTCCCAAAACCCTTACAAGACTCTGGAAAGCTGTTCAGGAGGAATGGGATAGAATACCTCTTCTGACACTTCAAAAGGCATCATTATCCTGGAAATTGCAGTGTCGAAAGATAGTTCAGAATAAGGGATGTCAAATAGAACATTTAAAACACAAGAATTTTATGTAATTTATTTTTGTGAATACAATATACATCGTCTAAAAAAATGTGTGAACAGCCACCCCACTATAATGAATGCCATAATTATAGCTTTCGCATCGTCAGATCCACTTTTTTAGGGCCGGATACTTTTGGGCCAGCATTTGGTCCAACCTTCCTTGGTTGAACACAAAAATATACCTAACATTAAAAATAGTTGGTGAGCAAACATAATGTATAGTCAACACACGTATTTATTTCATTATACATTTTATTTGAAATTAAAATGATAACTAAAGGAGTCATAAAATTAATGTGATATTGCAAAAAATTAAAGCTTCAATTTCTGGGTCATCCGCTATGTTGGTTGTGTGCTTGAAAATAGTAGTTGTTCACAGATGCTTCCAAACATTTGTGACAGTGAGGGAGTACATCAAAGAGACTTGATTGAATTCTCTGGATGTCAGATTCTATTTAAAAATTTGCTAGCATTATATCTATATTGACTGAGTAGCAAAACAATTGTTTATTTTTTCCTGAAATCAATTTTTAAATTTTTGACGTTAGAATTATGCTCGAAATGCAAGAAAAAAAAAATTTAACATTTAATTGGGCTTGGAACGCGTTTATGGTTTGACTGGTTTTTACACCGGGTTTCATTTAAATGGGCATCCATAGAGTTCTGGCGCGGGTCATAAACAATTTGATTTCATCAAGTAGGCTATAAAATTTTTTAAGACCACCACTGATTTCTTTTAAAGTATACGATATCGCCACATCTAAGACCGTTTCGATTTGCATGACATGGTCCATTTTTAAAGCCGCATAAATGTTCCCCGTGTCGTCTTCTCCCTCTTTTTTTTTTTTTTCCTTTTTGCCTGGGGCACCATATGTCGCGCCGGCATCCTTCTATGTGGTCAGTGGGCTCGGTGAAATTTGTGCCGGAGCCTCAGCACGAATCCTATACGGTCTCCGGTCGGGAGGCATTAGGAACAATAAGAATCGCGCCTTCATATACTCTCGTGTCATTTAACGGTAGTCATTTCTTCAGTTACAATAAACTCGTCATTTACACGTCTGGCAAAATTGAGGCTTTACTTTTTAAATAGAGACAGGCTATTAATATTTCGCCGCACTAATACTACTTGCTTTGTTCACATATTTGCTGGAAAATTGTTCATCCACGCCGCATCCTTGGTGGATCTCATGTAGTCAAGCCGTAGAGAATGTTAGGGGCCCCAGATTACTGTTGCCTGATAGGGTAGCAAGTTCGGCAGCGGAAGATGAAAGGACAAATTCAAAAAAGATCATCGCACGGAATGTTTTCCACACGTGTGGATCCCATTTCAAGTTTAAATGACTGGTCAAGACTTATTTGCCAAAAGAGGTGCGACTTTTATATAATAAAAACAGGGGGCTCAAATAAAAATTCAGTCAACCCGAATAGGATGAACCCAAAGCATAATATTTCGCTTGCTTTGTTCACATATTTGCTGGAAACATCCACGCCATAGAGAATGCCCCAGATTTCTGTTGGGTTCGGCAGCGGAATTCAAAAAGGCACGGAATGATCCCATTTCAAGTTTAAATGACTTATTTGCCAAAAGAGGTGCGACTTTTATGTAATAAAAATTCCGTATCTGTACTTTTCTTTAAGAAATGAAACTTCGTCAACTAATGTTGAGGCACTTAAATAAAAACAGGCGGTATAGTATTTACAAAGAGATGGGAAGATTCATTTGAAAGAAAAGGACCTAGCCGTAAAATTTGTGAAAAAGTTTGTGTAAAAGTCGTCAATGAGATATTTAATACTATACCTGGTACAGCGTAAATGTCAAACCTTGCAGACCTTGTTTTACGTAAAAGTAAGAAGTGTATTTCAATAACAGAAGAGCGCTAATTGCGTTGATGTGATTTGCGGAGAATGTTTCATTGTCGAAAGACATGCAGGTATAATACCTAGTGGAGGGGAGGATGGCCTGTGACTCATAGATGAGGGGAGGCATAGGCGTAGCGTTGGGGGGGGGGGGCGTGCCCTCCTAACTTAACTTGAACTAAATTAAAATTTTAATACAAGTTCAATTAAAATCAGAAAATTGTAGAAAACTTTTAAGAAAGTTGTTTTTTTTCCGCCTTTTCAAACTGGGAAACAGAACATTCCGATTATGTGTTTAGCCTTAACATAGTTTTTAACAATGATATGATCCATAACAAAAATTCGATGCTAAACTTTTTTCTCATTTTATTTATATTAAATTTATTTTTCTCATTGTATAACTTTTGAATACTACTCAAACATCAATTCTATTGTTATTCAATTTTGAAAAAGTCATAATATTTCATATTTTAAGGGTCGTCCGGTAGTCATTACGCTGAGGTGGGTCCTAATTGAATTCGATTCGTGCCCCCTCCCCCATTAAAAGTTAGAAGCACGCTACTCCTATGAGGGGAGGCGGGAAAAGACAGTCCGGTGCTAAATATAGTAAAGCCAACTATTTAGAACCATGTTCTAATAAACTTCTCAAAAACTGCCTACATTGCGAAACACGGAACTGAAATGAATGTTTTGTGCTTAAAGAAGTTTATGTATGCCTTAAAACTTTAAAATGTGGTGCATTTGATGCTGTAATTCAGTTTAGTGATGGTATGAGGTAGTCAAGTATTTCTGACGTATTCCAGTATTTCTCCCGGCATTTCGTAGAACTGAAAAGACTATTGTGCGGGTCGGTACAACTTAGGAAGGGTCGTTGCTTTTTGAAGTCAGCCCAAATGTAACTACTAACGATCTTTGCCTTTTCAGTCGGCAGTTTTTTTATTTAGGTGCTAACGACATGACTCGTCAAAAGGGAGTGGCTAGCAGTCAGCGCTGACAATCAAAGACTAACGGACTCCTCTTCGGAAGTGAATACGCCAGACGGAATGTCTCCAGACCACTGATTTCACCAAGGGGTTGAAAGAAACAGCCTTTTGTGAAAGAAACAGCCTTTTGTGAAACAGCCTTCAGTGAAGCTAAAGTCTATAAAAATATGGACTTAAATTTCCTTTTGTTTTTATTTCTTATAATACGTTATTTTTGAAAGTGGTATAAGTCCATTTGGAGCTAAAAAAAACCGTTTATTTTTGTAAAATAATTTTAATAATTATTATTTCATAATAAAATTTAAAAGGCGTATTGGGTTAAAAACATCACTTGAATTGATTAACGTTTGACAATATTTTTTAATCAATTCAAATGCAAACTCTTAAATATCTCGATACATGAAAAAATGGACTTATACCACTTTCAAAAATAACAGTTCAAATATAGAAAAAACTCTTATCACACTCTATCTTTACATCACTGCCTTACAACAACAACACACCTGCAGTTTCATGATAAAAACAATACTGGCAAATTTTTCAGTGAAATTCCTTAAAAAATTATTTTAATGGAATAAAACCATGGCGACCCTCCTAGGGCTCACGACCCACAGGTTGAGAATTGCTGGTATAAATGGAATGACTCTTAGAATAAAAGAAAAAATCAACTCATGAACAACAAATTTCAGGCTACTGTAATAATCAATTGAGAACATCATGTTATTGTAAAATTATCCTGCTGGGTTATATACACTGCTGGCTATTAAAATTGCAACACCATGAAAGAGGGATGATACAAACGTCAAATTCGCATGAAAGGAAGAAGATGATGGGATATGCAAATGATTAGCATTTAAGCGCAATCGAACGACACAGGAGGGAGAAACGGCATCTCAAACTATTTTTCCCTTTCCCCCCCTTATTGCGGCTTCCCTTGACACTGCAGCATAGAGACTGAAGCATAAGAGTCATCCAAAATAGTGCAGGTTTAAGGGAAAAATAAAAAATAAAGGCAAATGTAAATTATAAAACTTATTTCAAATTAAACAGTAGATCAAACAAATCTAATTAAATCTAATTAAACAGTAAACTTATTCAATCCAAACGTGTGCAACACTGTGTTATTTATTCTCAATAAAATCAGACGTATAATCAGACGAAAGTCCGCAGGCTCAAAGTTTCTTTCTTTCTAATTGTTTGTATATCATTTCACTAGAACCGCGCTAAGCACATTCTGTCTGGACAGATGAACATAAAAAGCGGGGGGTGCAGCCCAGACTTAAACGACATGGGGAGTGTCATTATTAATCTCAGCGACCCTGAAAACTATGGATTCGACAGTGATATCAGTCCTTTTCGATTATATTTACATGTGCCCCCTGCCTCCCTAGGGGTGCTAGGGTGTCTTATTGTGAATCTAAACCATTCTCGAATCAACTTAATCGCACATACAAAATTTCATAAAAATCAGTCAAGCCGTTTAGGAGCAGTTCAGTGACATACACACGGACAGAAGAAATAAATAAATAAATAAATAAATATATATATATATATATATATATATATATATATATATATATATATATATATACAGGTAACCCTCCTATAACACGGCAGATAGGTTCCTAGAAAATGCCGTGTTATGTGAAATCGTGTTATATCAGACCGAGAAGCAGTACAAAAGGGGGGGGGGGGGTTACGTTCCAAACACTTATTAACAACTTATTAAAAACAACACTTATTAAAACAAGCTTTTTTTTTTAAATTTCCATATAAACAACTTAATAAATTTCTTCCTCATCACTGCTCAGTACAATCAAACGAGAATGTTTTTTTCGGTTGAACGATATCACCTTCATTTTCAGAACCTTTTTCTTCATTTAGAGTTTTTGCACCTTCTATCCTCTAAAAAATGTGTAATTTTGGTTTGTTTGCTGGTTCTTCTCTGCATTCAAGAAAAATGATTCAAGATTTTCAGCTAACCTTAGGCCTTCTTGTAACTTTATAGAGTTATAAATGAATAATTTATTATTTGTTTATACAGTTTTATATAAACTCACTGATAGTTCATCATTCCTTCCCGTCATTATTTTAAGGCAATTTAGTTTTTAAATGTGTTAAACAAAAATCATGTTGTCTAGCGCTGTAGAAGCACAGTGTTGTACAAAGGATTTCGCAATTTTTTTTATCGTGTTAGAGTGAAACCGTGTTGTAACATGCCGTGCTGTAGGAGGGCTACCTGTGTGTGTGTGTATATATATATATATATATATATATATATATAATTAGAACAAAACTATTAGAACAAATTTTTTAGAAAAACATACACACACACGTATATATATATATATATATATATATATATATATATATATATATATATATATATATATATACACATACACTGCTGGCCACTGTAAATGCAACATCCTGAAGGAAACATGCAAATAACATGAAATTTACAACATGCATTAGCGGAGGTGAGATATGCAAATGATTAGAATTTCAGCGCAGACGCACATCACGCGCGCCTGTGGCGCCACTTCAAAGCGCTATTTAAGGCTTGGAGATTTCGACGATTTCAAGTTCGGCAATTGTGTTTTTCTTGTGGTTTTTTCAAAAAACGATCAATTATGCCTCGTCGAAAACAGCGATCATCTTTTGATCAAGTATCCGAGTTCGACAGAGGAAGGATAGTGGCCTACCGAGATTGTGGATTATCTTTCAAGGAAATCGGCAGTCGTGTTGGAAGCAACCAAACAACAGTAATGCGGACATGTGATCGTTGGATGCAGGAGGGTACGACGGACCGGCGTGTTCGATCGCATCCACCTCAGCGCCCCACTTCACGTGATGACAGGCAAATTGTGCGCATGGCAGTGACGGATCGCTCAGTCACATCACGAACCATAGCACAGCACATGCAGTCAGTGTCTGCATCGTCCAGTGTCTGCGCGTACCATTCGACGCCGTTTACAGCAGAGTGGTCTGTCCGCAAGACGTCCATTGCTTTGTCTACCCTTGACGCAGAACCACAGACGTCTCCGCCGCCAATGGTGCGATGACAGAAGGATGTGGACGGCAGAATGGAATGAAATTGTCTTTACTGACGAGTCACGCTTCTGTCTGCAACACCACGATGGTCGCATTCGAGTCTGGAGACACCGTGGAGAGAGGATGCTGAACAGCTGCGTTACGCACCGCCGCACTGGTCCTGCACCGGGTATTATGGTATGGGGCGGTATTGGATATCACTCTCGCACACCTCTAGTACACATTGCCGGTACTTTAAACAGCCAGCGCTACATCTCCGAGGTGTTGGAGCCAGTTGTCCTTCCTTACCTTCAGGGCTTGCCCACAGCCATATTTCAACAGGATAATGCGAGACCACACGTGGCACACATTGTCCAACGGTTCTTCGTCAATCGCCAGATTGAATTGCTTCCCTGGCCGCCTCGCTCTCCGGATCTTTCGCCGATAGAAAACATGTGGTCCATGGTTGCTCTACGACTGACCCAGATTCCATCCCCAGCTGCCACAGGAGATCAACTTTGGGAACGTGTGGAAGCTGCTTGGTCTGCTGTGCACTAAGAAAGATTTTTCAAAAATTCTTCTTAGATTTTGAAAAATTTTATCCATATATATATTTATATATATATATATATATCCATATATATATCCATATATATATTTATATATATATATATATATATATATATATATATATATATATATATATATATATATATATATATATATATATACATACATACATACATATATATATATATATATATATATATATATATATATATATATATATATATATATATACATATATATATATATATATATATATATATATACATACATATATATATATATATACATACATATATATTTATATATATATATATATACACATACACATATATATATATATATATATATATATATATATATATATATATATATTAGAGAAAGTTGTAAGTGAAAAACCAGTATAAGCCATAAACCACTTCAGCCAGAAACCAAAAACATGAAAAGATAAGTGAAAATATGAATAGATTAGTGAATAATAGGTTTTTAGACAGTATCTTTTCATCAGCGGTGCTGATACTGTCTAAAAACCAATGGATTGTTTCTAATAAGTATGATCTGAGCAATAAACATACTTAGACACCGTACAATCCATATGAAACAGAAGAAGGATTAATCAGTGGCTTTATCATAGATCACCAAACTCGGTGCCAGACAAAGTGAAAGTTAAGTTTAGGAGACCGCAAGAAGACTGACGTCACAAACATTGCAACCATGGAGCCTATAGAATGATATGTTTTTTTATAGACAGAAATATTCCAAGCTTTTAATTTTTTGTATTGATAATCATTTACAAACAATTCTTGAAACTTTAATATAGCATTTTTGTAAGCATTACCTTCAAAAGTCTTATATTTATTAGTATTTTTACCTCTTTTAGTTCTTTTTACTATCTTAGTTTCTTCGATTAGTTGTGGGTAAATAGGATTAGCTGACACATCAGTAAAATTGAACTTAACTATATTTTTCTGCTTAAACATTTGATTTAGGCCATATGGAAAAATAGTTTTATGATTTTGCATATATATATTTTCATAAAATAACCTGTCAGATGGAGATTTAATAATGTCAACAATGGATATAATAATTTTCTCAAAATTATGTTTATTGAAATGATCAAACTCTATATTTAGTGGTTGACTATTTTATATGTTATATTTTTTAATATTAGAACGGTGCAAATTAATTTTAATATGTAATGGATTAGAAGTCTGACCAATATATTCCATATGATAACAACTGCAGGTAATTTTATAGATGCAGTTATATGCTTTACAGAATTTTTGTTTTTGTTAATTAACTTGAATTTGAGAATTGTTAGCTAGGGGACAAGTTTTGCATAGCTTATTAGAGCATCTATCAAAAACTAATGTGTTACGCCTGACTTGATTACCTGAAAAGGGCATAGAGAAAGAGAATGTGGAATATTGGTAATGGTTTGACGATCCATTGGTACCCCTATAAGTATCAATGTACCAAGCATTGACATGATTAGTTTGACATGCCAAATTGCCAGTCGCTAAAAATGGTTTACTACAGCTCATGAATAGAAAAGAATATGGTCTCTTATACTAACATATTAGGTATATGATAATTATAATTAAATACCAATACAAATAGCAAGTATAAGAGTGACATTGTAAAAAGCAAAGAGAATATAATAATAACTAATAATTAAAACTTATTATTAACCAATGCAAATAGCAAGAATAAGAGTAGCATTGGAAAAAGCAAAGAGAATATAATATTAACCAATATTATATATAAGAACCAATTATACTAACAAATAGAAGAAATTAGAATAGCTTGAGTAATTAAATAAACTATTACATGTTTATAAATTTAACCTCAAATATTTATTGTTTAATAAATGTTTAAACCAAAAAACAATACATAAGAAGATAAAATTGAATAAGTTGAAACTCTTGAGTAAAATAATATATTTACACAACAAGATTAATTTGACCTCAAACATATAATATAGTATAAAGGTTTAAACCAAAAAACATAACTGATGAAGTAATAAGATGAATTTCTTGAGTAAAATAAATAATTTATTATATAATAAATGTTTAATCCAAACAACAATAAAATACAATATTAGAAGAAAAAGTTGAAATTCTTGAGTAAAAATAATATAGTATTAACTAATAATTAATCAATGCAAATAGCAAGAATAAGAGTAGCATTGGAAAAAGCAAAGAGAATATAATATTAATCAATATTATATGTAAGAACCAATTATACTAACAAATAGAAGAAATTAGAATATCTTGAGTAATTAAATAATACACTACATGTTTATAAATTTAACCTCAAATATTTATTGTTTAATAAATGTTTAAACCAAAAAAACAATACATAAGAAGATAAAATTGAATAAGTTGAAATTCTTGAGTAAAATAATATATTTACACAACAAGATTATTAAGTTGACCTCAATCATATAATATAGAATAAAGGTTTAAACCAAAAAACATAACAGATGAAGTAATAAGTTGAATTTCTTGAGTGATAAAAATAATATATTATAGAAAAAATGTTTAATCCAAACAACAAAAAAACACAACATTAGAAGAAAAAGATGAAATTCTTGAGTAAAAAATAATAAATATATTTTATAGAATTATTTAAACAAAAATACATAACATAAGAAGAAAAAGTTGAAAATCTTGAGTAAAATCAAAAATAAAATATACAACTAGTTTAAACCAAGGCTACAGGCCAAACCAGCCGGACATTTAATTGCGAATCCTAAGTTACCGGCTGGTCGAATTTCCAAACATGATGCGCAGTGACGTTCTGCGTCGGCCGGTCCTTTAGTCAGGATTACTCGGCAACCGGTTGGCCGGTTACCTAGCCACAGCCGCGTGGTACAGGTGTTTGACAGTTTTTAAACATAATTTACTAGGTTAGTTTTTTCTTTTTTTAATATTTCTCTTTATTCCTTATCAGTAGCCGCTATTCTATACTGCTCATCTGGTATATTGCAAGCTATTATGTACCAGTTTCATTAGTTTTTAGTTTGAACTATTGGTGTGATTGTTTCGTCGGTCACAAACAAACCGAAAGCATGCGATTTATCAGCTGTTTTTAAAATGCCGCTGTATTACATCATTGTCTTTTAATATGTGTCTGTAATTATATAATTCCTAGTATGAATACTGTCTCTAATTAATTATGCTATCCTCCCCGGTTCCTTAAGTTTTGTGAATAGTATACTATAGATAAATATTATTAAAATTGCATCAGTCGATGTATTTTGTAAGCAAACCGGCGAAATTTCTTAAAAATTCCTCATATGTTAGAAGCATTTTCTCTAAAGCTAATTTATATATGTGTTTAAAATATAAAGTACGGTCTAATCACTTTTGTATGAAACCTTTGACGAATATTTTCAGAACGGAGAAATTAATAATTTTTAATTACTCTAAGCTGAACGTATATATGAGAGGCTTATTTTAATATACTAAATTTTTGAAGTGAAGTTATATTTTTATCTCATTAATCGAGAGAATGGAGAAAATACCTTTAGTTAAAACATGATATGTTATATTTTAAAAATATTTTGCAGGTGTAAATACTGTAACCTCACTTGCCTGTCCTTTTCCGAAATATCGGCGATAAGAAAAGAGAAATCTTATTTCATAAATCATGATATATATATATATATATATATATATATATATATTAATTTGGATTACAAAATACCTTGTGAGGTTAATGTTTATACCTTTACCCATAACCCTTTTTTCTATCATATGGCAAAATCAGAATGATTAAAGTCATTATATAATATAAATAAAAAATCATTAAAATCAAAAAGTGTAATTGTGTTAGGAAGTGTTTAAGAACTAATTTAAGTGCAACAGAGTATAATACCTTCTTTAGTCTGTAATAAAATATATATGTTAACATGTATATTTCTTCAAACTTGACTATATGCATGCACACACACATAAATAAATAAATAAATAAATAAATATATTTATTTATTTATTTATTTGAAACTTTATATGTTTAAGTATAAATGTATTTAATGAATTTCAAGTACAGTCTGTTTTATTTGTGTTATATTTTTTTATTATAAAATAATATAGGATGGATGGCATCTTGTAATATTATTATTATTTCTACCAAAAGGTAATATTCAGGATCACCCTGTAAAACTATGGCTTTGTTTGTTCGTCCTAATTGCAAGTGAGAAATTTTTTTTAAGAAATGTTCATTTCCTGTTAAAATATATAGTTTTGAGAAGTAATATCAAAGAATTTTTTTTTCATGTCCATAATATTGCAAAGGATTGATTGTTTGAAAAAAAAAATTTAAATATCTAAACTTCTTATATTATCAAAAATAAGAAAAAAGGGTTGCAGAAAAATATTTCTGTTAAATTTAATAAATACTATTTTTTTTAACTACTTAACCACATTAATCCATCTAGATTAATATTTTGAAAATATTTTTAAACTCATACCAAATGCTTTTGAGTATTAAATGTTTCATAGCAATTTCAATCTTGAATTTCATCTATTAATTAAATTTTTGTAACGATATTTTAATCTAATTTTATTATGAAATATTTATATACTGTAATGAAAGTAATTTACCTATCGTACTGCTGATTTTAGCGTTAAATATAATATATAATCTGTATATACTCAGAATACAATGTAAAGATACTTAAAGATAAAAGTAAGTAACTAGTAATATATCACATAATTGCTGAAAATACTTCTGTATCAAATTCTCCTTGTTCATTTAGTTTATGGTTTATTTAGTATTAATGAATTTTACCTTAATTGTTTCAAAATTCCTAGAATAAACAAGAATTTTAAAATTGTTAATAAGCATTTGTCTGTTTGCATGTGAAAATCTAATTGAATGATTTCATTCTTTTACAATAAATATTATAACTCTAAAATTAAAACTTGATATTAATTGAATAAGTCCTTCCTGAATGCTTCTGACGATTGGGATGATTATGTGCTTCTTTGGAGAAATACTGATAATATGGATGTTTTAGAATTAATATGCATTAAACATGAACAATTTAAAATTTATAGGGAAATATTTTGTGAAAATTGAGAAATATCAGATTTTTTTTTAAATTTTACAATATTGCTTGCTTGGCAGAACTTCCCACAATAGTTCACATGTCATCTCATAGACATAAGTCAATTTTCACTTTTTTTTGGGGGGGGGGGGGGGGCGGGGGGGGGCTTGTCATAAATTATATTTGTTTTTGTTTGTTTTTTAAGTTATTTGAATGCTTGCATTATCTATAACAATATAAATGAATAAATATTTTTTGAAACTTTTTTTTTTGTTTTTAAAAATCATCTGAAAAGAAATAAGGATAAGTATTTATTTTTAATTTTCAATTAGAAAAAGACTAGATAAAATAAGAAAATTTGTTAAAAGTATGTTATAAAAAATACAGAATTGTAGATAAGATTTTCTTGTAAAATAATTGAGTAAAAATGCTTTATACCCTGCTTTTGATGTGCAAACAAGTCATTTAAGAAATTTTATAGCAAACTACTTAAAAACACCTATATACAAAACAGTATTATAAATAGAATGTATTGACTAATGAATTTTATAATTTAAATTGAGTTTTTTTTTTTTCTGGCATACTCTAGAAAAATAAATCTTTTACAGTTTTTTCTTTGGTTTGGTTTGGAGTGCTGCAGTCAGCTTTTTGCTATATGAGGGCTAATTGGACCGGGACCTACAGTTTAAAGCCGATTCTGAATGGCTACAAACATCCATGCCAACAGTGGGACTCGAACCCACAGGATCTGAACCGAATGCCAGCTCCCTAGCCATTCGGCAATCACCTGGCTAAATCTTTTTCAATTTTGACTTCTGATTGGCAAGTATCTGTTCTTGGTGAAGACTGAATTTTACATTTTGTAGGTTGTTTCAAAAAAAGTTTTTTTTTATTTAAAATCCTTTGATGAATAATTTATCTGTATAGAAAATTAAGTATGGCATCAAGAATTGATTGTTTTGTTATGTTACCTGATCTTTGATTGATAGGTTATAACGTGTATACAAAAATTCCTCTTTGCACTCATCTACAAACCATGTTGTACTTATTAAGAAATCGAATCACTGCAAAGATGATTTGCTGAGACCATTAGCAACACTATTTTTTAACAGCACTTGGATCTTATAATTTCTTGTAGTGGACAAAGAAAATTTGTTTGTATATTTATATCTATTGTTATATATTTTCTATACCTTTTTCATAAGTTTTTAACACTCTTGAGCTTGAAATAGATGTTTATTTTTCAATAAAACTGATTTTAGTTTTGAAGAAAAAAGTTTGAAATCATTTTCATAATTTTTATAGATGACAAAAATATGAAGATAGCCAGGTTTTGTGTGCTTATTGCCAATGCTGGAAAAATGAGAAATCCATTCTATAAATATGAAGTTAGAGATGAAAGTTTATGCCTTGAGAAGAAAGCAGACAAACAGAAATCAAGCTTTATTTATCAAAGCAGATAAAAAATTGTCACTCAGTATTAAAATGATTGATTCTTAAAGATAGTAGAGTTAAACATGTAAGTAAAGACTTTTTGTAGATTGTTCTCAATTTTCTAATACCTTTTTGTGTTTAAATAGATAATTATATTAACCTGACTGTATTATAGACATATTAGTTGTTTGTATTTTTCATCACAGGTTTAAATATTGTAATATCATAAAATAGGAACCGTTTCTGGATAATTCAGAAATAAACTAAATCTGTCGACTATAAATCTTGAAAATCAATTTAACCTCATATAGCCACATTAAGCAGTACTAACAGTTAATTTCTCATGAATTTAATTTTTGTCAATTGAAATATTGTGTTACATGAAATTCCTACCTATCTTATAGATAAAAGAACAATAAGTACCTCTTATAGTTATCTAGTATGCTAAGGTTTACTATTCCCAATATCTAATTTTAATATTTGACTGCTCTAAATAGCAGCCCCAGGTTATAAAAATCATAGTGATCAACTGTACTATATTTCAAGTGATGATCTATTATTATAAAATTATCCTACACCTTGGGAAATGCCTTTAATCTAGCAGAATCCAGTTCTATGTTTCTTTTGTTTCTGAGAGAGGGGGATGTTTGTGAAAACTAGTTACATTAAAATTTTCTATCTTTCTTTCTTTTTGAAATAAAAAATCTATTTGCCTACAGAGTTGCTCAGGAAAAAATAATTACTGACTTTTTTGGTAAATTGACTCCTAAAAGAAACTTTTATAACTTCCATATAAAATGAAATAATATTATCTATCAATAATTTATTGCCTATCACTAACTAAAATTACTTTTTTAAAGTTAAAAAAATCTGTGAAATATGTATGAATACATTATTTTAAACTCACAGTATATATCATAACAACCATGCCATGCATCATGAATGACTATTATCTGTAATGGGAAATTGGAGGATTTCTCCAGCCAAAAATTCAAAGACCAGTCTGGTCCGTAAATGTTATGGTTACTTTAGTACCAATCTCATTATACACTTTGAATACTCTACTAAGAATGTTTGTAGTATATTTATTATTCCTTTATTATATTTTTATAATGCAGTTGGTTATTATTAATAGCAGTAATATTGTTTATAGTATAAAGCCAAGTAGATTTCTCCTTTGAGTTTCGTCCTGCATTGTGTCAGAGAAAAATGAGAAAACTTATAATCATTTGTAAAATTATATATATATATATATATTTATTTAAGTAAATATATTTCTCAATTTTAAGTACTTAACAATAAATTTAAAAAAAAGAGAGAAAAATATCTTTGTGGGAACTAGGTATGCTTTTACTTTTTGTTTCCAATGGAATGTGTTGTTATGACTTGTCTCACTTGGTTAAATAGCATTGAACAAAGTCTTTCGAGCCCTTGAGTCCTGCAAGAACTATCTCAGTATGGGAAAAGAGTTTACAGGAAAGATATAAGATGATGAGATATAAGCAATATAAGATGAGAACCAGGTCCAAGCTGCTCAGTAGAATGAAAATCCCATTGTAATTCACAGGAATGTAAATCTCTTCAAAGTTGTTAAAAATAGCATTTTATAAGATTGTTGCTGATTACTGTTAAAACATTTTGTTTTTCATTGAATAAAATATTGTAAACCATCAGCAAAGTCAATTGCACACAGGATTTTTTTTATATTTTTAATTGTTTTTATGGATAGGTCCTCAAAAGAAAGAAAAGTTTGCCCGTCCCATCCTTAGTTTATAAAAAGGAAATCAGCACTAGCTTGGACCACCCCAGAAAAAGGGAGGGGAAAATAGACCCATTTTGGGTATGAATTTCAGATGAGGATAGGCATGGGCCTATGCAGGTTTCTACTGCTTGTGGTCACCTCAGGCAGTTATAGTATTTTGATTAAATTAATAATATCACCTTTTTCCTACTGTAAAATTTTATTGTGGCTTCTTTTCCCCCTCCCCCTAGGATAGTCTGTATTTTGATCTGGGAATATTTCTCATATCAAACCAAGAAAAAAAATTTGTCCTCTAATGTGTTAATATCCATATTTATAGTTTGGGGATACAACCCTCAAATCCCCCCCCCCTCCCCTCAACTTTCCTCACTAAACTACAATCAACTATTATACAGATGTTTTAGCATAAGGTTATGAATTAGTGTATTCTTATTTTAATGCATTTTTTTAACTTATATTTTAGGATTTAAACAGCTTTGATGTACAGTTTCCAGTAGACTTACTTTAGCTTTGGGAGATGTCTGATACATCCAAGGAACTGGATGATTTAGAAAATACTTATGCCTGCAAGGACTGTGATACAGTCTTTAAAAATGCACTGGAGTTTCATCAACATGATTGCAAAAGTGCAGCCAATGTAAATAGTAATAGTACAAACACTTTAGAACCAAATGCTGATGGTAAATACAAATGTGAAACTTGTGAAAAATGCTTTAAAGAAAAATATTACTTTCAACAGCATGTGTTGATTCATTCAGACAAGTATGATTATGTTTGTGAATTATGCCAAAAGCGATTTAAAAGCAAAATTCGTCTCCGGTGTCATTATATTAGTCATAGAACTGCTCCTAGATACTTCTGCCCGGTGTGTAATAAAGGTTTCAAAGAAAGTGGAAATCTCAAAAAGCATCTACGTATCCATAGCGGTGAGAGACCCTTTATTTGTGATATATGCAACAAAACCTATACACAGAAAAGACATCTGCAAGATCATCAGTTAACACACACTGGTGAGAGAAATCATGCATGTGATATTTGTGGGAAAAAGTTTGCCACCAAACGAAAAATGAAAGTGCATCGTCTAATTCATGTAACAAAGAAAAATCATATCTGTAATGAATGTAATGCTGCATTTAAAGAAAATAGTGGCTTGAGAGCACACATGTTAATACATTCTACTGAAAAGCCATTCATATGTGATATCTGTAATAGGGGATTTATTGAGTGTACTGCTCTTAATGAACATTTGCTTATTCATGAAGGAGAAGAACCTTTCCAGTGTGATGTTTGTAAACAACGCTTTTCGTGTAGACTTGCTTTAAGAATTCACAACGAGTCTAATTCAGAATGCAAACCTTTTAAATGTCACATTTGTCCAAAAGGTTTCAAATCTGTTGCTGCTCTTCAAAAACATTGTTTTAGGCACACTGGTGAAAGACTTGAACAATGTAATGTATGCAATAAAACATTTAAATGTACTAGTACTTTAAGGTCACATTATTTATCTCACACGAATGAAAGACCTTTTGCTTGTCCTTTATGTGGTAAAAAATTTAAAAGGCCATCAGTTTTGAATAACCACATAGTTACACACAGTGGGGAATTGCCTTTTGCCTGTCCTGTGTGTGGAAAACGTTTTGCACGTAAAGGAACTCTAAAAAATCATTCGTATCAGCATACTGGAGAAAAACCATTCTTTTGTACAATTTGCAACAGAGGCTTCACTAGAAAAAGTTCTCTGAGAATCCATTGTGAAGTAATGCATGAGAAATTTGATGATTCAGCTGAAAGCAGTTCTAGTAAGAGAAGGAAAAAAAGCAAAAAATGTTCAGGCCAATCTACCTCTAATAATAGAAATGCCTCTAGTGAAGTGACACGCATGCTAAATGAGAAAAACAACTCTGAAACCACAATAATCCCTTGTGCTGAAGAAGAGTTTGCGAGTGGCAGTGAAGCATATGAACATTATCAAAAGTTACTGGCTGCTTCTCTTACAAATGGAAAAAACTCTACTCCATCCATGGATACTGAGGAAAATAATTCAGAAAATCCTGCTGACTGTGACAGTGAAGATTCTGACACAATCACCTTTGGTATTCATCCTAAAGAAGAAATAGAACCAACAGAAATTATAATTCCAACAATGATAGCGATAGATAGTATAAAAACTGAAGAAAATGACTATTCAACAGAAATCTCAACATGAAATTAAAAATACTCTTTATTTTCCTATTAAAGAAATTTTTGATTCACCATAAAGAGGGAAGCATGAGAAATGAAATGCAGTTATAATCAGTGAGATGGGCAGTTAATTACTTTAAAACTGTACAGACTATGTGAATTGATATTAGACTTTTGCATTTATCTACTTAAGCAGCAAAATATATGTGCAAATCAAAATAATGTATTAAGTATTGTTTTAGATAATTCTAAGTCTCTAATATGTAAATTTTGGCACCGAATGATAATTGTTAACAAAAATATTTTAGAGAAATAGAGTATAATCCCCACAATGAAATCCCTGACCATTTTTTTTAAGCTGTAGTATACCTGGACGCTATGTGGTATTGATACACATTTCAGAATACAGAAGATCGTTTTCACTTTATGGAAATGATTTTGGTAGTTAAGTTTTATGTATAAATACCATATTTTTTGTGATGATTTGCTTCTATCTGATAGTCATGGTTCTTGACAATAGCTCTATCTCGAATTTTCCATGAAAGTAAACTTTTTCTTATTACTATCATGTCAATTTTACCCCATTCCTCTTGGACCATTTTCCAAAGTCCTTTCAGTGTTCTTGGATGCCATTTTCCTAAGGCTCCTTTTAATAAACCAAAAGTGCAAAAGTCCATTGGAGAAGCGTCAGGTGATTTTACAGGTATTTCATTAAATGGGATACACTTTATTCCTGTTTCAGATTCTTTGCTAATAAGCGGCTGTTGATTTAGACGTGTGACTATAGGCTTTGTCCATATGAAGGTCAACTTTATCAATGTCCTTTCCATATAAGGCTGGCATTTCTTCTTCAAAAATTGTCCCTAAAATATTCTGCTGATAGTAGAGTGAATTAATTTTGTCTTTACTAGAGACTTTTTTTATTTTTAATTTGCCGTTGTAACAAAATCCTGCAACTATCATGAATCCCTTTGGGAACTTTTCTGTACAGTGATGAAGCCATTTTGTATGGTCATTCCCATCAGTAGAGCAATAGAAAATTGATCTTTTTTTTTATTATAGTCACTTAAATACACCCATGCCTCATCAAGTGTTACTAGAAATTTCCATTTTTCAGCAGCTAAGTGTTTTTCATATAATTTTCTATAATTTGTTTTTCATTCAGCAATATGCTTTGGCAAAAGCAGATGAACTTTAAACATCGTTTTTAACTTCAAATCTTTATGAATGATTTTACTTACAGTGCTAGAAGATATTCCTAGTTTTGATGCGATGGATCGTTGAGCCGGCAGAATTTCTTTTAGAATCAAAGACTTCACTTTCTTGATATTTACCTGCATTCCAATTGTCTTAGGATTAGGTTTCACGGTCATGTTTTCATTTTTACTTTCAGTTAGACTTTTTTCCTTTCAAATTTAATATATTATAAATACCTTTTTTTGAAATGTCATAACAATGATTTTTATACCGCTTTGTAATTTGATGATACGAATATTTCTCCTCGGAAAGTGTAGTTACATAACCTTTGAGCCATCTATCAATTTTAGGAGCCATTTTGAGCCATTTTCAAAATAAATCTCTTATTTTACATTCCAATCAAAACAAAACAGTAGCAGACAATTATTCTGAAGTTGCCAAATTTTATCTCAAAATGCAAAAGGCAAAAATAAACTATCAAATCGTTTCCATAAAGTGCGAATAACCTTCTGTATTAGTTTTATGACCTATATATAAAAGACTGTTAGGGCCTGTTCACATAGGAGTCTGGCAGCGGAAGCATTAAAGTATTGAAATATATTTAACCAATGACAAACCTCTAAACGATTAGCAACGAAATTTTTAACTCCTATGATTGGTATATTTCCGTCGCAGCTCCATCTTTCCTTTTATGCTTCCACTACCGGACTCCTATGTGAACAGGCCTTTGGTTATGGAATATTAAAATAAGAAATTTATTTTGATGATGATCAATTCTTCACCTTATCTACTTATTTAAAAAGGAAGGAAAATAGAATGTAAATTGGATATCTGTTATTTACTGTTTCATATGATCGTATAATTATCTATAAGTTTAATTGTAGTGATCATGTACCATATGTGTCATCTGTGATGGCTGGTTCTTAATTTATATATTTTTTGTTTTACTGAAGGAATTGTAGACTAATACCCACATAGTAACAGTCTATGGTTATATGTGCATATTCATAATTGATTCTAAGCTAGAATATAAATTATAAACACAGATAATATTCATAATCATGCTTAGTTTCCATTGATTATATTAATCATGGAGATAACTGTGTGAGTTGTTCATATATATCTAACATTTTGTGTCAGTTTTAGTGATGTGGTTAAATTGTATTATAATAAGGCAGCTTCAGGAAAGTTTAAAAGTTTTACTTTTCTCTTTGTGGTAAAAAGAGTTTTGTTTGTGATAATTTTATTGTGAGAAAGTTTATTTTGATTGCATGTAAATAAACAATATATTGTCATCTGACTACTTCAAAATTCCCTGACTTATCTTTAGAAAATCTAAAACTATCACTATTTGAATTTTAATTAATGAAGAGTGTTAATTGTATTATAGTAAACAAATTGATAAATAGGCAGATTTTTAGGAAATTTAACTGTTGACTGTGGCTCCATGATGCTATATTTCTTTTCCACAAACATCCAAGCTCTCTTTTATCTGTATAATTTATCATCATAGTGATTTCAGAGCTATGGTGTATTATTTTCTAGAATAATATTTTTTTTTCATTGCAGTCGGCACTTGTCAAAGGACATTTGCTATTGCATACACCCACATTTTATTGGCTCCTTATAATGGAAGCAGTGTTTAGGTGAACCAACATTGCTTCCTTAGAGGGGACAGGATCGTCCATGCCATAGTTAGGATTCAAATCCAAGCACACAGTGCCAATCATTATACAATATGGCTTGCAGAATCAAAAATTTTATTTTTTTTATCCATTTTTCTTCTACCTTTTAATTCTTAAATCACAATCGCTATTATTTAAGATATTTACACACTGTCCTTTTTAATACCTTCTATATTCTAATTATGTAATTTGTTAAAAGGTAAAATATTGTAGAATATAATTTTAGAAGTCAAGTAAGTTTTAGAAAATACTTCTATCTTAATTTGAGGTAACACATTTTTTAATATTGTATTCAATTTTCGTATTGAATCTAGAGTATCTTGAGAGTTATTGCTTTAAATTATTTTGTTGCATTATGCAGAGTAATAAGACATAATTTGAACTCCATACTGGGAAAATCCTCTTAAACATGTATTAATGGACAGTTTTTGAAGATCTGTAGCTTGTTTGTGATGTACATAGGATTTAATTTGCCATTATAAAATATTTGCTGATATTTAATGAAAAAAAATTCAATATACAGATTCTATATAAAGGTTTAATGTAATTGCTATTTTGGAGTAGAAAAAAAAAAATTTTTTTTTTTTAGTAGTGAGGTTGAGTGTATTGGAATATTTGTATTCAACATGTGCATCCATCAAAATAATTTGTTCTTTTTACAAGACCTCTATTGTATGTTTAGAATTACCATTATTGCGTACAACTGTAATAAAATAGCAATGTTTAGTGTTGGTTAAATATTCAACAAAAAGCAATCACTGTAATTCCTCCCAGCTGATGTCATCAGCTGGAGGGAATTACAGGAGTTTACAGGGACTTCTGGTAACACCATTTCCCCCCCCCCCCCCCTTTAAAGTACTTGCTTTTTTATGGGTTTGTAAAAGTGCTTAATTTTTTTTTAGCTAAGTGCTTAAAATGTCTATTTTTTCTGAACAGAAAATACGGTTTTTCTGCACAAATATGAAATGTTATGTATAAGATTAAGATTAAACACGATGTAATGAGCAGATTTTTTTTACTGGACGCAATGTTGGGAACTGAATTAGAAAATATCGCGAATTTAAAAACTGGTTGCCCCGGAAAGCCTGAGAATTTTCCACCGTTTGAAATCTTAAGGCTCCGCTGGAGTTATTTTTTTCCCTTGTGTTCGCTAAAACCCACAAGAAACCTCCACGAGGAAGGCAGGGACTATGTCGACATGATTGACAGAAAAGCAACCAATCAGAGAGGCAATAGTTTTTGAAGTTGAGAAGGGGTAGAAAACCCCCCTCGTAATTTGAAACTGTCAACAAAGCTATCAATGGTTCTTGCCTACACTTCGACTGAACAAGGGGATGGGGTCAGGTATCTTCCCCTATTTACAGCCTTTCACATTCAATTCTCCCCCCCCCCCACACACACACACTAACTTCCTGCATTTTAGTGATAAGACAGACAGTTAGTTGGGATTTGGAAATCTACCGCTCTAGCTATGCGACCAGAATTTTAATTTCAAAGAAAATAAATTTATCAGTTTTGCAATTCTTTATTTATCATTTTTTTTATTAATATTAAACTTAATTTTAATTTTTAATAATGTGTTTTTATCAAGTAGATCGATTAATAAGCTTTCCCGTTAACAATTTAGAAATGAGAAAAAATAATTTAAATAGAAAATTGAGTTTTCTTCCTACAACATTTGTTTAAAAACAGTTAAAGTTACAAACAAGTTTCTCACAAAGTCTTTTATGAAAACTCTGACGGTTTTATAAACAATTTTAAAATGCATATGTGTATTTTATTTGATACAGTATATAAGGATTATTTCTTTTGTACTTGATTTTTGCATTTCTTAATTTAGAATATTTCTGTAAGGGGAAAATTTTCAAAAATGTGAAAATTTGTTAAGCAATTAACCTGTAAAATAGTAGAATTTGTGTGTTTTCTTTCTACTAACTTATGAAAACTTTCTCTACGTACACAGAACCGTAAGCTAAAATCGTCAAGAGGGTTATAAAGATTGATGAGATTTCATATTTTAGGATAATTAGATCCATCTTTGATATTACATAACAAATACCAAAATTCTGGGATGATTTCGTAAAAGAGACACATATATTATGATTCAAACGATATGTTCTTCATTTGTATTATTTTACATTCATTTATTTACAAAATTACATATTCAAATCACATAATTACGTTTACATAATTAAATAACTCTTACATGAGAAATTTGAGAAATTTTTGATAAAAAAAAACTCAATAAACCCATATGGTAATTGAAAGATCCAGATATATATATATATACAGTCTTAAATAAACAGGAAAACCAACGTAAACAAAGCACAAATAGCAGTAAGATGCAATAATTTTTGCATACGGCTGTTTCGAAGCTACAAAGGAGCTTATACAGTCTTAGACAAAAAAAAAGACACACCAAGAAGGGGTAATGCAAATTGGACACAAATTGATATGCATACATGTTTCGACGGAAAATGCAAAATTTTAAAGTTTGGCGGCCAATGAATGAACATGTGACGCTGCAAAGCATCTTAACTGCGCAACTGGCAGGATATTAAAGAGGAGAAATTTCGATTCCAGGTCATAAATTCTTTGCGAATTTCATTCCGTGTACTCAGGTAGACAGTAACTATGCCTCGCATACAGGTGCGCGAACAATATGCGCAGATGTCAGCATTTGAGAGAGGACGTGTTGTTGGGCTGAAAGAAGCCGGTTAGTCTAATCGGTGAATCCCTCGACATTTGGATAGGAGCGATGCCACTATCAAACGATGTTGGCAGGAATGGGTGAACCATGTCCGAACACAGCGTCAATAAGGAAGCGCTCGGCCTAGAGAAACGACAGAACGTGAGGACTTAGCAATCGTCAGAGCGGCACTCACAGCCCAGATTCATCATTATCATCGATCGTACGTGCAACTGGTGCTTCAGTGACCACAAGGACCATTCATAGGCTGCTCAGAGAAAGGGGGCTGAGCTCACGACGCCCCTTGCGCCGACTACCATTGACCTCTGTACTCCAACAAGCCCGTTTGCAGTGGTGTCGGGCACATTCGACCTAGAATGTCACTGACTGGAGTAGAATTGTCCCGCTTCAAACTGAGCCCCGATGACCCGCGAATACGTGTTTGGAAAGCCCCGGGCAGCAGTGGGATACCAACCTGACTGTCTTCCACTATACGGGTGGACAACCAGGAGTGATGGTCTGGGGTGCCATCTCATTTCATAGCAGCACCCCTTCGGTTGTCATCTGCGGCACCCTTACAGCACAGCGGTACGTCGACGATATTCTATGCTCCGTTGTGTTGCCCTTCATAACACGCCATCCTGGGCTTGTATTTCAGCAACACAATGCCCGCCCGCACACGGCGAGAGTTTCTACTGCTTGTCTTCGTGCTTGCCTAAAGCTACCTTGGCCAGCAAGGTCGCCGGATCTCTCTCCCATTGAGCACGTTTGGAGTATTATGAGCAGGGCCCATCAACCAGCTCGGGATTTTGACGATCTAACGCACCAATTGGACTGAATTTGGCACGATATCCCGCAGAAGGACACCCGCCACTTCTATCAACCAATGCCAAGCCGAATAACTGTTTGCATAGGGGCCAGAGGTGGACCAACGCGTTATTGACTTTTTCACTTTGTGAAGATCTTTCTCTTCAATAAATCATCCAATTTTTCTCAGATTGTAATCATTTGTTTTTCTGTACATGTACATCACATTTGCCCATTTTCGTCCCATTAGGTTAACTCCTTGGTGCGTCGTTTTTCTTTTTCTTTTTCTTTTTTTTTTGTTTGTCTAAGAGTGTACATACTCACATATATATATATATATATATATATATATATATATATATATATATATATATATATATATATATGTATGTATGTATGTATGTATACAGTGGTGACAAAAAGTCCTGAACATACTCATTTTTTGCCTAATTTTTGTGTTTGACTTAATTTTTCGTTATGAAATTATCGTAACTATTGTTAAAGATTTTAATGTATTTTTTCATGCTGATTTCAAATCTGCTTATAGAATTCATGTAAAGTAAATAGTTTCATCGATATTTTGAAATAAACCATGATAAGACAAGCACAAGGTCACTGTAATAATGAGTGACTGTTTTTTCAACTAGTGAAATGCTCCGTTATTCCAACCAATCAGAGACTAGTACTAATGAAGGGTTGAAAGCAGAATATGCAGCATGTTTTAGTGTATTGAAAGCAGTTGTGTGTTGCAATTTGAAGTGCTTGTGTGGAAAATATTGGAATTATGGGTAAATTTTCATTTCTGCCTGATGATAAATGGAACAAAATAATATTTTTGAAGGAAGAAGGTTATCCTATGCACCAAATTGCTGCTAAAGTACCATGTGGTCTTTATGCTGTCGTGAGAACGTTGAAAAGATATTCTGAAACAAATTCTATTGCGTACAGGGAGCGATCTGGACGACCGATTAAAACAACTTTAAGTGAAGACAGGGTATTGCACAAGATTTCACTTTCAAACAGAAAAATCAATTCACCATAAATTTTGAAACAATGGACTTTAATATCGAATGTGAATATGTGCCCAAGAACTATGACAGGAAGACTGCTGGAAATTGGATAACAAGGCTGCAAACTCGCTCAAAACTACCGACTGTCCGATTTTCAACGCAAGAGGAGCTTTGGGCAAGGGATCATTCGTTATGGGCTATTAAAGACTGGGATAAGTATTTAGTGATGAAAGTCAGTTTTGTATTTCTGGTAACCAAAGTAGTGCCTATGTAAGACGACGTACTCATGAGGAATTCAGCCCTCGGTGTCTGAAGCCCACAGTAAAGCACCCGACGAAAGTGATGATATTGGGGCTGTATGTCTTCTCGTGGTGTTGGAAGACTTTACATCGTGAGCGGAATAGTGAAAGCCAGGAATTACATTGGAATACTACAAAATAAATTGCTACCAACACCAGGAGATCCTTTTGGGGATCAGTCATGAATTTTTCAGGACGATAATGCTCCATGTCACCGTGCAAAGGTAGTCCAGAAATGGTTCGAAGACCATACTGTTAATAGGATGAACTGACCAGGACAGTCTCCGGATCTTAATCTAATAGAGAACCTATGGCATAAAATTGGTTATGATATTTCAAAGAAAAAACCTTCAAACAAACGTGAATTAATTGAAGCTTTAATATTTTCCTTCAACTATGTTGTCATGAAAGAACTTCTTGTGAAATTGGTGCATTCCATTCCAAAAAGATGGAATTAAAGCAAACGGCTGGCCCAAAAAATATTGATGTTCAAGCATGTAACCACCAAATTTTCAAAATTCATATTAAATGTACCGTATTTGTGAGTTTTTGGTGTTATTTTACTACGTATATTATGTTATTCTATATTGTGTTATTCTGTACATACTACACATTCTTGTGTTCAGGCAGCTGTACTACAAAAAATACTTGCGGCATTAAAAAACTAGTAACAGATTTGAAATAAGCGTAAAAAAATACATTATAATCAATAATAATAGTTAAGATAGTACGATAATTTCATAACGAAAAATGAAGTCAAACACAAAAATAGGCAAAAAGAGTGTGTTCAGGACTTTTTGCCACCACTGTATATATATATATATATATATATATATATATATATATATATATATAAGGGAGATTCGCGCCTCTATTTGATTTTCTTGTTGCAGATAATCTCAGCGGTCGGTGATCCATAGAATGTTTTTTCTTTTTTTAAATTTTATTATCGGGAGTTCATTTTGAAGATTTAACCCCAGGGTGGCAGGCGGCCATTACAGATCCCGTTTTGTTCATTCAACAAATCCACGGTACATCATTTGACATATCTTTAATTCTATACAAAATTCCGTGTGCAATTTCTGTGTATTATATTCATTACAAAAATGAAATGTGAAGTTTTTATACATTTAACATTTCATATTGGTAATGATATTAAAGTTAATATAAAGAATGAAACACCATGAACACACAATCTCTATGATCTACTGAATATATTCACAAACAAGGTTATTATAAATAGAAGACGATGCCATTGTCGGGATACGATGAAATTAGCTGATTTAATCCACTGACGTTAGAAAATGGTTCGGGGACACCTACCCGGTGTCCCTTGATATACCGATGGAAGATACTTGAAACTGTCTTTTTCTCTTTTTATTATATATATATCATTTTCTATACATATAACACCTTTTTAGAGACAATACGCAGGATTGCTCGATGTTCTCTCTCGGAGAATCACAGTTGTACTGACTAAAAACAAAAAACCATATACCGACGCGCATGCGTCATGACTTCTCCCAATCAGCCTCTTCGAAAACATCTGAAGAGACGGGGAGGTCTCTCCCCGTCAGTTTTCATACACATTGGGCAGAATGTGTATGAAAACTGACATCCTCCCACCTGAATTTACCTTTGGTAAATTCACCTAGACACAAAATTTACTTACTTTTGGCATATACAATTCTAAATATCAATACTCTTTCTCACGACTGAAAAAATAGTACCTAAAATTAAAAGACATAAAAAATATTTACAATAACTATATACATATGTACAACATGAATTACAATAATTAGAAAAAAAAGAAAAATCGTCTTTCGAATCAAAGTTTTTCGAATGTCAATAAACGAGTCTTTTGGGGGAGCGACTACGGGCCGCCCACTACGGGTATGGACGATTGGTTCGAAAGGAGAGTCAATGTTCACCTCTAAATTGTAAAGTCTTTGAACCGGTCGGATGAACTCTCCTTGCTGCGTTTTTACTCTAGCCACTCGTGAATGACCGTCTTTTCCTGGAAATAGTTCCACTATTCGGGCTAAAGTCCACTGTGCCCGTTTTTGGTCGTTTTCAATGATGACCACATCGTTCACTGACAATGGTTTAACATCTCGGCCAGATGTTTGTTGCTTTAATTGTCCCAAGTATTCACTCCGGAATCTCTTCCGGAGATGATCCCGGATCCCTTGTACATGTTTTATTCGGTTGTTTAACCCCTGACGGTCCACCAAATCGATGTCTTCAACATCGGACAAGCTCAGTGTCTGGAGAAACATAGCCGGAGTTAAAGGAGACGGGTCCTCCGGACTCTCTGACACATAAGTGAGAGGTCGTGTATTTATTACCTGCTCACAGTCGCAGATGACGGTCAAGAGTTCTTCATAAGAAAGGACAGCCCTTCCTAAAACCTTTCTCAGAATCCGTTTTACCAACTGGATCAAGCGTTCCCACCAACCGCCCCACCAGGCGGCGGAAGGGGGATTGAACCTCCAACGGATTCTCTGTAATGTCGACGCTGCCGTAACAAGTTCCCAATCGATGGAAGAAAAAGCTGAATTAGCACCGACAAAGTTCTTTCCGTTGTCACTATACACTGTGACAGGCCTACCTCTCCTGGCAATGAATCGCCGGAAAGATTGCAGAAACGATTCGGTTGAAAGCGACGTCACCAGCTCCAAATGTATCGCCCTGTATACTGCACAGGTGTACAAAACGATCCAAGATTTCTTAGCTCCTTTAAAAAATAAGGGGCCGGCAAGATCTACACCCGTCACTTGGAAGGCTGCAAAGTCTTGCACTCTGTCAGCTGGTAACGAAATCGGTATGGACTCTGTCTTAGTTGCATTAAACCTTTTGCACCGTACGCAACGGTGTATAACAGCTCTGATTGTTCTTCTAGCCTTGATGATCCAAAACCGCTCGCGTAAATTAGACATCAACAGGGTGACCCCAGCATGTAACAGTCTCTGGTGTTCCCATAAAATCAGGAGATGTACTACCCGATGATCGGAAGGCAAAAGTACCGGGTACTTAAAATCATCTGTATCATGTCTGTACATCACTTGAGTTTTTACTCTGATAATGCCCTGTTCGTCAACCAGTGTTCGAAGGTTCTTAAAACACTGTTTTTCATTTTTCGAAAATGATTCTTTCTGTATCAGAATGAAAATTGTTTCTTCAGCTTTCTTAAGTTCCGAGATCGACAGTTCAATTTCTTTACATATGTCTGTTTTTCTAACGTTGTTCAAAAAACGTAATATCCACGCAACTAATCTCAAAATTCTCGGGAATGAAGAGAAATAACGATAAAACCAATCATTCGGCACGAAAATCCCTTCAGTGGCGGCAAGCACCATTTTTCTCTTTTCGGAGTTCACTACTTCTTCGTCAGGATTCTCAACCTCGGAGGGCCACGACTCCTCAGGTCCTTTCAGCCAGTTGGGTCCCTCCCACCATTTTGATCGAAGAAAGTGCTCTACTGAACAGCCTCTCGAAGGCAGATCTGCTGAATTTAGTTCAGTCGGAACATAACGCCACTCTTCTACTTTTGTCAACGTACGGATTTCCTGTACTCTATTCCAAACGAAAGTGCCCCACTGAACATCTCTCCGGATCCAAGTCAGTGCTGTTGTGGAATCACACCAAAAGAATCGTTTTATTCCAGCAATTCTTAAATCCGAAGTTACTGTGTTTCCCAGTCTGGCTCCTATAGTACAGCCCAGCAACTCTAACCTTGGAATAGTTACGTTCTTAAGTGGGGAAACTAGTGTGCGTGATTGCACTAAATTAACACTAATATGTTCATTTGTTTTTATCCTTATAAAAATAGCAGTAGCATATGCTTGCCTACTCGCGTCACAAAAAACATGCAGGCTAACATCTTCGGGTATCGAACCCCGAACCTCCATCCATCTCGGAATCTTAATTTCTTTCAGTAATGTCATCTTCGTTAGCCACGTAGAAAACTGCTTTTCTAACGGTTCTGGGAGTTTCTCGTCCCAACTCAATTTTTGTTTCCAGCATTCTTGTAAGGCCAATTTTGGGAAAAGAGTAACGGGAGAAGTGAAGCCCATGGGATCGAACAATTTATTCGTGCATGAAAGTAGGGACCTTTTACTAGCGACCATGTTCCCTTCCGTCTTCGTTTCTATTTTACATGACAACGTGTCATCTTTTAGATTCCAATCTAGCCCTAAAACACAAACATTTTCCTCTAACCCCGCCTGAGAAATTACCTCACTTTCTCCGTTCGTCCTCCATCCCCTTAAATTAAACTTTGCGGCCGAAAGCAGCGTCCGCGAAAGCATCACAAATTTGTCTAGTTCTTCAACTGTCTTGAAACTCACAAGACAATTGTCTACATAAAATGACTCCTTTAAAGTTTTTGCAGTGTCTAAAAAACACTCCGTAGTATTATCTAAGTGACAATTTAGAGTAGCCGCCAACAAAAAAGGACTACACGTAAGCCCGAAAACCACCCGTCGGTGGCGATAAACCTTAATATCCTTCTCATTCACACCTTTCCACAAAACCCGTAAAAAATCCCTATCCTCTTCTCTAATACTTATTTGTAGAAAGGCCTTTTCTATGTCCGAAACTACTCCTACCGGAAACTTCCGGAATCGATTTATCAACGAGGGTATGATTTCGAGGAGGTTCGGACCCGTTTCTAGACATTCGTTTAACGAGACGGTTCCCCTACTATGTGCTGACGCGTCGAAAACCGGCCTAACTTTCGTAGTACCAGCTTCCTTAAAAATTGGACGGTGGGGAAGATAATGTTCATTAGGTACATCACTACGTACCTCCTCAATAATATTATCCCCCAACCAGTTATCAAATACCTCCTGATAGGCCCCAATTTTATTCGAGTGCATTAGTTTCTTCCGAGTAGTCTCTAGGCGTTTTTCCGCCAATTCTCGGTTGCTAGGTAACCTAGAACGATCTAAAACCCATGGTAGTGCAACCTCATATCTACCTTCGGAATCTACTCTCAACCTTTTCTCAAAATGTAGCATACTCTCTTTTTGCAACTCTAGTTTTGTTTTCGCTTCGACTGGGTCAGTTATTCCTATAGTATCTAATTTCCAAAAATTTTCTGCTGATCTCTCGTTCAACAGTAACGAAACACATGTATGGGTATCCTTCTCGTTAAAATTTGGTACTTTTCCCATGATGACCCATCCCAATTTTGTTTGCATCGCTACGGGACCACTCTTTAAACATTTTATTTTTCCAGTAAATAATTTTCCCGCGACGTCAGAGCCGATAAGCATTTTTATTTCATCTCCCACTTCCGGAAAACAACCCTGCATATCATTCACATAAATACCATAAGCTTTTAATTCCTCTGACAACGATCACTTTGAGGATATCCTTTTTACATCTGAACAAATAATTGCTTTATTTAAACATAACATCTCACAACTAAAATCATTATCAAGACTATTTACACAAATGTTATACATGCGATGTAACTCTTCACTTGTCTGTACGCCACCGAAAAGTTGATGAATTAATCTCTTTTCCCCCACGCTCTCACATCGCAAATACTCAATGACGTCATTACAAATGAACGACTGCACCGCTCCACTGTCAATTATAACTCTTATGTTTTTTTGCCTGCTTCCGTTGGATATTCTAACCACTAATGTCTGCAATAAAACTCCCTCATCTTGTAAACAACTCGACGAAAGTATTTGATCATTGCCAACCGATTTCGACTCCTCCCCTTTAGACTCAGAGCTTGCAAATGTCTGTTTACTCTTGTCTGGCGCCGTTGGGCACAGAATAGACAAATGACCTACTTTCTGACATATGCCGCATTTAACCTTCAATTTTAACAGACAGTTGCGGGAAATGTGATTTCCCCCCCTTTTCAAACATACATAACAAGCTCCTTTTTTAAATAACAAATCTTTCTTTTCCTGATAGGAAAGCGTTTCTGCTTTAAAGCATTTTTCTGTCGGGTGAGGCTTCTCACAGAAAAAACATAATTCCATTTTTATCTTATTAGGCGTCGATTTTTTCTCTCCTACCCACAATTCGTGACAAGTAGGGATATCCGATTCCATTAAATCTTTATTTTTTGAACTCCTTTTGGGTTTGTTCAAACCGAAATCATCGTGCGCTAATAGCATGCGTTCTTCAGTTAATACTTCAGTTTTTAAAAACTCAAGAAGAGAATCTAAATCTGTCTTACCTCTAATTTCTGTGGACTTTTCCCGTTCTCTTTCCCAAATTCGTAATATATCCGTGGGTAAACAGGATTCCACTAGAGGGAATATTATACTGGCATATTTATCCTTAGTGACACCAAGCGATTCCAACGCTCGTAATTTAGTCTCTAATTTGTCGTAAAGCGATGATAATGAAAATTTTTGATTTGACGTATAATTAGCCAAAACTAACTGTAATAAATCACGCACATAAATTTGGATAAGGATCTGAGTATTTCCAAATCTAGTTCGCAAGTGCTCTATCACTTTTGAATAATTATCAGCTGTGCAGGGGTAACTGTTCACAATCTCGCGTGCTTTGGAATTCGGGATCGTTGACTGTATTAAATATACAAATTTCGAATGCTCGTCCAACGTATCGTCTTCATGAATTTTTATGAAGGTATTCCAGAAGTTTAGCCACTTTCGGGGGTCTCCATCAAATTGAATTAAATTAATTTTCGGCAACCTGATTTGAACTTGCGAAATTCTAGCTTCGGTTTCGTTTTCACTATTTTCTTTCACTTGACTTTTTTGACCTCTTGACGAACAAATTTGCTTTGCTTCTGTCTTTATTTGTACGAATTTTTCAACATACACTTCACAAGCTTCGAATTCTTGAGCGTATTCTTTCTCTTTTGCTCCTGAAGTTAATAAGGCATCTAACAGTTCTTGATCCATTTCTCGGAGCCGGTTTGACTTATCCGTCAACTGTTCCAGACTTATTTCGATGTCTGTCATTTTCGGTTCTTTTTCTCCTAATTTTTTCTTAAGGAGATTATATACCTTTGTAAAAGCCGTACGGAGCGGTGCTCTCTTATTTTTCAATAGCTCCATTTTTCAATCAATAATTATTCTTCCATCAATAATCAATCCTGCCGTGACTGCGCCACTAATGTCGGGATACGATGAAATTAGCTGATTTAATCCACTGACGTTAGAAAATGGTTCGGGGACACCTACCCGGTGTCCCTTGATATACCGATGGAAGATACTTGAAACTGTCTTTTTTCTCTTTTTATTATATATATATCATTTTCTATACATATAACACCTTTTTTGAGACAATACGCAGGATTGCTCGATGTTCTCTCTCGGAGAATCACAGTTGTACTGAGTAAAAACAAAAACCATATACCGACGCGCATGCGTCATGACTTCTCCCAATCAGCCTCTTCGAAAACATCTGAAGAGACGGGGAGGTCTCTCCCCGTCAGTTTTCATACACATTGGGCAGAATGTGTATGAAAACTGACAGCCATTGCTGTTGAAAATTCTCGTTTGATGAAGAACCATTGCATAATACACCAGGAAAATTTATGCGGAAATAATTTAAAAATGGTCAATTCTAAAGCAAATCGCCGACAAAACGGTGAATTTTTAAGGGCTCAGAGAATTGTATCATTACCAATTTCAGGAATTTCTTAAAAGCTTGGATGCTGAGTAAGGTGATATCGTATACTTCACAGAAATAAGGTGACTTAGTTGAGAGCAAATTTTTAAAAGATTTTAAAACCTACTTGATAATCAAATTGTTTATAACACTGAAAAAAAAATATATATACATATATATATATATATATATATATATATACATATATACATATACATATATATATACATATACATATACATATACAGAGGCTATTCACACATTTTCTAGACGATGTATATTGTATTCACAAAAATAAATTACATAAAATTCTTGTGTTTTAAATGTTCTATTTGACATCCCTTATTCTGAACTATCTTTCGACATCGCAATTTCCAGGATAATAATGCCTTTTGAAGTGTCAGAAGAGGTATTCTATCCCATCCCCCCTGAACAGCTTTCCAGAGTCCTGTAAGGGTTTTGGGACGACGTTTGGATAATGCAGATTTTAAAAGTCCGAAAGCACAAAAATCCATAGGTGATACATCGGGAGATTTAGTAGGGATATCAATGAAGGGTATGGCCTTGATACCAGTTTTTTGTTCCATTGCTTTTAGGAAATTTACAGTGGATTTTGATGTGTGACTGCTAGCTTTGTCCTGATGGAGTCTCACAGATTGATGGCACTGTGAGTAAAGCGATGGTATTTCATTCAGAAAAATTGGCGGAAAAATTATTTGGAGTTAATCTTGACATTTTTTTTCACTCTCTTTATTCTTAATTTGCCATTATAAGAAAAACCAGCAACAATCATGAATCTCTTAGAAAAACTTTCTTTCGATTCTTTGAACCATGTACTTAAATTTTTTTCTCCCCTTTTATGATAATAAATGGCTCTTTTTTGTTGCAATCATTTAAATACACCCATGATTCATCTATTGTGACAATTTTTTTCCATTTTTATTTGGATAAGTGTTTCTCATATAGAATTCTGCAGCGTGTCCTGCATTCAGCGATATGATTTGGAAGAAGACGATGCACATTGCGTTTTTTTGCTTTCTTAAGATTTAAATCAACGTTTATCATTTTGTTTACATTGGACACCGAGCATTTTAATGATTTTGCAACTGTCCTTTGACTAGGGGGATTTTCTTTTAACATTAAACAACGTACCTTTGCAATAGTCGAAGATGTCCGTTTTTTCCTTGGATACTTGTTTGGAATTTTTGTCCCACTTGAGGCTTCAATTTGACGTTTTTTTCCTTTCTTGTTGACGATATTACCTATCGACGCTTTAGATATGCCAAAACCATGACTCTTACATCGTTTTAGGATAACGGAGTATGCATATTTCTCTTCGGAAAGAGCATAAATGTAGCCTTCGAACCACTGCTTTGTTAAAAACGCCATTTTGAATAAAAACAAAACTTTCAAGCCGCAGACGATAATTTTGACTTTTAAAAACATAGTACAATTGCAATTATTTCTTTTGCAGCAAACGATTTTTTATTGCCGCTTACCAAAATTGTCTAAAAAATGTGCGAACAGCCTCTGTGTATATATATATATATATATATATATAATATATATATATATATATATATATATATATATATATATATATATATATATATATATATATATATATATATATATATACATATATATATATATATATATATACATATACTAGCTTTATATACCCGGCGTTGCACGGGTGAACCCTTAATAAAGCTTACTTGTATGATATGTATATTTGTATTTTATGGCAATCTATACCCCTCTCCACTGGTCATCATCCCATCAGCATATTATAATAACCCACCCCCCATGCTAATGTCAACATTAAAATGTTTCTTTCAATTTTGAGAACCCACTGGATCCCGGCCCTTCGAGGAGTTTGAGGGCTTCCCCGTAAACCCTTGTGAAAATCGCCGGTTTCATAAACAAAGAATTACCTCACGTTGCTCAGGATAATAAAAATGAATGGAGTTAACCTGAGCTCTAGATGTATACGTACTAACAACCGAAATATATACAATTCACACACACACACACCTTTCCACACTTCATTTAATTAAGGTTGATCTCTCTCTTTTCTCCTACCACCAATTTGGTGTTCAAAATGGTGATATATAGGAAATATAAATTATTGGATTGTTTCTAGCAATTTTTTCAAAATCTAAAGCGAATGTCGAAAAATCGTGACATTGATCGTGTTTGTTACATTTAATCGTGTTTCTTACATTTTAAATCAAGAATCTTATGGATATCTGTTTCCTTCTTTGAGATATGACGGAATATGTAAAAAACGCGTAAAAACACGTTTAGCCCCCCCTAACCCCCTTGGGGGCCGAATTTTGAAATATCCTTAAATTGGTTTTTAGGTATTCGTATTCCTTACATTTTAAAGCAAGAATCTTATGGATATCTGTTTCTTTCTTTGATATATGAAGGAATACGTGAAAAACACGTTAAGCCCCTCCCCTCCCCGTCCCCTGGGGCCAAATTTTAAAAAATCCTGAAATTGGATTTAAGGTATTCGTGTTCCTTACATTTTAAAGTAAGAATCTTATGGACATCAATTTCCTTCTTTGAGATACGAAAGAATATGTAAAAAACACGTTTTGCCCCCCTCCCCCCCCTTGGGGGGCGATTTTTGAAAAATCGCTTCTTAAATGACGCCTTCAGCCCAAAAGTAATAAGCTCTTAAAATTTGATATCTGTATCTCCAATAGTTTTTGCTGGGTGTTGATTTCTTTATATATATAGATAAAACACGTAAGAACACGTTTAGCCCCCCTCTCCCCCTTGGGAGACGAATTTTGAAAAATCCTGAAATTGGTTTTTAGGTATTCATGTTTCTTACATTTTAAAGCAAGAATCTTATGGATATCGATTTTCTTCTTTGAGATATAAAGGCATATATAAAAAACACGTTTTGCCCCCCTTCCCCCCTTGGGGGGCGAATTTTGAAAAATCCTGAAATTGGTTTTTAGGTATTCATGTTTCTTACATTTTAAAGCAAGAATCTTATGGATATCGATTTTCTTCTTTGAGATATAAAGGCATATGTAAAAAACACGTTTTGCCCCCCTCCCCCCCTTGGGGGGCGAATTTTGAAAAATCCTGAAATTGGTTTTTAGGTATTTATGTTCCTTACATTTTAAAGCAAGAATCTTATGGATATCTGTTTTCTTCTTCGAGATATGAAGGAAAATGTGATAAAACACGTAAAAACACGTTTTTTCCCCCTCCCCCCCTTGGGGGCCTAATTTTGAAAAATCCTGAAATTAGTTTTTAGGTATTCATGTTACTTACATTTTCAAGCAAGAATGTTATGGATATAAATATCCTTCTTTGAGATATGAAGGAATATGTAAAAAACACGTTTTGCCCCCCTCCACCCCCTTGGGGGGCTAATTTTGAAAAATCGCTTCTTAAATGACGCCTTCAGCACAAAAGTAATAAGCTCCTAAAATTTGATATCTGTATCTCCAATAGTTTTTGCTGGGCGTTGATACGTGTATGTATATATAAGTCAGGACTTCTTCCTTTATAGATATAGATATATATACATATATATATATATATATATATATATACATATATATATACATATATATATATATATATACATATATATATACATATATATATATATATATACATATATATATATACATACATATATATATATATATATATATATATATATATATATATATATATATATATATATATATATATATATACATATATACATATATATATCTATATATATATATATATATATATATATATATATATATATATATATATATATATATACATACATATATATATACATATACATATACATATATATATATATATATACATACATATATATACATATATACATACATATATAACTGTTAATCTCAGCGACCCCGAAAACTTTGGATTCGACACTAATATCAGTCATTTTGGACATTTTATATTCACCTCTTCTTCCCCCCCACTTCCCCCAATACTGATGGGGGGGCTGAACTTGCACTTAGACGGAATCGGGAGTGTCACTATTAATCTCAGCGACCCCGAAAACTATGGATTCGACACTAATATCAGTCGTTTTCGATTATTTTTACATGTGCCCCCTGCCCCCCTGGGGATGCTAGGGGTGTCTTCCCTCCCCCCAAGTGTTTCTTTCCAGATTGTAAGTGATATGTGTACCAAGTTTGGTTGAAATTGCTCCAAGCGTTCCAGAGTGATACTGGAACGAACACTCGTACACACACACACATATAGTAAAACTTCTCTGGCGGACCAGTCATGGTTTAAAAAAAAAGTGGCCGTCGAATAGAGGTGCAGGCAAGATTATATATATGCATCTATATCTATCTACAGATTTTTTAATGAGGATATATTGTACAAAAAATCTAAATGAAGAAAAAGGTTCTGAAAGAGAAGGCGATATCGTTCAACCGAAAAAATGTTCTCGTTTGATTGTACTGAGCAGTGATGAGTAAGAAATTTATTTAATTAAGGTCGTATTAAATGAAAATAATATTTACTTGTTTCTTTTCGTTTTGTGTTATGCATACATTTATAGTTTTAATAAAAATTAAAGTTGCTTATATGGAATTTTAAAATAAATGTTTCTTTTTAATAAGTTTTCAGAACTTAACCCCCCCGTTTTTGAACTGTATCTTGGTCTCATATAACACGGTTTCATACAACACGGCAGTTTCTAGGAACCTATGTACCGTGTTATAGGAGGGTTACCTGTATATATATATATATATATATATATATATATATATATATATATATATATATATATATATACAGTTGGTTCTCTGTTTAACGACTTTCAAGGGACCGTGAAAAATCGTCCTTAAGTAGAGATCGTCCTTAAACAGAATTTGTGAAAAAATAACATTTCCCTTCACACTTTACAGGCTTAGGACTGTTAATATATTTCTTAATATATTGGCGTGTTTAAAAATATTATTTTATTATCATCATTATTTTATTCACAGAAAGTTATTTTAAATTACATTGAAGAATAAGAGTACAAACAATACAATAAATTACGTTTTAAAAAATTCAAAAAGTGTTGATTGCTTCATTCGCTTTGTTTTCGTTATTCCAGATTTTCTAAAATGTTAAATGAGTCACCTTCCATTTTCGATGTAATATAGCGTCGGAGAACATCTAGAGCAGAAATTGCATCTGTGTAAGACGGTGGCAGTGTCTCGTTTTCCGTGTCTTCAACTTCACCTTTTTCGTCTGACACTGTGTTTTCGTTTTCAATATCTTCATAAATTTGTTCTACATTTCTGAAATCTGTTGTTAAAACATATTTATCACAATTGTAGAAATCTTGAATTGAAACATCCTCATCTTCAACAAGACTCCATTCAGCAGGGGTAATGTCATCTTCGTTGATTTCTACATCCGTACTTTGCAGTTCCACTACAAGTTCTTTGTGAATTCCAGCAACGCGAAAGCAGTTTTTTATTGTGGATGAAGAAACTTCTTTCCATGCTGATGTTATCATGTGCATTGCTTCCAAGATTGTAAATTTTCTAATTTTGATACTGTCAGCCGAATTGTTTATTAATTTCCTAATTAAAGACTTTCTGTAGTATGCTTTCACACTACGAATGATACCCAGGTCTAATGGCTTCAACTTTCTAGTGCAATTAGCTGGTATATAAGAAATGGATAGTCAAATTTGTAAGTCCAGGGATATTTGTAGTATGTGCAGTGCATCGGTCGATTAAAAGTAAAACTTTTCTCTTTTCTCGATGCATTTTTGCATCAAATTTTCTAATCCAGTCAATAAAAATTTGTGATGTCATCCACGCTTTATTGTTATTGCGGTACTCACAAGGTTTCCTGGTGATATTCTTAAAACACCTTGGTTGTTTTTATTTGCCTAAACTAGTGGTGGAAATTTCTCAGATCCATCCGAATTAGTGCACAGTAAAACAGTCAATCGTTCCTTACTGTGTTTTCCACCAAAACACTTTTCGTCCATATACGTTAAGGTTTTATTAGGCACCATATTGTAGAATAGGCCCGTCTCATCTGCAATGAATATGTTCTTCTCATCATATCCATCTAATATCCCCTTCATCACTATTTTCCATTCATCCACTGTTTTTTCATCTACGGAGCCACTTTCGCCAGATATGCTTTTAAATGCAAGCCCGTACCTTTCTTTGAACTTTGTTAGCCAACCAGCCGAAGCCTGAAAATTTTGCATTCCAAACTTTTCTGCCAGAATAATAGCATTTTCTTTAAATATCACTCCGGAAATTGGAATGTTAGATGCTCTTGCTTGATGAAACTATTGCAGGACTGCCTTCTCAAACTCTTCTGATCGGCCACATTGAAATTTCTGCCGTTTGGATTTGGATCCCAAACCAAATTTTTGTGCTGCTTCAAGAATTTTCTCTTTGCTTGCTAAAATGCCTTTGAGAGTAGACTCGGGTAGCTGAAATTGTCTTGCGAATTGGACATCTGTTATTCCAACACTTTCTTCCCAGTTTTCAATAATTTTCACTTTTTCGTGTAGCTTAAGATGCTTTCGCTTTGATGCCATTTTGCTCTGCTCACCTCGTATTCGTACTGGAATGAGCTCCTACACACAACCATGAATTCTCTAAACATGAACACGTGCTTCCCAGAAGGAGTGAGAGAGAGGTGCTTTTGGACAGTTCGTAAATCACATGACAACATAGTAGGTACAATAGAGTGATTCCACACCCGCACTAAGAAATTCGATCCACCAGGGAAGAATATTCGATCTTCCGAGAAACAGTAATCCCCTCCCCCCTCCCTCGATTTTTTCCACTGCAACAAGTCTATGATTGCAACAAACATAAAGGAAATTCCGGGTCTGTTGTTGAAACCAATCTACCCCACAGAAAGTAACCCTCCGGTAGATAAAATGTTGAAGAAAAAGTTTATCATGTAAGAAAAAATCGTCGTTAACCCTTTAGCTGTTCAGTTATTTAGATGATTTGGGTACCTAAATTGTTCACTTTTTTTATTGCAAAAAACAAATGTTTAATACAAAATAAAATATACTTAGCAGTTAAAAATTAATATTTTTAATTATATACATAAAAATTTTAAGGTTTTGTGGCGGCTGCCACTCAGCGTGGCAGTGGTAAAGTTCGCATCCAGTGGAGCATTATTTTCTAAAAATTAAAAAAAAAAATCAATTTAATTATTTTCTAAATAAATAAATAAATAAATAAATAAATAAATAAATAAATAAAAATAAATAAAAATGAATACCTATTAGTAGTTCAGTTTTGTGTGGTATAACTGGAAACACTTTTCCAAGCACAAACCAACTCCGCAATCAGTACACCAGAATCGTGTTTCCTTCCGTATCTTTTTCCCATTTTCATTCTTTTTGGAGCAACAAACTTTGCACTGCCTTGTAGGTTCACGCTTCGCAGGAGTAGGAGGAATATGGGATATAAAGTGTCGTTCAGTAAGACGGGCAGGGTTATCTATTTCAGATGGTCTGCCGATATTCTTTTGTGCAGAAGCTGCATCATCATATTTATTGAAAAGCTCCTCTACAACTTGGATACGAAATTCTAAAAATGTAATTCGTTTCCCAACTGCATTTTTATACAGCAAAAATGAGTTCCAGAGCACTTTGTCTAATAAATGTAAAAATATCTTTTTATAGTATTTTTTCTGGCGTTTTCGAATTGTCGGATGAAAAGATATTTCTTGATCACAACGATCTACACCACCCATAGTTAGATTGTAATCAGAAACAATCTTTGGCTTGAGTATGTCTTCATTTTTTTTATTTTTGAGGCTGATCATGGAAGTATCATGAATACTGCTCATCAAACACACATCCTTCTTATCTTTCCACCTTATAGCCGAAATCTTACCTCTTTGAAAAGCTATGAGTTGCCCTTTTTGTAATTTTCTTTTAGCGAATTCTGTAGGTAAATCTCGTCTGTTTATCCTTACTGTGCCATAAATATCTGTTTTTTGGGCTATAAGTAAATCTGCAAGCTCGGGTGACATGTAATAGTTATCTACAGTCACACAATAACCATTTCCAAGAAAGCGATTCATTAGATGCATGACGACTTTTGTGGAAAGTCCATAATTTTTATACAATGCATTGAAGACAGTGCTATTTCCTGTATAGATAACGAAGTCACAAATATACCCTGTTTCAGCCTCACAAAGCATAAAAAATTTGATTCCAAATCGTGCGCGTTTGTTTGGAATATATTGTTTCCAAGATAACCTTCCTTTATAAGGCATCAAGCTTTCATCTACAGAAACATCTCTTTACGGTATGTAAAAGTTACAAAATTTTTGCCGTAAATTTTCTATCACATTATGCAGCTTCCAAAGTTTTGGATTTGAAAAATCTTCTTTTTTTTCAGCTTCATTATTGCAAAAATGTAAATATCGAAAAAGCAAAATAAAACGATTTACTGTCATTACTTTTGAGTAAACTGGAGTGTGCAAAACCCTTCGATGAGACCAGTACATAGCCTGATTTGGTTTCTGGACAATACCTTGAAGAAATATTAGCCCAAAGAATAGCTTCATTTCTCTGTCATTTGTAGGGATCCATTTTTTACTGCGGGAGAACTTTGATATCTTTGCCCGATTTGCTCTTCTTTCTTGTTCTGCATAGTTGTTCGTTTCTTTGACAATTATATCCATTACATTTGAATCCAGAAACATTTCAAATATATCTAAAGGAGTGTAGTTTATATTTACAGAAAAGGTTATACCTGGAGTACCTGTAAAAGGGAACCGAGGAGGCGCTGATTGACCAGAAGCAGTTATTTCACACCAGTCTCTCGCATTTGCTATATTATCATCTCCGCTATCTTCTGATTCACTGCTATATTCAATATCACTTCCGTCACTCGTATCGATGCCTTCAAAATCGTCTTCGCTTGATGAATCCAAATCATCTATATAACGTTTACGGGATGCCATTTTGCAACAAAAAAATGCCGCGCACTTTGACTTTGACCTTTGGCCTCTACCCTTTGGCATCTAACCTTTGGCATCTAACCTTTGTCCTCTAACCTTTGAAACTTGCAGTATAGTGCTGCCATCTATTGCATTGAGCGCAAATAAATTCCTCCCGAGATATATTCGGGTATAACAACACGAAGCAATCAAAAAAAAATTACCCCGAGTAATACTCGGGCGTGACATTTTGGAACACCAGTGCTGTGCCCGAGATTACCTCGGGCAGAACAGTTAAAAGGTTAAATAGAAACAAAATCGTCTTAAAATAGAATTTTTTTACGTCGGAGGGACCGGGACCGGGAAATATCGTCTTTAAATAGAGATCGTCGTTAAGTAGAGCGTCATTAAACAGAGAACCAACTGTATATATATATATATATATATATATTGGTCAGGGCAATCAAAATTATTAACATTTCTTATAATTTTACATTCCATAATACATTTCATATGTATACATAATATTTACATTTATACATATTTACTTATACTAAAATGATATTTATACAAACTATTTACATAACGACAAAAATTAACTCAAATATATATACATGTATATATATATATACGAAACATGATGAAAATGATAGCCAAAATTTAGCCAGTGATCAATATACATATACCAGCTAGGAATCAAGTTTTACTGTAGTTCTAAAATCTTTACCCGTCAGCTGAAAAGGCACATAGCAAACGTTTGTGCTCTTTTCGCCAGGCAACTCGACTATCCATAAATCACCGCCCTCCCAACTCTTGTGTTTTACCGCCCGGGGGTCCCCCTGAATTCTTTCCCCTCCCTGAACCTCACTGCCGGCGGGACTCGTGGTTTTTGGAGAAATGTTCCGATTTTTACAAAATTTCCCCATTTTTACCGACAAATTACTATTACCCTAATTTACGTAAAATTAAGAAAAAAGTATCTTTGAAAAGCCAAAAGATTCAGGAATCCCGCGTATTATTTCATATTGTATTATTATTTGATCTCGAGTACTTATAAAGAGTTTGTGGCAACGTAAGATTGTGATGGGGTTATATTTTAAACTTTATAATATTATAATTACTTACTAATTAAAGTTAGAATTACTCTTTACAATCTTTAAAGTCAATTTACTTCAATAGTTGCCATTTGGCCGTTAGTGGTTAGTACATTTTAAGATAGATGGTAAAGTTGCGTTGTGATATTTTTAAATGCAATAACCCATAAACAATTAATAATTATAATTAACACTGGTTCGAACTGAATGCTTCACTGTGGTGAATAATGAGCCAAAAGAAAAATGAAATTAAATCTAATAAAAATTACTTAACCTTGGAGAGCACCTAGAAAATAAAATTATTTCACCTAAAAGAAAAAGCTTCAAATCTGCTGAAATAAAAATAAAACCTAAAGCTGAAAATCAGCAAATTTACTAAAAAGGCAAGGACCGACATGACAAAGATATACTTAACATAACAAATTTATTCCTTCCGATTACATTAACAATATTATCACCAATCTGGTAATCAGTTCTATTAAACATTTTTTTTGGGATACCAATATTAAATCATCAATAATACAATTGCTATAAAAACCAACTTCTATATCCTCGTAACACAATAAAATATATACAATGACAATTCAAAATGAAATGGCTGGCGAATATAAAAAAAAAAACCTGAATTATTCTATATGCAATTGCTCATCTTAATTTCAATTTTACATTTAAATCTAATCTTAATGATGTTGCTGCAGCTTTAATCAAAGGTAGAGAGGTTATGGATAGAATTTATAGAAGTAAAGGAAGGAAAAGAAATTCACCCGTCGAGTCACTTCATCGTCGGGATCTTAGCGTTGTATCGAGGCCAGAGCTTCCAGCCCCGACCCCTCGGTCTTTCGCCCTCGCCTCCACGTCCCTGATCCAGAATCTTCTCTTTGTTTTTAAAATCCCGCGCTCCGAGTCAGCACCTTGTCACCACCACATCAGTCCGGTGAAACCATCCTCCACACCAAATAGTTCCTTGATGCTCCGAGAATTGTAATGGCCTAAATGAGGGGGGAAGGCTACAGGTGGCACTCTTGCACTCTGCAATTGTTTATACAATTAATTTTTTCCCACCCCTCATCTCGTTCTTGTTGGTTAATTTAATTTCATGGCGGCCTGGTCATCCACCCGGCGATGTATCCCTGCGCGCCTTCCATCTGACCTTCCAAGATTTCTCCCCGTTCGAAAAAGGGCTTTAGCGGACGTATTGGGTTACCGATAGTGGGGGAGGCTTTCAAAACTGTTGCTAGGCGCTGGGTCATTTTTTTAAGGATAGAAAAAAAACAAAGAATATTTCTAAGACCTTTACCATTTAAATTACAAAACGCCAGCCAAAAAAACAATAAAAAAATATGCCAACCATTCACAAGGTTCATAAATAAAACTTATTAATTTATCAATATTAACAATAATAAGGTATAACCTGTGATGATCTATTTCAAACTTAATTCTTCTCAATGTCAAAACATTTAGAGAAACTTGCGCACCTTCTCCAAATGCGATGACATTAATCAAATCAATTAATATCTGATCACCACAAGTATAACCCTTACATATATTTAGCAGAGGCTTAATAAATTGATTAAAACAAAGCACAATCGTTACTAAAATTTACTTACTTATTTACTTACTTTACTAATTTAATTATCTGAATACCCGATATTAATATAAACGTTAATTATTTCTAAACTATTAATTATCATCACAACAAGTTTAAAGCAAAAGTACCTCTTATTTTTTCAGTTCAGAAATTCGAGAGTCATTTAAAATTAAATTTTAAGAGAAAACCAAAAATTGATAAACAAACACGAATTGTTAAGTCGTCATTTATCTTATGCAGAAAAAATGTTCTAAAGATATTTAAATGCGAATTTGCAATTTGTTAAGAACTTCCCCATTGACTTAACATTGGCTTCGAAACATCGGAGGCTCAGTCCAGCGCCCCCTTAAGTATTTGTCTGTTCCATCCCCTACCCCCCCCCACACACACACACTTCTCAGAATGCTACTGTTATAGAATAATCGTGTAGCATTTTGCATAGAAAACCTAGTGAGCCATGTCTATGTTTATAATTTTTAATTTAGATTTACAAATTTCAAAAAAGAAAACCCATTTTCACCCCCCTTAAATCCATCGAATTTTATCCCAGATTCAGTAGCCCGAAAATATATCGTTCTAAAGGATCTCTTGAAATCATCGATGAGGATATATTTTTGTTTCGGTTTCTATGTTATTCGGATAATGTAGTTAGAATGTTATCTAAAATTGATTACAAATACTTTTTGAATACTATCTTAAAATACAAAAATGTGTTAAATCTTGAATGGATGCTCGGATTTCCGAACTATTTATCCCTTGTTTCTTTTGATCAGAAGAAATATTAATGACTTGCATAGAGAATCTTCAATACGAAACCCCGCATAGCGATTTTGGAACGGAATTTTTTAATATGTCAGTCGTTTTTCGCTGTGCTCTATCAAAAACTGAGGTGGCAACAGGGAGCAAACTCACCAGTATGGGGCTTCCAGATTAAATGTAGTCAGCATATGACCACGGTAACTAGTGCGAATGTCTCAGGGCAAGTGCCTCCGCATTAGCAACAAAAACCTTTCGCTATTTTCACTATTCATGTGCCGTGCGCCGGACGGTGCCGAATAGCTAGGGCGCTGGCCTAGTACCAGAGTCAGAGTTTTAAGTTCGAGTCCCACTGTTGGTATGGATGTTTGTAGCCGTTCGGAATCGGCTTTAAGCAGTAGGTCCCGGTCTAATTAGCCCTGGTGTAGGAAAAGTTGACCGTAACGCTCCAAACCAAAACAATACCCGGTCTAATTAGCTCTCGTGTAGCAAAGAAAAGGACCGTAGCGTTGTCAACCAACCAACCATTTTCAGTGCATTATTTCTAGATTAGGATTTAAATTGATCGAAACCAATTGAGGATCAGTGATTGTTTTCTGACTCTATACCAACGTCATTCAGCCGTCGTAGGCCCTCGTCGAATTTCGCTTTTCTTCCATCTATAAAGTTTTTCACGAGAGAAATTAAGAAATGATTTGTAGCAGGGGAATTCCTCCAAGTTTGATGTCATGTGTAACCGCGTCAATTTCAAAGTTCGAATCCAACGGAACTGAGTGCGTGTGTGTGTTTTATATTTGCGTTTGAAACATTTAATTATCTTCTTGTCTTGAATATTTTATTCGACGTGAACGTATATATGGCTGGTTCTTACATTGATCGAAACGTAAAAAAAATTTTGCTATCAAACTATTTTTTGTAATGATGCATAAATTGTAATCAGTTTTGGGGATGAGAATCAGCCTGACGATTCTAATAATGAATGTTTTGATTAGAATCTTTTTTGATCTCGTAGATCATCGTTGTGATTATAGTGAATGTATTAAGAAAATTCGTGTGATGAGAAATAATTTTAAGGAAAGTATAACGAGGATTTTCGTTATAGTCTATGTGTTAATAATATGTACGTCAAGTGCTGGCAATTATGAAATGTTAAATAATTTAATATTTGATGAATAATTCACATTTGCTGAAGAATAACACATTTTTTTATTTTTAACCGAAAAAAAAATCTGTAACGGAAAATTAGACGTTGGACGCTAGTAAGATACAAGTCTATATTATAGAATGTTGAAGAAGCACAAGATATAACTGTTACGACGAGTATCTGGAGAAGGCTATTGACGGAACTAGTCTATGTTGTTGAAAGTTGACGAAGAGGATACCAATCAGTCTTATAGAAGTTGAAACATCAAATCTAAATTGTAGAATTCTTGAAGTGTCCCGAAGATAAATAGGAGGAGTTAGTGACCAAAAGAAGGTTTCGGAAGAATATGAAGAGTTCGATCGTTCCTCAGTACTTCGGTTGAAATAAAACACTTACTGACGGTCGAATCGATACGTGATGATAGTGGAATGCACTGAACAATAACCCAGTGACTTCACAGTCAAATCATCTAGGGTAAGCGTAAAGGAAACAAAAAATATTTATTATTCTTCAGCAATCATTGGGCCAGTCTTGATTATAACATCGGAGGATATTTACAATTCATTAACGGTGAGCTCAAGTCAACATGAGCCAGACAAAAAGGATGTGACCGTTCCAGTCAAAAGAGGTCAGAAGAATAAATTTCACTAACATATCAGCTCAATATAAAAAGGGAAGCCACCGACACAGAGTTTGGTATAGCCAAATCTGGTGGGGTGCTTTGTTGCAAAAATTTAAGAGACTAGGGGCTTCGCCCCTAGGCTCGCTCCTCTGTTATGGCTAATAGCGAGATACATAGGGGTGATTCTCGGGCAATGTAACAGCTTCCATCCATTTACTGTTGTCACCCTTAATGCGAAGGGCGTTTTATCACTGCTGAATTATCAGCTTTAAAATTCAATTAAAAATCGAAACTTTAAGATATAGACTTGAAATGAGGTTTATATGAATAAAAAAGCTTTCAGCTTCCAGATGATGTAAATAGTTTCTTTGTAGGATAAAATCTCGAGGAGCATCGATATTACATCCACATATTGGACGATATTTCTTGAAAAACTGTGTTTCATTTTTTGATGAAAATATCAGTCTGTATTAAAATATTTTTAAACAAATGAGGTCTAGTTTGAAAGAGAAATGTCTGTAGTCTTAGATTGTAAAAAGATCAAAATTCTACGATCATTTTTTGGCGAGTTATCGTAATCTGAAGAGGGAAAAGTCAATATTTCTTGAAAAACTGTGTTTCATTTTTTTTCATGAAAATATTAATGAGTTACTTTTTATTAGAATAGAGAGACAACAATCCCTAACTGAAAAAAATGGCTCACTGAACTATCTTATTTTTACCTCTGGACAGGAGTGCACAAGAGAAGAAAGGGTTGCAAGAAACTTAAAATATCGCCAAGGGAAACACAGCAGAGAAGGAAGACGCGAACGACCGGACAAGAAAGGAGAGCCTCCGAGAAGAAGCGCGCGTCGGCCAGATACCCGGTAGAAGGAAAACGGCGATTCGCCGCCAAAAAGTACCTAAACCTACGCCAAGTAGGAAAGAGAGAGACCGGAGCGCAGACAGCTGATTGGCCTAGCCAAAGCTGACGTAAAAAGGCGCCTAACTTGATTGGACGTTGCTCCCTTACCAGAGAGTTTCCCCACGCATCGACACACAAAACTCGCCGACAAATCTTATCAGGGGAAAACGGGGACGGTAAGTCTATACTTATTGTCCAAATCAGCGATTTAAGCAGCAATTGACCTACCCCCAAGGAAGGGAAAATATCCGGTCCTTTTTAAACAGAGCGATAGTACTGCAGACCTCCCTTCAGAAGAGACCTGAGTCCGGTTTTAAGGTTGCTGCCTCGGAGAGGTCGATTCTCAAAATGAGGGATCGGGGATAATCAACACCCCATACTATTTCCCGCGGAAAGTATTTATCGCTCTTTAAGCATTAAGAAAATTATGAAGGTTTTAACTATTTAGGCTTTAAGAAAACCATCGCATGTTTTGATTTCCATTTTCATGTAATCAACGTATTTTGGGACTTTTTACCCTGCATCGTATTACTTACTACTTCCCGAAGTAATGTAAGGGAGTTTCGGAAAACCTCAATAAAATTTAGAGTCATGTTTATTTTTATAAATACTGGATCATACAAAAATTTATTATTATAGATACAGATTTCAGGTTATTTGGGTTACGACTCATATTTTGTGAATTGATTTTCCCGAAAATTACGACGACTGAAAAGCTAAAATTCGGCATGCATGCTCTAAATTTAATGTAGATTTTCAGAACTTAATAGAGTGTTTCTAACTTTTGTCTTAAAAAAGATATTTTTATGGTCTCTTTTCGCGAGACAGTTACGAGTATGTAGAATATAACGTTTTTTTAACGTCAAAACAAAATCGTTAAAAAACGGCTTTACTTGAGAACGAATAGCAAAATCGCAAATAATTTATGTTAAATAAGGACAATAATTTTTAGCATCTCTCACTGCGTAAAAAATGATTGCAAAAAAAGACACAACACTAGTATAATTTTACCCCAATTTCCCCCTCCAAATATCGGAGGAATAGAACTGCCCTTTAAAAGCGCCGGCCTTAGTTATTGCGGGGCCCAACTGCAGAAATTGGGATAAAAATATAATGTACAGATATTTTGATAAAAATATAGTTCCACACTGTCCTGTGACGGTCTTGTGGTACAATGCGCTGGCTTTCGGTGCTGAGGGTGCTCGGATCGAATCCCGGCGTTGCGCCACTGAAAATGCCTCGGTTTATGTCGTCCCTTCATAGGGGGTAATGCTGGTCCGCCTATATGGTGCCTCCTTAATAAAATGGCCAGTAATAGCTGCGGTGCATTATAGGCGAATGTTTTCACGACAATTGTATCCGTATTGGTTAAAAAAAATATATATATAATTTCACATTTTGTGTGTCGTTATTTTTACATATGAGCTGTTATATTTGAAAGTGGTGTAAGTCAACTTTAAAAAAAATGAGTTAACGGTAATTTTAGTAAGATATAGACACCTTCTCTTAATTTATAATCAGACTTTCAACGGAGTACGATATTCATAAAGTAAACAAAATAATTTTGGCTATAAAATGTTATCGAAAAAAAATTTTTTTTAAAGTGGAATAAGTCAATTCGTAATAATTATAATTAAAGCAACTTGCTTATTGCAATTATTATTGATTATTACGACTTCATTGTACACTACGCTTTAGCATATATTACTGAGCTAGTTTCTTAAAAACAACATCGTTAACAAGATAACGGTATTGTTCTGATTAAGTGGTCAGAAGTAATTTCACTGATTTTATTTGGTTTTCTTTCGCAAGTCCTACTGTTTGGTTTGCGTTTCTTATACTGATAGATTGCAGCGTGAGTATTATTTAAATATAATTGTTATTAAAGCAGAAAATCAAAGTTTTATATAAATAATATTTCATACAGTTGTTACAATGAGTTCACATACCTATAAAAAAGACGATAATATGTCAATTTGGTCTGATAGTGATGTTGGTAAGTAAGAGTTTACATTAAAAAATCCATTTCAGTGAAGCTAATGCATATAAAAATATGGACTTGAATTTCCACTTGTTTTTATTTTTTATAATATGTTATTTTTGAAAGTGGTATAAGTCCATTTGGAGCTAAAAAAATCGTTTGTTTTTTTAATTCATTATTATCAAATATTCATTATTATCAAATATTTTTAAATTCATTCAAATACAAACCTTTAAATATCTCGATACATAAAAAAATGGACTTATACCACTTTAAAAAATAACAGCTCATATGTTAAAGCCATTTCAGTTTAGACATATTTTTAATTTTCCAGATCAAATAGGTTCAAATGGCAAGGTCGGCCCAGCCCTTTAAAGTGTGCTACCCTAATGACCTCTTCTAATGAAATTCACAATTAACTTTATCAACACTATACAATTTTCCCATTTTCCGCAATTTGAATAAGGAAAATTTTCTTCAAACTTTAATTTCCCCCTCTTTGAAATATTTTCTCATAACTTGGTTTTTGTTAGCCATATTTTTGGCCAGTTTAAAAGTTAATAAAAACGGGAAAGATGTTTTGCTTGGTTGCAAATTTATACCTTGGAAAATAGACTTCAGACATCAGCATTTAAACATTTCAGATTATACAGCACATCACGGCAGTTAATATTCCTAAAGGTATAATAGTTCCAATAGGTAATATAGTGTTTAAAATTTCCTTTCAATTATAACTGCAGATGTGTATTTCTCCCCATGTGTTTCTTGAAAACACTGCCTTTTCTTAGAAACCATTGCCAATCGGCAGAAAAACACCTGTTCGACACTTCCTTGGGACAAATGCGGCTATTTGGCGAAAAGTGGAGGATGTTTGGTGACAATCTCTTCCTCTCTCGTTCACCTTCGCTTTAACGTTCCACCCCTCATCAAAAAAAGAACTCTTCCCAAGTGACCAGTTTCTCGGGGATCTTCTCTTCAGAGGTAATCAGTAACTAATTTTAAGAGGGTTCCCAGGCAATAAAGAAACAGGTGGCGATTTACAGATGCTATTCCAAGAACACCAAATATGGTGCATGGCAAAACTTTAGAGACCTCCCACGTATTGGGTAACATCTAAAAATTAAGCTATTCTATTTAACAAGCTAACCTGCTTATAGCTCAAGCTTACAAAGTTAACGTTAAGGAATTATAGTGATTAAATTATTTAACATTTCATAATTGCCAGCACTTGACGTTCATATTATTAACACATAGACTATAACGAAAATCCTCGTTATGGAAAGTATTTTGTTTCATTTCTTATTTAAGGATTGCTATAGATTTAAGATAATTTTTTCAATACCATATATTTTCATTACTGTAGTTATCTTCATGATTATAGATAATAAAAGAATGCAGGTAATGTATAGTAATCATTTCTACTAGTTGGGAGCTGTTCTGTCAAATTGTTATGTCATTTTGGTAGCTGTTTCCATTTGTGTTGCTGCTCGAACTTCATCGCTGCAACACCTAAAAGTTGTAAATTAAAGCTTCTTGATATTTATGTCAGGGTGTGATTGCTGCTTATTTGGCTTTCTCTTCCCGTATATGTCTCCTGCTTAAGTTTCTCTTTGTTATCTAACCTGCGTGTACATAGCCAGCAGCCATGTGGGTACGCTATGTGTCCACCGTGTCTGTCGCAGTCAACTGCTTTTCATGAGGGCGATGTTAGGAGTAGTCACATGCTACGCATTGTAGCACTTAAATCTGAAAGTTTTCGATGATCTCTCAGAATCCCCACCAGACTTACCCTCTTTGTTTCTTAACACATCTTGCGCTAAAAGTTTGTGAAACTTTTCCTTTTCTAGAGAACATTACTCATTTAAACGAAAAGATGCAGTTATATTCGTTACATTACTTATTTTTAAGAAAGTATATACATACATATACACCGAAGAGCCATTACCACCTGTTTAATACGACGTAGGATCACCTTTCGCCCTCAAAACCGCCAACACCCGGTGTGGCATTGACTCGACAAGGTGCTGATAGGTAGTCTGAGGTATCTGATACCGAGTGCTCACCAACTGGTCCTGCAATTCCCGCACATTGCGAGGTCGTAGCATGGTAGCACGAATTCGGTTTTCCAGGTGGAACCACAAATGTTCTATTGGATTAATGTCAGGTGACTTTGGAGGCCAAGACATGACTTGAAAGTCACTAGAATGTTCCTCGAAACACTCCCTGATGATTCGACCCTTATGACATGGTACATTATCCTGTTGGTAAACGTCATCATCCGCCGGAAACACTGTTGCCGTGAAAGGGTGCACCTGGTCTGCAACAATGTTCACGTAGCGTACAGACGTCAGGGATTGTTCTATGGAGATTATGGGTCCTAATGTGCTCCATGAAAACATCGATCACACCGTAATACCCCCCGACACCAGCTTGTCTCTGTCAAACTGTGCATCCGGGAGCCAGGATTTCCGTTGGAAATCTGCGTATTCGCACGTGCCCGTCGATGTGATGGACCAGAAAACGTGATTCGTCGGACCATACAACTTCATGTCACTTCCATTCTTCTATGGTCCATTTCCAGTGTTCCTTGTCCCATTGCAGGCGCTGCTGGCGATGACGGGCCGTCAGAGCAGGGACGTGCTTCGGCCGCCGGCTTCATAGGCCCATAGGCAGCAGAGCACGCTGCACTGTGTGTTGAGAAACACTGTCTGGGTCACTACTGTTGTAGCTGCTGGTAATTTCGGCTGTTGTAGCTCTTCGGTCACGGCGAATAATGCGTAACAGTCTCCGCTCTCCTCTGGAATCAATGCGCCGCGGGCGACACACCGCTGGCCGGCGACTTTTCGTTTCACCATCCATACAAATCCTTCATTACGTGCTCACAACGACTGCTCGTGAACAGCCCACCAAACGCGCCGTTTCTGATATCGACATTCTCAGACGCCGAACCATTACGATTTGACCTTTATCGAAGTCTGATAAATCAGCTGCTTTTCCCATTATGTCGCTAATCACTCTATGTTTGAAAGACAATGCATGGGCCCTTTATATTGTTCCGTTTTCTGGGTTCGATGGGATTGAATAAAAATCTCTTCAGAAAGTGCACACAAAATAAAATTTATTATTCTCTAAATTCGTCAGGCGCATACGCAATTACTAACAGAAAACACGTAACAACTGTCTTCTTTACAACATAAAACTCTAAAAATACAAGTCAGGATAACAGTCTTCAATACAATATACGCCTAACTCACTTCCAATTCATTTAATACGCAGCAGAAGAGAACACTGATTTAAAATGCCAATCTCGGGTATATTTATACACTTCCAAAGCGCCCCCTATCGTCCGTCAGCTAGAAATCACTGGAACAGTCCAGAAAGGCCTAGAAGGTTGGCGACCAAAATAAGTCCCCAAATCCATCGCCAATTTGGTGATAACTCTCATATTTGGCAAGATTACATAGACTCGTAAAATTCGTAACATTGCTCCCTCCTCAAGGACCGCACGTCTCGGGCAGGAAGCCTTACTTACAATACATAATAGAAAACTGAACTATAAAATCACAACTAAAATTAATATAGAATTAACACGCATACAGACAAATACATACTTCATAAAACTAATAAATATGTACAAGGAATATCTAATTACTTTAAACAACATTAATAAAACAAAACTTACTTAAGGATTATTTACACTAAATAAAATGTTATATACAAAAAGAGAACGACCATGGTCTGTACATTTTTTTGATCTATTAACTATGGCCATAGTAAGGAGCTAGCCTATCATAATGCACTATTCTAGGTTTAGAATTAGATGATTTTCTTATACGAACCACGACGTCATTCAGTCTTTTTAGGACTGTATACGGACCATCCCAAGACGACTGTAACTTGGGAGAAAGTCCTTTACGTCGAATCGGGTTCCAGAACCATACCTTGTCACCTTCATGGAATTCATGTCTTGTTGCTTTCGTGTCGTACCGGGTCTTCATCTTCTCCGTCGCGATGTTGTTCCGTTCACGGGCGAAGTTATGGACGTCTTCAAAACGGGCCTCGGGTTCACTGTTGTACTCTTCAGGCGATGAAGGCGTCTCTGGGGGGCGTCCGGACTGGCTTCAAACTTCATGGCATAGACTAAGGCGGACTTCAGATCTTTAACATCTGCCATTCGAAGTGCCCTCTGTATCTCAAAGTCGCGAACTGCATCGATAAAATAATCTAAAGCAAGATTTTTTCCGGACTTCCGCAGGGCAGTCTGGCCAGGCGAGATGGGAAAGCCTTTCGACGTCTGATGCAAGTTCTTGTAGCGATTCATTTGGCTTCTGTTGGCGAGATTCGAGCTGTAGCCGGCTATAGTCCTTCAAACACTTCTCGCCAAAGCGTAACTCCAAAGCATTTAAAAGTGCACCAAAGTCTAATCGCTGCTCTTTTGGGATCGTCAGCAAAATATCCGCCGCTTCGGCTCGCAGAGATGTAGCCAATTGACACGCTTTTGTTACAGAGTCCCATCTGTTGGCGTCCGCCACCATCGAGAATAGGATTTTGTAAACTTGCCAAGAAGATTTTCCATCATAGGTTGACAGATAGGATGGGACAGATATACAGTTAGAATCTTCAGTAACATAAGTATTTGACAATTTCTGTTCTGAAATCTGTACTTTACTTGTAACGTCGGTAAATTTTCCCTCCGTAGTGTCAAATTTGTTATCAACTTTATCAAATTTTTCCTCCATAATTCCAAATTTGTTGCCAAATCATTCCTCCAAATTTTCAAATTTATTTAATAAAATTTTTCTTTTAACGTTATCAAATTTTTCTTCTAAATTTTCTTTTATAACGCCAAATTTTTCCTCCATATTTTCAAATTTGTTGTCAATTTTATCAATTTTTTTTTCTAATTTTTTTAAAGCCAATATTTGCTTCAAAAATATTAAATTTCTGTTCCACATTCTGGAATTTTTCTTCAAATTTGTCTTCCATTTCTGTCACTCATTCACAGTAGTTATAATTTCACACTTTAATTCTTCCCGACCAGCCGATATTTCCTTCTTTATCTCTTCCTGACCTGCAGACATTTCTTTCTTCATCTCTTCTTGGCCTGCAGACATTTTAGTCATCGCAGCAATAAGCTGCTGGAATTAAGCTTCCAAATCTTGAGCTGTAACAGTCTGATCAGCCATTGATCTTGTAAAAGGCATTCAATTCCTACACCACTGACATCAAAAGGTTCCATTTTCTGGGTTCGATGGGATTGAATAAAAATCTCTTCAGAAAGTGCACACAAAATAAAATTTATTATTCTCTAAATTCTTCAGGCGCATACACAATTACTAACAGAAAACACGTAACAACTGTCTTCTTTACAACAGAAAACTCTAAAAATACAAATCAGGATAACAGTCTTCAATACAATATACGCCTAACGCACTTCCAATTCATTCAATACGCAGCAGAAGCAAACACTGATTTAAAACTGAGCAGAATTGGATATGATGACCGGAGTGCTTTGACCAGCTGGTTTTAACTCCTGTACGCAAGATGTTGTGTAATCAAAGATAATGTGCTCAGCAGTTAAAATATTAAGGCTAGGTTAAAGTTAAAAGTTACTATTACAATCATTGTACAAAAATTTTAAGTTTAACACCTTCAATAGTTGAAGGGGAAGAGAAAATTTAAGATAAAAAATTAAGCAATTATTAAGAATAAGAATTTAAGTTTAAAAAGTTAAATTAAAAATTTAGAGAAGGTAAGATGAAAAAATAAACAAGTTTAAGAAAAGGTGCCCCTCACCAAAGGAAAAAAAAGGCCTTCTTCAGAGTCATACAATTCGTAATGAGATGATTGCAGATTTCAGCGGGGGAAAAATTAAAATATCACGGTAGGAAAATTTGGAATAGGCGATACCACCTAGGACGGAACCCATAACGTAGGGTTTCGCAGGTCAGCGCGATGCCACTGCTCTACGGTAAGACACAAGCAGGTGAGCGAGGTAGAAAGAATATCGCGAATGGGAAGTTAATGTTAGCTCCTAAGGAGACACGCCCTGGGGCGTTTGAGATTAGCAGGGAGACAATAATTGTAATCAGAAAATTCTGCAATGATTTCATTGCGGATGTTCGGTAGGCTCACATAAAATTTCTAAGAAATGTTATGAGCCTGTTTCGTGAGTGCAGAAATGCCGAAGTCTTTCCTAAACGTCGCATTCGACATGTACCGGAAAGCTCGGCGGATTCACCTGAGAGTTTTACTCTGGAGAACTTCTAATTTATTAATATGCGTTTGCGTGGCGGAAAACCACACGGGGACAGTATATAGCGCAACAGGTAGCACACACTGTTTGTAAAGGAGAACTTTGTTTCTGATTGACAAGTGATGACTAAAAAATAAAGTACGGAGTTGCATGGTGACAGCATTGCACTTACTAATAGTATTGGTAATGTGGGATTTCCAAGTAAGTTTTCGGTCCAGAGTTACGCCAAGATACTTCACTGTGTTTTCCCATTCAAGCGGGGAGTGATGAATATAAAGACGCTGAGGATTGCAATAGCTATTACTGAAGTAGATCGCGGGACACTTCGAGGGATTGATTTTAATCTTCCAGCGTGTAAACCAACGCTCTAAAGTGTCTATGTGACGCTGAATTTGAATAGTCAGGTAGAATAAATTACTAGAAGATGAAAGGATAGCAGTGTCATCCGCATACGTAGCGAGGAGAGTATTATCTCCACGCGGTACATCGTTGACGAATAAATTAAACAAGGTCGGTCCTAGGATCGAGCCCTGTAAAATTCCCGACGTGATGTACCTGTTCCGGGACACATTATTGTGTATGCGGATGGCGAAATTTCGATTCTGAAGATAGTTGTGAATTAAGTGGATAAGACAGGCTGGGTGGTTAATTTGAATGTTTAAAGATAAATCCCGGGTGCCAGACCTTGTCAAACGCACATTTCATATCAAGATACAGAGCAGCGGTAGGTCGTTTACCCTGTAACCCGTCGCGCGCAAATTCCACTACCCTTAAAAGCTGTTGCGTCGTGTTATGCTCAGACCTAAAGCCAAACTGCTCTGGCATGATGATGTTATGCTGGTCGAGGTGCTCAGTGATTCTGTTAAGAATGACGCGCTCCGCCATTTTACACTAAGGGAGCACAGCAAGCTGATTGGACGATAACTCTGGGGTAGATTACGATCCCCACCTGGCTTGGGGATAGGGCAAATAATCGCAGTCTTCCAACACGGGAAATGATTAAATTTAAAAATGGAATTAACAATTACAGTAAAATAGAAAATAATATTGGTTGGAAGGTTTTTAAGAATTAGATTATTGATGTTATCTATGCCAGGAGCCTTTTTGTTTTTAAGTTTTTGAATAATGTCTATAATTTTGTAGAAGTTATTGGGGGGAGTAGAGTCGGTGGGGGTGGTCGAAAGGAAATTTTGAACGGTCGTGAAGACGAGTCTGTCATTCTCCTCATCGACGAGCTCATAGTACGGAGAGAATTGTTCTCTGTAGGTGTCGGCAATAGTGTTGGCTTTGTCTAAATCAGTCATAGCAACTCCACGAGGGCCTTGAATGGGCGGAAATTGCGTATATTGTTTACGAAGACGTCTGACAAATTGCCAGACGGAGTTGTCTTCAGGATTAGGACCATGAATGAATTCAGCCCACGATGAGTTTCGGAAAGTTCAAATATCGCGACGAACGCGAGCGCGCAGGAGATGATAATTAGTCCTGTGTTGGGGGAGACGGGTAAATTGATATAATTTACGAGCCGCGTTACGATCTTTAATTAATTTAACAATATTAGCTGGGAGATTATGATAACGCGGCTTCTTCAACGCATGGATGGAATTAGCCTTGGCGTATTCTATTGCTTGCGTAAAGCTGTTGGTGCCATGCTCTATGTCCTCGGGACTACGAATGATGGGGTAGTAGAGGGTGGAATATTTTAGAATATCTTGGAACTGCTTCCAGTTAGTGCGAGTGGGGGGGGGGGGGGATTTTGGATATCGACCTGCCGATCAAAATTAATTAACACTGGGAGGTGATCAGAGTAAAAAAGATCTAAAGTTTCTATTGTGTATGGGAAGGGAATATTTTTAGTAAGTGCAAGGTCGATAGTGCTAGAGCCCGAGTTATAGAAATGAGTGAGGGTGGAGGGACAATTAAATTAATATTAGAGTTATCGGTGACATATTTTTGAAGGGCTCGGCCAGAACGACATGTCCTATTGCAGTTCCAAGCTGTATTGTGTGCGTTGAAGTCACAATACAGTAGTTACTAGAGTTAAAAATGTTATTAAAATCTGAGCACAAAAATTTTTACTAGAGGGGATATAGATGGAGGAAATTAAAATTTTGGTGACTCTGTCAGGTAAAAACATAATAGACGTGCTCTCAACATTACTGGTACAGATATTATTAAATTTAAAATGTTCAAGGCCCCTACGGACATAAATAGCAGTACCACCGCCAGGGTGATGAAAAGAATTAGGGGGGCGAGAGCGATCAATCCTATATAGAGTGTAATTACTAATATTAAAACGCCAAGGCGCAGTGAACTTAGTTTCCTGAATCAGGGCAACGTCTATATTGGAATTTTCCATAAACTCCCTGAATTCATTCATTTCCAGAATAGAACTCTCGGTGAATTATTTTTGGATGAACTACTCATGACCGGCTGGGGGATCTAAGTAGATGGCAATTTCGTGGAAGATGGCCACCATTTTAGAAAATGGATCAGTACGAGTACGCATAATGTCAGCGCACTTTTTAAGAAGCTGGATGATGTCAGCAATGTTGTATTCGGACATGAAATCCTTAATAGCACGAAATATAGAGGCGAAGTCAGAGAAACCTGACTGTGGCCGTTCATCATGAGTAGTTTCTCCACTCTGAATTGAAGCAGCTGCAGTTGGGGCAGGACTCAGGATGGCTTCAGTACGCGCTTTTGGATTGGACCTCCTAGGCGCGCTCTCATTGGAGGGTTTGGATCCGATCCCGGGGTTACCTCGGCACTTTTCACTTTGCGAGATGTCGAAGCAACGCTCTTAGTATCGCTATCAACTGGTTTGTAGATTAGGGGAGTATTCCATGCCGATGTTTTCGGTGGCGGTACGGGGATAAAAACAACTGGTTTCTTGCTTTTTAGGGGGGTTGTACTATTTTGGTTGGACTTAGGGTCCTTAACTTTCAATTTATCTTTGTTTTTAGGGTTCAAGGGACACCCTCTGTAGTTTGCAGTATGGTTACCTTTACAGTTTGCGCTACAGGTATTACCATCTGTATCCTTCAGAAGGCATTCCCCTGGTAGATGGGATCCTCCACACTTTACACAGCGTGGGGAGAGTTTACAAGTCATTGAGGAGTGTCCGACCATCTGACACCTGTAACACTGGCTTACGCCAGTTTGGGTGTAGTGTGCGAACGACACTTTAAGATAATTAATTTTATTTAAATTATGCAAGTTGTCCAGGTTAGGGGAGGGTCTGATTGCCACCAAAAATAACGGCATGGGCCGTTTAGTTTTGCGGTTGGTAAGATACGCTACTTTGACCGGTGCAAGGTCGATAGCGCGTAGAGCTTCCTCAATATCGCTAATTGGAGTGCAGACTGGCAGTCCACGCAGAACAAATTTCTTCCGACGCTCGGATCTAGGATCCAGCGTTCGAAAAGGTATCTTCTGGTGGTCCAGATATTTTTGTATTGCTCTATAAGAATCAACTGAATTTATATTAATTTAAATTTGGGAGCCGGTAAGCGATGCTTCGACATCCTGTGACATTTCGTTTATTGTTTTAATCGTGTTTCGCCAGTTTTCACTGGCCTCGAAAAAGACCTGGAATCTTTTCGAAGTCGGTTTGGCGTTATTGTTGTCACTCCCTACGGGATTGTGGGTATCCATATCGGATTCCACAGTCTCGAATGGTTGAGTAGTAGGAATATCAGATTCGTCGGTTAATCCGGCGAATCTGTTATTGGTAACAATATCACTATCAGTATTTTTACTAGAAAGTTTTCTTTTGCGTTGTTGTGGAACAGGTAAAGTTTATTATTAATTATAGTTATTCTCGTACTAAATTTAGTAAGAAAATTATTAATTTCACTATGCTTAGTATCATAAAATGGTTTAAAAAGCATGAGGGCCATAAAAGTACAGTTGGTTCTCTGTTTAACGACGCTCTACTTAACGACGATCTCTATTTAAAGACGATATTTCCCGGTCCCGGTCCCTCCGACGTAAAAAAATTCTATTTTAAGACGATTTTGTTTCTATTTAACGACGATTTTTTCTTACATGATAAACTTTTTCTTCAACATTTTAACTACTGGAGGGTTACTTTCTGTGGGGGAGTTTGGTTTCAAAAACAGACCCGGAATTCCCTTTATGTTTGTTGCAATCATAGACTTGTTGCAGTGGAAAAAACCGGGGGAGGGGGGGATTACTGTTTCTCGGAAGATCGAACATTCTTCCCTGGTGGATCGAATTTCTTAGTGCGGGTGTGGAATCACTCTATTGTACCTTCCATGTTGTCATGTTTTACGAACTGTCCAAAAGCACCCCTCTCTCACTCCTTCTGAGAAGCACGTGTTCATGTTTAGAGAATTGAGGCAGTGAAAGACAAAGTGGTATAAATCACATTTTCAACTTTTTTTATTTGAGGGCAAATATGTAATCGCCATGTTCAATTTATAGTGGAATTGCAAATAATTATTGTTTGCAATATTATAGTAATTATTATGAATAATAATTTGTTCAATTTATAGTGGAATTTTTGTAGTTTTTGCAGTAAAACGCTTTTGACTTACACCACTTTACTTACTGACGTACACCACTTTGCTTTTCACCGCCTCAATTCATTGTTGGGTGTAGGAGCTCATTCCAGTACGAATACGAGGTGAGCAGAGCAAAATGGCATCAAAGCGAAACCATCTTACGCTACACGAAAAAGGGACAATTATTGAAAACTGGGAAGAAAGTGTTGGAATAACAAAAGTCGAATTCGCAAGACAATTTCAGCTACCCGAGTCTACTCTCGAAGGCATTTTAGCAAGCAAAGAGAAAATTCTTCAAGAAGCACAAAAATCTGGTTTGAGATCCAAATCCAAACGGCAGAAAATTCAATGTGGCCGATCAGAAGAGTTTGAAAAAGCAGTCCTGCAATGGTTTCATCAAGCAAGAGCATCTAACATTCCAATTTCCGGAGTGATATTTACAGAAAATGCTATTATTCTGGCAGAAAAGTTTGGAATGCAAAATTTTCAGGCTTCGGCTGGTTGGCTAACAAAGTTCAAAGAAAGGTACGGGCTTGCATTTAAAAGCATATCTGGCGAAAGTGGCTCCGTAGATGAAAAAACAGTGGATGAATGGAAAATAGTGATGAAGGGGATATTAGATGGATATGATGAGAAGAACATATTCATTGCAGATGAGACGGGCCTATTCTACAATATGGTGCCTAATAAAACCTTAACTTATATGGGCGAAAAGTGTTTTGGTGGAAAACACAGTAAGGAACGATTGACTGTTTTACTGTGCACTAATTCGGATGGTTCTGAGAAATTTCCACCACTAGTTATAGGCAAATCAAAGCAACCAAGGTGTTTTAAGAATATCACCAGGAAACCTTGTGAGTACAGCAATATCAATAAAGCGTGGATGACATCACAAATTTTTATTGACTGGATTAGAAAATTTGATGCAAAATTTTCGATGCAAATTCATCGAGAAAAGTGAAATGTTTTACTTTTAATCGACCGATGCACTGCACATACTCCAAATATCCCTGGACTTACAAATTTGACTATCCATTTCTTACCAGCTAATTGCACTAGTAAGTTGTAGCCATTAGACCTGGGTATCATTCGCAGTGTGAAAGCATACTACAGAAAGTCTTAAATTAGGAAATTAATAAACAATTCGGCTGACAGTATAAAAATTAGAAAATTTACAATCTTGGAAGCAATGCACATGATAACATCAGCATGGAAAGAAGTTTCTTCATCCACAATAAAAAACTGCTTACGAGTTGCTGGAATTCACAAATACCTTGTAATGGAACTGCAAAGTACGGATGTAGAAATCAACGAAGATGGCATTACCCCTGAAGAATGGAGTCTTGTTGAAGATGAGGATGTTTCAATTTAAGATTTCTACAATTGTGATAAATATGTTTTAACAACAGATTTCAGAAATGTAGAACAAATTTATTAAGATATTGTAAACGAAAACACAGTGTCAGACGAAAAAGGTGAAGTTGAAGACACGGAAAACGAGACACTGCCACCGTCTTACACAGATGCAATTTCTGCTCTAGATGTTCTCCGACGCTATATTACATCGAAAATGGAAGGTGACTCATTTAACATTTTAGAAAATCTGGAAAAGAGAATAACGAAAACCAGGCAAATGAAGTAATCAACACTTTTTGAATTTTTTAAAACGTAATTTATTGTATTGTCTGTACTCTTGTTTTTCAATGTAATTTAAAATAACTTTTTGTGAATAAAATAATGATGATAATAAAAATAACATTTTTAAACACGCCAATATATTAAGAAATATATTGACAGTCCTAAACCTGTAAAGTGTGAAGGGAAATGTTATTTTTTCACAAATTCTGTTTAACGACGATCTCTACTTAAGGACGATTTTTCACGGTCCCTTGAAAGTCGTTAAACAGAGAACCAACTGTATTAAGATCAGTAACATGGTTCATGAGCACATTATACAATGATTGCAAAAACATACTCACGTGAGGAGCGTCTTTGTCAGGAACTCTTTCGACAGTCAGTTTGGCAAAGTCCATGAAGTTGGCTATGAGTTCGAAAAATTCCCAATCTTTTGGGTAGTTGACATCAAAGTAGTTTTTGAGTGCGGCGATGGTAGGCAGGGAGGTAGGCATAGTCGGTTGTTCCGGGTTGCAGGCCGGGTCGATCATCGGTGTCGCTACAACACCCACAGAATCCGTAGTATCCATGTCAGGCACAAAAAGCAAATTCCTAACACAACATCCAAATTAGAGCTAAGCGAAAAAGATGCCACTACAACTGGCCCGTCACACACACGCAGGATAATATTATCCTCGTGTGGTCAACAAGCACAGAAGTAGAAGCGATCCGAAAAATCCACGTGCAAACGCACGTGCGGGGCTTAGCAATATCTTCCACCAGTGTTGCGTAGCACTTGAATAAATTTACAGCGTCACTGACTGATTGACTTTTGAACGATGATGGAATTACAAATTTAGCAAAAATACACCAAGCAAGGAAAAACCTCGCAAAGGGATATTTTAAAACAACTTGGCGCTATCAGAAAAGCACGAGCAGCGAAAGAAAATTCACAAAGCAAATTGACACACTGATACAGACTGACAAAACTGAACTGAACACACACTGATTTAAACTGAGCAAAATTGGATATGATGACCGGAGTGCTTTGACTAGCTGGTTTTAACTCCTGTACGCAAGATGTTGTGTAATCAAAGATAATGTGCTCAGCAGTTAAAATATTAAGGCTAGATTAAAGTTAAAAGTTACTATTACAATCATTGTACAAAAATTTTAAGTTTAACACCTTCAATAGTTGAAGGGGAAGAGAAAATTTAAGATAAAAAATTAAGCAATTATTAAGAATAAGAATTTAAGTTTAAAAAGTTAAATTAAAAATTTAGAGAAGGTAAGATGAAAAAATAAACAAGTTTAAGAAAAGGTGGCCCTTAGCAAAGGAAAAAAAAGGCCCTCTTCAGAGTCATACAATTCGTAATGAGATGATTGCAGATTTCCGCGGGGGAAAAATTAAAATATCAAGGTAGGAAAATTTGGAATAGGCGATACCACCTAGGACGGAACCCACAACGTAGGGTTTCGCAGGTCAGAGCGATGCCACTGCTCTACGGTAGGACACAAGCATGTGAGCGAGGTAGAAAGAATATCGCGAATGGGAAGTTAATGTTAGCTCCTAAGGAGACACGCCCTGAGGCGTTTGAGATTAGCAGGGAGACAATAATTGTAATCAGAAAATTCTGCAATGATTTCATTACGGATGTTCGGTAGGCTCTTATAAAAATTCTTAGAAATTTTATGAGTCTGTTTCATGAGTGTAGAAATGCCGAAGTCTCTCCTAATCGTCGCATTCGACATGTACCGGAAAGCTCGGTGGATTCACCTGAGAGTTTTACTCTGGAGAACTTCTAATTTATTAATATGCGTTTGCGTGGCGGAAAACCACACGGGGACAGTATATAGCGCAACAGGTAGCACACACTGTTTGTAAAGGAGAACTTTGTTTCTGATTGACAAGTGATGACTAAAAAATAAAGTAGACTCCCAAAGCGCCCCCTATCGGCCGCCAGCTAGAAATTCCTGGAACAGTCCAGAAAAGCCTGGAAGGTTGGCGACCAAAATAAGTCCCCAAATCCATCGCCAATTTGGCGATAACTCTCATATTTGGCGAGATTACTTAGACTCGTAAAATTCGTAACAATATACTCCAACTCCAGCCGCGCTGCGCCGTGGTATTGTTTCTGGGCTAACTGATTGTTGCAGAAGGAGGGTGGTCATAATGTAATGGCTCTTCGGTGTATATATATATATATATATATATATATATATATATATATGGTACTGTTAATTCTTCAAAATTATTTAAAAGTTTGTTTTCTTTGCTTTATAATTTTTTATAAACTTTTAAGTACTCAAAATTATCAATGCAACTTACAGTTAATACCTTCAAAGATCACTAAGATACATATAAAAATTCCTATAGAAGAAAGAAAATTAATGGAAATTTTCGCCCGAAATGGGGTCGTTCTGAAGAGTTATTCCGAAACACTAGAAATCATTGACTCTGGGGCTGTTTGCAAGCATTCGCTTTTTGATCCCATCTCAATGTAATACTTATTATGTTTCTAAAAATACACATCTGGTGAAATAATCCATTTCAGTACATTTCTATAACTGAAGAAATTTGCAGCGTATAATGTACTTTCATTAAGCGTTCTCCGCAATAAAAACTCAGTATAATTCGAAAGTACCCTGGTTGCTTCAAAAATTTTGATTTAGCTCCTTAGATCGTGGTTTCATTAAAACTCAAGGGGAAACAATGAAAATAAATCCAAAGTTCCCAGTTTTTCGGTTGCAGAAAATTTGCGTATAATTTGACCATCAAGCGTCCCCCCCCCCCCCCGTCTAGTTGTTGGCTGTTATTAACATGCCATGAGAACGTAAATTTGTCCAAATTTAAATATGCATGGGCTCGAAGTTCCAGTTTCCCCCCTTTTTTTATGATTTCATCTCATCTGTCGATCGACTTGTGATACTAGAGTAAGTCGAGTGGATGGCGCGTAGCAAAGCTTTATTAACTACCTTGATAAGATATTAAGGTGTGCCGAAAAAAATTAAATTCAACAATCTGGTCAAGCCATGTTTAGATTGGAACATTAGAAGCAATTGCAAAGAAATAGCTATTTTTGGAACTTCGAGTTTCGTCTTTAACAATAAGTTTTTAGAATTGTTTCCCAAACATCAAACTTTTCTCGCAGTTTGTTTCTTCATCAGCATTTTCTCAACGCCTGCCGCTGAATGGATCCATTGTGTTAGGATGTTTTCAAGAAGTTAGGTGAAAATTCAGAGATGCTATGTTATTTGCTGTAAATGTCCCGCAACCACAGACCACACTCAATGAGAGACATCATCTGCATAAACGAGAAAAAAATTAGGTCTTTTGCTTGAAAAGGTGACCAACACGTTGCAAACATGCAACAAATTCGTGTAACACATAGCAGGCTTAATTTGTCTTTATTTATGTATCGAGCTTGCCCAAGTGTAAGGGCCTGTTCACATAGCAGCCCGTTAGCGTAAGCGCTAAATTTTAACCAATCATATAGCTGAACGCTATGACACTCCGTTGACCTTTTACGCTTACGCTAATGGAATGCTAAGTGAACAGGCCTTTAGTCCTAGACTGCTATCATGAAGCTCTTTCATTTTACAAAACTTCTGTGTTTGAAGATCTCTATTCTTTGATAATAGTTGTCTCTTTCCTCAACTTTCAATTTTTTAAAAATGTCATTGCGAATAAAAATAATCGAGTTTTTCTTTTCTATTTCCCTTCCTAAACACGAGACTTCTCTGTGGCATTACTTTCATTATTTTTAAGCTTAAGAAGTTTTGCACTCGTCAATATTTAATGTAAATTCAGAATGATTTAGAAGGGCTCAGAATGATCTTCCGATTGGCCCATGTGAAATTGCAGTGGTTGCTTTCAGGATTGCAATCGAATACGACTGCCTGGCTTTACATTTTGGAGGCAGAGGACCCCTCCCCAATCCCCGTTACCCCGCATTTATACAGCCGCGAACGAGCTACCCCTCGTCCCCCGGAAGATATTCGCGATACATTAGTCACGCTCCTGCATCGACGCGAATGACCGTTCTCACATTCCCGTCTCTTGCTGTTAAGAAGACTTCCCGACGCGATTCACCCCTTTGACCCCCCCCCCCAACGTGGGGGAGACGTGCCCTCGTCCCTTTGACTCGGGCCAGAAAAACCGCTCCCGAAGCGAGCGCCACGATTGGGGAGGAGAATACCAGGGTTATCGGGTGTGGGCCCCGTTTACACATCCATTCTTCACTCTTCCACGCTATTCGACTCTCCTTGTTCGCGGCTGTGTAAATGTGGGGTTAGGATGCAGTATAGACCGTTTCATTCCATCGTTAGGGCCTGTTCACATAGCAGTCCATTAGCGTAAGTTTAAAAGTATTGAAATATATTTAACCAATGACAAACCTGAAAAGATTAGCAACGAAATTGTTAATGCCTATGATTGGTTTATTTCCGTCTCAGCGCCAATTTTCCTTTTACGCTTACGCTACCGGACTGCTATATAATTCCAAATTTCACGTCTTCTAGTTTTTGAATTTTTTTTATTATTATTACTTTTATTATTTATTTATATAATCTCTTGTTTCACCCCTTGTTTAATTTCTCCATTATCATTTAAGTTAGCCATGCCACATTGGTTACTCGTACTCGTTCTAATTAATTAGTTGATATTTCAACTAATTAATTTATTCTTTCTCCCTCAATCATTGTCAACACTATTTGTAAACTTGAGAACGGTTAATCTTATGTCACATACTAACCTTGATACTGAGGATAAGGAGCTCTTGCTCCCTGGTGTCTCTATAGTGTTTTATGTCACTGTCAATGTCAATGACTACTATGTGAATAGGCCTTGAGCAGTGCAATGCTTCGCATTGCTAGGTACTCCTTAAGGACCTGTTCACATAGGAGTCCGATGCGTTGCGTTAAGGAATAGATGACGTTGAGACGAAAATAAACCAATCATAGGCGTTAAAAATTTCATTGCTAATCGTTTTGGGGCATTTGATTGGTTTATTTTCGTCTCAACGTCATCTTTTCCTTAACGCAACGCAACGGACTCCTATGTGAACAGGCCCTAAACCATACTACCTTGACTTTGACCTTGTATTTTGCATAGAATGGGAATTTTTTCTAGCCTTATAGGACCTTTTGCAATTCCGACAATACTATAAGAGTAAGCTCATCATGTCCTACTCTGTCTGGCGTTCTCTGCAAAAATGTTATTGGGAGGCTCATGATTACATGAGAATTTTTATTTTAAGCTGCTTTTCTTGTTTATGTACTTTCTATTTTTGTTCTCCGTCGCAGTTTTGTCTTTCCCCCTTTTACCTGAATTCCTAAGGACTTTGTCCACAGATTTCTGCGTTAAAAAAAAAAAAAAAAATTCAATGTAAGTGTTAACTGTGATGTAACTGTTCTGGTAGGATCGTCTGTCAGTGTTTATTTATGCAAAGTGTTATCAAACATCCATTATTTATTGATCTTTTTACCTTTTATGTAAGTTTTTGATTATATTGTAGTAAAGTTTTTCTTCAAATAGCGTATTTTAGTTTGAAATTAGTTAACACAAGTGCGTATTAATGGTATTTACTTTAAAATCACTTGTAATGGATGACCCTGATGATGAAAAGTATACGTTGATAAAAACTTGAAAGCTAAAAAAAAATAAAAATTTAATCGAAATTATTTCATGTATGTTTCTGCCGAAAAGATTATTTAAGGTAAAGTAAACTTAAGCACTAAACTATATATATAAACTATATATATATATATATATATATATATATATATATATATATATATATATATATATATATATATATAACTATATATATATATATATATATATATATATATATATATATATATATATATATATGTGTGTGTGTGTGTGTGTGTGTCTGTGAGCATATTTATATATGTAATATATTATTTGTTATATATATTTCTTTTTCAGTTTGTTTAAAGATACTTTTTTTTTGACATTCAGTCAGTAACAACTTTAACCAATATCGCTTTTATTCAAACTAATTAATAGTTCATCATCAGGCTAGAGAGTTTTAGCTTTGATTGTCTCTATGGACAAATTAAAAAGCTAGGATCATCAAACTGTAGGGGAGACATTTAAAAAATTCTAGAACATCATAGGAGATGGTAATCGAAGGCGACACCGGAATAGAGAAATCCTTGAAGGAGGAGACAAGACGGAGAAATTTTATGGACAATTCCAAAAGCGATAATTTTCTAATTATTGGAGAGGCAGTAATGGATTCTAGAAGAACATAATTAGAGGTGTTGAATGAAGGAGGCACCTGAATGGGGAAACGATTGAAGGAGGAGACAAGGGGGGAAATTTTATAGCCACCTGCCTAGACAAGGGACATAATCATTAGTGAAGCTGATAAATGAAGTAGGAAGTTTTTTAGAGAGGCAGGAAAATAGGATCTAGTAGATGGATTAAACAATTAGAATCCTTAAATTCAGGAAATCTCAAATATATTGCACTTAATCTTGTTAATGGGAAAAGTTATAAAAATTTGGAGTAGCACTCCATGTTCTTCTCTCGTATAAGAGTAACAATAGATTAAAAGGCAAGATGACTGTTATTTGTTATTTTATCCATTGTAACTTGTATCGATGAAAATTGCTTAGTGTGAATCCATAGTTTCACCATTATAAAGTTTTTCCATGAATCTCATCCATTAGCATCTGGCTTTACTTTATTGCATTTTCATTCTACTGATAAGGAGAGTATTTCTAAATTTTAACATTCTTTTTTTCTTAAACTGACGTGAACCGGTTAAATGGTCTGTACATGATAAAGTTAATGTGAATGCATGTAAGGGTAATGTGAATAGAAAGTGGAGTTCGTAATATTCTTAGAAGCATTATACTTTAATTCTTCTAAATTAAGATTTGTATATCATTATTTAGTATGGAATCACTAAAGGGATTTTTTTTTAAATCTCTCAAAGTTAATTTCTATTTCTGTTAAATAATTTTAGTGGCATACACAGATTTTGAAAAAAACTCTTTACTTACATTAATTTTTAATAAAGTTAATTTTGGCTGAATAACATCTAGAGTAGGGTAGGGACGTATAAAAACTTTTATGAAACTATAAGAATAAATAGAGAAATTTTATTTGTTGATTTCTTTTCTGACTTTTCATTATAACTTATTTTAATGATATGGTTTTATATAGTTTAGTTTGGTATTTTTTGTTTATTTTAAGCATTTTTTTATATTACTTTGTACAGTGCTTTCAGTACTGAACTATAACTCATCTCATTTTAGCTTCTATTTTTCTCCTTAGGTTTTCAAGTGTTATGAAAAATGTGACTCCCTTTGATCAATGTAATATTTCTCTGTTAATTAAAATATGTAAGTATTTATCCCTGTTAAAAAAAAAAAAACCCTTTTTATGTTTATGATTTATTGCTGTGAATATAATGTCTCCTGAATAAATATATGTATGAATATATGAATTTGTTATGTGTACTTAGTAATTGTATAGAGTCTAAAATAAACTGTTAGGTTTCTTGTAGTGAATTTTTACTGCTTTTCAATACAAGGTTTGTGTGTTAAATCATAAAAAGAAGAGCTTTCTCCCACAGTCACTTAATTATAAATTTAGTCATTCATCATGGGTCTTCTCTTTTTCATTTTATTGATTTGTGACATAAGTAACTCTATTTATCTATATACCCCATTAGCACAAATGTTTTGGGCAGTTGAAATGTATTTGTAAAAAACCTACTCGTAAAAGCTAAAAAATAAAAGTCTGTAGCATCCATAACCTCTCCATATTCAGTTTTATTAAAAATTTTAACTGTAGTTCTGAGTTCAAAATTATCATATCCCTAAAGGAATAATCTTGTAATATATAATATACCTGTTATATAATTCTTGCTTATATTTCAAGTTTAAAGAAAGTCATACATTTTAATTAATGGTCCCTAAGATATGGTTCTAGAACTCCAAAACATTTCATAAAAGAGAAAAATTATGCTGTCAGTTTAGGCATAAATGTCATGATTTTATCAGAAATAAAGTAATATTTATAGTTTGTTTCATACTATGAATACCCTGAAAATGATATTTTTATGAAGACATAATGAATTTTTTTGATAAAAAAGCAAATTTTTATCTTGAAGGAATTTGATTGTAGGATATATATTGAAAGTAGAAATGTTACAGAAATATGCCCTCTTGTAGCTTTGTGAATATATTTTGTAAATATGCTTTTTTGTATGTATTATTGCTTGTTTCAATGAATAAATTATGATATTAAATTTCTTTTGATTTGTTTTCTTGTTGTGGCTATTCTTTTTAACATGGAGCTGATAAATCTTATGAATTTTTAATCTGATGTCAGGAACTTAAATATGTAGAATGGAGAGCCAGATACAAATGTTGGAATTTGTATGTGGCATAAATTTATTCATATAATTTTGAAAAAATTTAGTTATGCCATATAATACCTTATAAATGTATAATCAGTATATATGTCCATTAAGTATCAGATATTAAATTTCATGTTCATATTAGAGGATATAATTCTGAAAAAAAATCGAGGTTTAACGTTTCTAACTTATTTCTGTATTTACTTTAAGAATCATGTAAAGAGCTTTTACATATTTATTTCAAGTTTTTTTTAGGTCACATTTTCATATTGTATTTCAGGTTAGACTTCAGATAATCCACGAAAAAGATGATAGAAATGGCAGGAAATGAATCAAACTTTACATCTTCAAAAGAAATTAATATTGGTATGTGAAATTGATTCTGTTTCAAAGAATTTTCATATCTTAGTTTATTGTTTCAAAGTTTTTGTCAAATATTTTCATGAACATTGAGATAAGTATAAATTTATTTTTGCTATATTGATAAAATTACAACACTTTATGATTATAAAAATAGGAAACATCAAAGATATTTTTGACTTACTAAAAGAAGCAAAAAAGCTAGTACTGAAGAGGAAAATTTTAAAAATTGTCATATAAGCAGTTATTTCTTGCTCAATAATTGCTATAAAATCATTCACTTTCAAATGTTTATCCTGAGTATTTTATAATACTGAAATGCTGTTTTCTGACTGTCTCCTCAGAATTTATCATTATATTTTCAAGTTTTAAATATTGATATAATTAGTATATGAGCTATATTTTGATGAATGTGAGCATATAATCATTGTATACTGTTAGTGCAGGAGGAGTGATAATTTAATGAATTTCATTTGTGTATACATGAAGTATTTTGGAATAAAATGTTGGGAGTTATAATTAACATTTTAAGGATCCATATCAATGGAATAAGCATGTCTGTATGATTCAATTTGTTTCACGGAGCTCTCCTTATTTTATTTCTATTTTGGTAAGCATTCTCTTTGATTTTTAAAATACATCATAGTAAACATTCTTAGAAAGCTCTTTATTTGTAGTTTACATGAATGTGAATAGAAAGTGGAGTTCATAATAATGCTAGAAGGATTTTACTTTTGTTCGTTTGAATTAAGATTTGTATATCATTTTTTACTATGGAATTTGCTAAACTAAATTTTTTTTTTTTAAATCTCTGAAAGTGAATTTCTATTTCTTTTGAATAATTTTAGTGGCATAGACAGATTTTGAAAAATTTCTTTATTTCGGTGTGTTAAGAGAAAAGTTTACTTGATGTATTTTATTGTTATGGTTCTATAAATACCCTTTTTAATGACAAATTATATTTGCTTATGTACTAAATAATTGTCTCTTTTGAAAAATATACTTTTGTATCTGAAATACTTTTTCTTCATAAATTTTTTATCATCAATTTATGATTTCATATGGATTTATGTACTAGAATATTTGTCTAATATAAAAACATAGTTTCAAATATATATATATATATTGTTGGCCTAATTGACAAACCATGTAACTCCAAAAAATACAATTTGGGGATTTTCATGCTATGATATTGGTTTTGATAAAACCAGTGTAATAACATGGAAATCCCAAAATCATATTTTTTTTTAAGTTACATGTTTGTTAATTTGGCCAACGATATACATACATACATAAAATTATTAGCTTAATTCTGTAATATTTTTCTGTCATGTTTTTATATTATGATCAATTTTCTTGCTAATCTTTCACTGTTTCTTTTATATGAATAAATAAATAAATGAAGGGATAGAAAGGGGGGGGGGGTTATTTGCCAATAGAGAGTGTGTTGCTATAGGTAGTTAGGAGGGTGCATCTCTTCATTGTTAATGCATATGATGAATATGAGTTATGTGGATATTATGCTCATTGAGTTTTTTTTTTTTTGCTACTGAATTTAAATTTTCTGCTTTTTTTCACACAGTTTATCTGTTTTTATACTTATACTTTAATCTTGATGCATTAATTTATTAAACAACTTTTAAAGATATCTGTCTTGTAGATGTCTTCACTTTTTTTTTCATCTTTTTCAAAATATTGCAGCATTTTTTTTAATATGGATATGTTTACTGTTTTAAGGTGTCTGTAAGTCATAGTATTTTTAATAAGTCTATTTGGAAGCATATCCTTTTGTTTATTTATTTATTTATTGTGTGTTGGTATTACTGAGGAAAAAGTTGGTTTCTTCCATTATTTCTATTATTCCAAATTTCTATTTCAATTTGCTTTACCTTACATTTTATTGTATCAAATGATGCTATAATATACATTAACTAAGGATTTTCTGTTATTGTGATTTAAAATAAATGTATTCCTACAACTGCCAGCATTCATTCAAGATCAAAAAAAGAGATGCATGCAGTAGCCTTAGTAATGGGTCTATTAGATGTAAATTCAGACAGCACTCTAAGAACTTTTGAAACCCCCTTTTCACATGTGTATATATTTCTTTATTTAAAGTTTTAATTATGAACTGTTGTATTATATGGAAAAAATGCTTCTATGTTTTAAGACAAAATTGCTACAATTAAAAAAAAATCATTTTGTTGAATGTCTGCTCACTTTTATTTAAATTGCCTGGCTGTTGCCTCTGAGCTGAGCTTTTTATAGTCATTGGTGTTGTGTTAATGAAATGTACACTGTTTAATCCCCTCCCCCCACATGAAAAAATTTATTAAATGTAAGCCCAAAGACATAGAACCTTTCCATTGTAATATTAACAACCTTCTCAATGTATAAGAGGTTTTTTTGGGGATATGTTATCTATTTGGGACAGCTCTTCTAGGTTATTTGGATACTCAAACAAATTTATGTAACAAAGGGTATTCATATACATCTGAGATATATGCACTCTTATGAATTTATATATTGCTCAGTTGTATTTCTAACTAAAGCAGTTTTGTAGAGTTATTTAAGCTATTTAAAGTAACTTTTTGTAAGTAAAAATGCCCGGGATCTGTTATTAAATTTAATCATGAATCTATCGAAATTTTTCAGATATCAATATTAACAGCTGTTTTCTTAATCCCTCTTCTTTATTACTTCACTTACTTACAAAATTTAAAAGTATTACTTTTAGAAAGACCATTTTATTGGCATAATCAAATCTTTAAATTGTTCTTTTACTATCAAAGATTGATATCTGTGATTGTATTTTATTTTCTTAAGCACTAGAAAATGTTAATGAACACACAGTATATATAAGCCCTTGTTTCAAATAAAACCTTGCATTCAAAACTTCATTTATTTTATACTAGTATCTGTAAACTTTAAACTCATTCATTATAAGAGCATTTATTTATATGAATGTCATTCCTGCATTAATTTATTTTTATTCAAGCTAATAGGCTAAGACAGCTTTAATGAATTTTTATTTTAATGGTGTATTGATTAATTGTTATGTTATTCATATATTGAATATAGTAAGGTCTAGTTTCCCAAGAAAAAGTTTAAAGTTCTAAAGTTTTTGTTTGTGAGATTGGATTAAATGTTATGAGAGATTAGATTGTTTCCTTTCCTTTTTGAAAGAAATATACTTCTATTTGGATTATTGATATCTGAGAAGTGAGGAGAGGCATTAAGCATTGCAGAATACATATTCCTTGGGATTTTGAATATAACTCATTCATATATAAAACTCAGAATGAGAAAATAAATGTGACCCTTTTTTGATTTTACTTCATAAATGGAGAAAAGCATTTTCATCAAAGACAATTTTTTTTCTTTTAAGAGTTATGAAAATAACCTGTCTGTAACAAATTATAAGAAATCCCTGATCTCAAAACCTTTTCTGGTTGACAGGCTAGTCAATATCTAGGCAAGTATTAGAACTGACTTAGGCATAAAGTTCCTGTCATATTTTTCCAGGGTGGTTAAAAATAAAAAGGATGATGTCAAAGCTTTATTTTTTCTTTATTTATATGGAAGGGCAGAATGGGGGAGCTGAAATAGAATATTTATTGGATTTCACAGTCTTGATAAATGGTGTTAGATCTTAATATAATTTTGATAAAGGGCAGGCAAGGTACAGTTTTGTACCAGAACTATTTTATTTTGAAGAAGACAGGAAGGAAAAAATATTTTCACACCTAGAAGGTAGTAGTTAATATGGTTTGCCAAATTATCTGTGTATATATATAGTATATATATATATATATATATGTGTGTGTGTGTGTGTATGCATACTATACATATTCATTCATTTATGGCTGCAGTATTATACACATATTCAAAATTTATAGTTGATTTTGTTACGTAAATCTTTTTTTATATTAATTATAAATAATTTGTATAAGACCGCAAACTACACAGAGATATGATCTGTATAACTGAATATGTATTCTCTTTATTATATCTTTGAAAAAATTTAGCTTGTAAAACATAAAGCCTTAGAATCCCCAAACTAAAATTTGGTGATGATTCATTGTATTTCAGTCATTATTTGAATTCAAATAATGTTAGTCAAATTATTTTTAATGGTGTGTTTTCTTTATATTTATTAAGTTTCTTTTACAATCATGCTTATTATTTATGGACATCTGCTGAATGGAACAGTTATTAATCATTACACACTTGTTGGCTGAGAACTTCATAATATGCAAGTCATGATGCTCCTGAATAGTATTTGAAGTCTACATATTGTAATGATTAAGATTTCTGTTTATCATTTCCAGTCTTTGATTTTTTAATACAAGTTTAATATTAATGTTCAGTTTATCAGTAAGTTACTTAAAAAAGTATTTGTTAGATGTATATATTCACCATTTTTTTAATTTTTAAAATTTTTCATTAGGGTGTTGCTGATTGAAAATATTAGCTTTTGCCTCTGTAATGTCTAGTTAAAACAACTTTTAATATGTTAGAGGCAGAAAATAGTCAAACAGATTTAGATGCTTCATATGCATGCAAGGACTGTAACACGGAATTTAAAGAATCATCTGACTTTCATCGACATGTCTGCGTTAAATCTAAGAAGAAACGGAGACCTAACAGAAATACTAATGGCTGTTATAAATGTGAAAAATGTGGTAAAGAGTACAAAGAACGACGATACTTGACACAGCATGTATATACCCACAATGAAACCTATGATTTCTCTTGCAGTATATGTGAAAAAAAATTTAAAACAAGAGCACGTCTTCAGTGTCATTATCAAACTCATACAGCTCGCTATGCTTGTCCTATATGCAACAAAGGTTTTGGAGAAAGTGGGAATTTGAAAAAGCACCTGCGTATTCACAGTGGAGAAAGGCCTTTCACATGCAATACATGTAACAGATCTTTTACCCAAAAAAGACATCTTCAAGATCACGAGTTAATTCATACCAATGAATTAAATCATCCCTGTGATGAATGTGGTAAACATTTCCTAACCAAACGTTCCCTTAAAGTTCATAAACTCTGCCATTCTAAAGAATTGCCTTATCACTGCCCAGAATGTAATGCAGCATTTGCACAACAAAGTGGCTTAAAACTCCATTTATTCACTCATACCCAAGATAGGCCATTTTATTGTAACTATTGTGGGGCTGGATTCAAGCGCCATTGTGATTTAAAAGCCCATCTTACTCTTCACACTGGGGAGCAACCTTATGTTTGTGAAATGTGTCAAAGGCCATTCCATAAACTTTCTCTCTTAAAAAATCATATGCTATCACATTCAACTGAGAGACCTCATAAGTGCAATTTGTGTGACAAATCATTCAAAAATATTAATACTTTGAAAAAGCACTGTTTTTTGCACACTGGTGAACGAAGTAAGCAGTGTCATGTTTGCAATAAAACTTTCAAGTGTAGCAATACTTTAAGAACACACTATTTAACTCATTCAGATGATAGACCATTCCACTGTGATATATGTGGAAAATCCTTCAAGCGAATTACTCCTCTTCAAAATCATCTAACTATTCATACTGGAGAACTAGCATATCCTTGTGAGGTGTGTGGGAAGCGGTTTGCCCGTAAAAGTACTCTTGAAAATCATTTTATCCTACACACAGGTGAAAGGCCATATGTTTGTCCCATTTGCAATAAAGGTTTTACTCGCAAGAGCTCATTGAAAATTCATGATGCCGCAGTCCATACTAAAAATGCAGAACCTAAGAAGTTAGATAATAAAGCTAAACATCTAATAGCTGGGGATATTGCACGTTATGCTATTCTTGCTGCTCATAACTGTATTACAGAAACAGACCAAATAAACAGGAAAAGAAGTTCTTGTTATGGAATGAAAATGTCAGTTACCAAGATTAAAAGTGAGAATTATATCAGTGAAAATGAATCAGAGGAAGAAAATGAAAGAATAGCAGAGGAATCTGGTATTTCTAATGATAAAGTTGAAGGGAATGATATTTTTGAAGTTGATGAAGAGAAAGGAGTGAAATTAACTGAGAGTGATAATAAAAGTTCTAGTCTTTGTACATCATTATGTGATAAAAGAAATTTTGTTGAAAATGAATCAGTGCCTAAGAATGAAAAAAATCGAGATGTTGAGTCTGATGAAGTTTCTTGTTAAAACCTTGAAACACAGAAAGATGTGAAAAAATACATGTTATTTAAACTGCTAAGCTTCTTAATTAGTCATATTTATATTAACTTTTCTTGCATTATTAAACTTTTTTAGGTTTTAAAATTTCTGGTTCTAAAATTTTGAAATTTCAGTATGAAGTCCATTATGTCCATTATAACATATCTATTCCGGAAATAGATTTTTTTTTTTTTGCAAATGAATTACAAAAGAATAATAAATTTTATGCATATGAATTTTTCTTTATGCAAAAAATGTCAAACTATATTGTTATAAATAAAAAAGATTTCATGTTCTTTTAAAAATTTTTATAATACATATCAAAGATATTTAATTGTTAGTGTTAGCTCTGTAAAATAATTTTAAAGTTGTATGTGTTTATCAAATTTATGTAATTGCCTGGATTTAAAATATTCTAATTCTGTCATGCTCAGTCATGTCAAAAATCCATCGAATATGTATTTTTATTTTATACCTATCTGAATAGGTATGTATAAAAAATGTACTGATTTTGCAGAATTTAATCCATATTTATGCCATGGAATAAGGAAGATGATGTAATATCAGTAAAATTACATATATTATGGAAAATTTATGAGGAATATTTTTCATGAATAAGGAAAAAAATACAACTGAAGAAAGCAATATCTTGTGGGTTTTTTATAAGTCCCCTCACCTGCTGGACTGGGATTGTTAACTTCAAAATTATTCTTACCATGGTGAATGTTCCCTGTTATTTAATAGTATTGACATTACTTTGATTTTTGTATAAAAGTTTGAATTCTGAATTTTGGATAAAATTGTGTGTAGCTCAAGATCCTTGGGGCTATACGAACTGAACTTCTGTTTGACCATGCCTGGTCTATATTGTATATATATATATATATTTTTAAAGACCCACATTTTTCAAATCTAAACGAATTTTGCAATACTGCATATTGAAGAAAAAGGTTAAATGACAAGTAAGGCAAATTTTAAAAATTTCTTAAGTATTGAAAGTTAGGTAAGCATTTTACATATTATAATGATTATGTTTATTAAATTATCAAAAGTGCTCAGGCATTATATTCTTTTTGTGATTCAGCAATTAGAAAAACTATGTCTGTAATTAACTAAAGAAACTTGTCTGGGTATTCATTCTATTAAATTTTTTATGATTTGAGAGGGAATGGCTTTCTATTCTTATTGATATTCCAGAGATATCTTGATGCCATGTTGATTATTAAAGGAAGTTGCTGGGTTTCACTTATAGATCTATGTTATCCCAGTGTCACATTCATATCTGTTCTCTTAGGATGTCTCTTGGATATTTTGACATTTTGTTAAACAAATAACTCCTGTAGACACTATATAGAGTTTGAATGGGCTCTATCATGCTTGCTAAGATGATTTGGTTTTTGTTGTTTTGTGTTACCAGTAAATGATTTGGGTATGTCTAGTTTGATTAGTATGTCTTCCTTGAAACATTTCTCATGGCATTCTTCAACTATCCCTATGTAAAAGTCAGTAATCATTTTGACACCTTGGCTCCCCTGCTTTCATGTATCAGCCCATGATTCACCAAAGACCTACCGCTATGTAGCAATTCCTGTATATGCAGACGAAGGTTAATTTCCCATGTTCGGTGAAATGTCAATTTTATAGGCCTGGGCCCCGTTCAGACAGTACAGATCTATCGACAATTGGGCCACCCGGGGCCCCTGTAAATGTCAGTAAATTCACTTCTATGAAGCATATTGGCATAAAATGATCTCTTAACATTGTTGTTGTTTCCAGTTTTTTATTATTTATTCCGAAAGTCACAATGCTACTTTACATACACCATTTAATTTCATTCATGCAATGTATAGTAATGTCTTTATCATAGTTTTTATTGTAATGTTTAGATACTTTAAAAAAATTATTTTATATACATTTTCATATTGAATCAAATAGCATAGCTTAGAATATACTAGACCTATTAATTATATAATACAGTATTATTTTTAGCATTTTTGAATGAGATTTTACTCAAAATTTTCTTATGGAGAGAAGTCTTCTGTATCATTATTGCATTTATTCTTGTGCTGTTTATTTGAAAAATTTTAACACAGAGTCATTAGATGGAGATAAGTTTACATGATAAATATGTTAGAATCACTAGTAAAAGCTAATTAGAATTAGTAGAGTAGAAATAGATAATAATTACAGTCTATTTTACAAATGTGACAATTTTTTAAAATCTTTTTCTAGAAGCAGTCTGTCTTGATTATTGTAATATATAATTGAATGGGGAAATGTAGAATTACATTAACAATTTGAATTTTTTGTGTTAGAAATGAAATGATAATGATAAGCAAAACATGTAACTTGATAGCTTTTTAAAGTTGGATAAACAGATCATGGACTTACTTCTATATTTATTTGATAAGATCGTTAAACAAAATCTGTTATTTATTATGTTTCTTTGTACACTCTGTTATAAAGTTTCATCATTAGAAATTTGATATTTAAGTTTAGTTCTACTATATCAATTACAGTGGGGATATTTATTAAGGAGATTTTTTATTTTTTATTTTAGAACTCAATTTTTGTTTAAGTGTACCTTTAGATCTTCATGATTAATTTTTTTTGTCTTTTTTTGTGGATATTATTTATTGCAGTAGTTATTCTTTCAGAGCTTTTATGATATTAAGTCCTATTTTAAATGTCTTATTTTAAGGCTTTATAAAAATGGGTTATGTTCTGCAGTGTGTTTTTAGAATTTAATTTGAATTCATACTTTAGCAAAGCTGTTAAATATGTAGATATGAATTTGATGAAAATTTTTTAAGTCTTGATAGAACTGAAAGAGCAATGCAGTACATCAAAAGTTAGATTTTGTTCAAGGATTCTTCCTTGAACACTTTTGCTACCTTGGTATTGTGTGTGCTAGCTTTCCTGTAATTTTCTGAGCCTGTCATGTTAATGCAACACTTTTTAAAATAACTTGGGAAAATACTCTTTGTTCAGATCTCTTCTCTAACTAGATGTTATAAAAATTTTTCTTAATCTCATGACTATGTATCATTAGATTTTAAAACCAGTTTTTAACTCTCTTAACCAAGATATGCCATTTAGTTAAGGCACAAAATCTCTTTACATGCTCTTATAGTACTTCCCTTTCAATCACTTGTCTGTTATGGTTGTCTAACAGTGGTTTACTTGTCATCTTGCCTTTTATCTTTTAAGAATTAAATTTTTAAAAATTCATGGCTTTCATTGATAAAGGTCTGGGTTAATAAATTAATAATATATATATACACTATCTACCAATAAGTATTTGGATACCCATGTAAATGATGAAATCTGCAGTCCTGATATTCGTTATGCCCTCTGCTGTTAAATATCATGTAGGAAACAACATTGGCATTAGTTGCATGCAAAATGCCACGAAGTGCAGAGTTATCTGATTTCAAGAAAGTGGTAATTGTCAGGTATCACAGAAATGGCCGATCCTTAAGGTACATATCTAGCGAGCTGAATTACCCAAAATCAACAGTGGCCTATGTGATTCAGAAGTGGAAGGTGAACGGTGATTGTTGGAATGCTCCCTGAGTTGGCAGACCCATGAAACGGGGAGATAGAGACCAACGGGTACTGTCCAGAGAAATTTGGAAGAACTGCACCCAAATGATGGCCCACATACTCCAGGAGTTTCAACAGGCATCCGAGAGTGTTAGTTTTGATAAATACCATCCATAAGGAAGGACATCTGCATGGTTTTTATGGTTGTGCTGCGCTCCTCAGTTAATGTGGTACAAAGCACATCAAAAGTGGACAATAGATCAGTAGAAACAGGTTCTCTGGAATGACAAATCAAGTCCCCTACTGCTCGGATGGTAAGGTCTGGGTCTAACATCTACTTGGAGATCCTCCTGCCAGAATGCATTGTACCTACAGTAAAGTTTGGTAGAGGTGGAATTATGGTCTGAGGGTGTTTCTCCTGGTATGGACTGAGACCCTTGATCCCAATTCATGGTAAGCTCAATGCCAACCCTTCTGCACAATTTTAGATGACAGTATGCTTCCTATATTGTGGCAGTTTTATCTGGTTATACCCATGTTACTTCCAGGATGACAATGCCATCTGTCATGTTGCAAGGTCAACTATGGATTGGTACGGTGACAATGGGTTTAACCGAATCGATGGACCTGCCCAGAGCCCAGTCCTGAACCCTATAAAGAACCTCTGGGACAAGTAGGATTGCCAAATTAAGGGATGCAACAACCATCCAAAATTGGTGAAGAAACTTACATGTCTTCTCCAAGCCAAGTGGAAGAAAATACCACTAGCCGTCATACAAGGACTTGTGGAAAGCATGCCCCGGAGGGTTGAGGCAGTAATTGCCTCTCGTGGAGGCTCTACGAATTATTGAATATGAATAAATTTTGTTTTTCTTTTCTATCACAAGTGTTCAAATACTTATTGGTAGATAGTGTATATATATATATATAAAAGATGAAGTTAGCATTCGTAATGTGATTGCATGTCTACTCTGTGTGAAAAAAAATTAAATTATTCATCAGAAGATAAAAGTAAATAATCTAGATAGAGATTTATTTGTTCAGAGGTGAGCATTAATGACTTGCAGATTGAGTAAATCATTAGGTTAATGAAGAACCATGATAATGACAAAAGGGCAAGTATGAGATGAATCATTATGAAAATGCCTTTGGTATCTTGCTTTCCATGGGATCACAATTTTTTTAGTACATAAGCCATACATTAAATGTCTTAATTATTTATTTATAAACAGACAGATGCTTTTGTAAATATTTTAATTGAAAAGAGCCGGTTAAGTCAAGTTTAAAATAGATTGAATTCAAAGTATATTTAAATTATAATTTGTTTTTCTATTGTGAGAAAAGCAAATAAATGGATTTAACTTTCATAAAAATTGATATAATTTTTCTTTATCATAGAGATATTGTTTTCCATCCATATAATTTCCTAAAACTTTCAGTTCTTTATAAAATCTAATTTTCATAAACCCTGATAGTTTTTAGGTATGTATAACATCCTTGGGTAACACAATCGATGACAGTTGTCTCTGTCTTATCTTTCTGTTTTGTTTCTGCTATACATATAATCATGCAATACACTCTCTATTCAGGGGTATTAAGAGTTTACTTGGCCCTCAGATCTAAGGAACATTTAGTTTCCTTGTAAATATTTTTGTTTGGATTCTTGCTTCAATTCTAACTATCTGATAAATAGTTATTAAAATTTTGTTAAAAAATTTTTAAACTGTTTAAGTTTTTTAAATGTGATATATTTAACAATTTATTAAATTTAGTGTAGTAAAACCCCTCAGTACTTCTCAAGCAGTTTCTCCCAAGATATATAATGAGAAATAGTGTGGAAATTCCCAGCCAACTTTTGGTCTGTAGCTATTTAATAATAAAATCATCTTTTTTTTATAAAACAAAATGTAATAATTAACAAAATTTAAAATATACAAATGTAAGGATATCTTGAAAGCTTTAACAGCATCTGTTGAAGGGTTCTATAGCATCTTTTGTAGATAATTCTAAAAATTCTGTTCTTTGTAACTTCGAGTGTCTGCCAAACAAAGGCTAGAAATGCATTGTTTTATGACATTTCTGCTTTGGAATTTTGATGTATCTGCATGTTAGGGATATCAATTTAGAGATGAGTTGAGACTCAATTTTTAAGGCATGTGCTTACCTAAGCCCAGAAATCCCTAAGCTAAGTTTATTGAAACCCCAATGTTTTGAGTTCAAGGTCTCATGCAATTTCATATTTAAGACACAAGAGAAATGTTTTTAAGCCAATATTTAATGTATTCATGTATAATTTTATACATTTTAAAATGAAAGTTAATTTATGTATTCATTTTGAAATTTTGATTCTATTTTTTCTAATCCTTACTGATAATAGAGCCTCAGCTCATCCAAATTGAAATCTATTCTAATATTTAGAGCTTGTTATGGGCTCTCGTGCTCTGCCTATTTCACCTCTAGTGTCCATATCTGCTTAGTATATATTAAGTGGGGTTTTACTGTACTCAGTTTGTGTATTTTATTTGCTAATTTGTGAAAAAAAAAAAAAAAACTATTTGAGTTTTCTGTAATTTCATGGAATCCTGGTTGGACAGTGGCTTAATGGATAGAGCTAAGGCATTCAGTATCTGAATCTGTGAGTTACGAACAACAGGTTCATGTGAAATTAATTTGTGTGTAGCATAAGATGATTATCTGTCCCAACCAACGAACCATCCAATCAGTATTGGAATCCTGATAGTCAAATTGTGAGATAGTCTCTAATCATGTATGTATGTCATTCTAATTTGTCCTGTTATTGAAAATTATATGATTCTGTATTAATGGACTTTCAGGTTCTATCAAGACCAATACAATATGTTTTATAAATTTATTTACTTTATTTGGAAAGATAATTTCTGTAATCCCTGTTTGATACAAATGTTTAGGTTTTTTTTGTCAAGTGACAGTCCTGATATTGTAATTTATATTTCATTAAAGCATTTTTCTATTTTATGTTACTAATATTTTTTGTTGAGGGCAGATGTATGTCTTCAAATAAAAGTAAACCCTATAAATAAAATGGCTTCAAATGCTGTTTTTTTAAATTTCACCTAGAGGAATATTATTATTACTAAAATATTTTCTTTGCTTAAAATTTCATAATTTTGTTCCTTCAATACCATTTGTGTAACATTTTTTTTTTTGCATTATGTAAATGTATTTGTTTGTATTTTATTGTACTTAATATTATTTAAAATGTGCAATCTTAGAAATGTGATAATCACTATAGTCATATAATTCAAATGGAAAGTGCAATCTAATTAAAAATAAAATCTTATATAATCTGTACTTTTTTGACTTGTACTTACAAAAAATATAAATGACAGTCTCTAATGTAATAGAGTAGACAGTCTAAATTTAATGGAGTATTAAAAATTTATGAACATGTATTTTAAAATTTGTTTAATATTAAATTTGGCCTTAAGATTTTATAAACTAGAGCTCTGTTTAAGATATACTTGAACAAGTTATTTAAAGTTATTTTGAATATTGAAATTAATGTGTTACTTATAAACTTGTTACTAAACAAAAATAAATTAAAATGAAATTCAGTCTGCAAACTTTTTAATTAATTTTTGAATTTTTTTAAAAGGTATTATCTTACAAGCTAAATGAATGCTATAAAATGTCCAAAATATGCATTTAAATTTTGTTCTCATTTTGATATTTTTTTTTGAATTAAGTAACTAGAGATAAAATAAAAGTTTGAATGCATTAAATTTTGTTTTGGACCTATTTTTAGTTTAAAAACAAAACCATTGCCTCAAATATGTATGGAACCTGATAAAATTTAACATTACATTCTATCATGACAGTTGTAAATCAGTCATGAGGATATAAAAATTCTCATCAATAACACTTGTAATGATCTGAATTTCACTGAAAAATAGATTGTATTGTTATACTTGTTAAGTATATATATTTTATTATACAATTTTACTGAATTTTGAAAATGAATGTAATAGTCTTCCTCATTCTCTATAACAAGTAAAATACTGTAGGGAATAATGTATATAGTTTGGAGGCTGTTTTCCTATTGACTAAAATGTTTCATTCTGTATCATATAAGGAGTAACCCAATGCACATATAGCTACAATAGAACTTTTTACTTTGTACATTAGAGTATATGCAAAGTTGTTTTGATAAATGTACTTATCTTTATGACAGTGCACTTTGAAACTTTAGTTAACTTTTAAACTGCTTATATAATATTTAAAAATTTGCAATTATAAGCCTTTATATTTACATGAAAGATTTCAACGTTTTTTCAAAATTGATACTATTCTGTTTGTATTATAATGTATAAATATTATCATAAATTTATGTAAAAATCAAGTTTAAAGTTTAGACTTTGATTTTATTTTATGACAGACATCTTGTATGAATAATTTATAAAAATTATAAATTTCTCTCCATTCATATGCATTGTTAGAGAAATTAAAAATTTTGACTGCCTTTAGTGCAATAAATAAACAGTGTGAAAATTTTTTGATAATATTTTAATAGATAATTGATAAATCTTTTAACAATCAAATAAATAAGAAAGATAATATTTTTAAAAATCATGTAAATTAAAAAAAAATCTGATATTAAATAAAATTTATTTAAAAGGGTTTTCTATTTATAAACTCTTTGACAAATTGTACAAGTTGTAACTTTCTATTCCTTTTTTGGGCTGTAAAAATTATTTTTAAAAAATGTATGGCAGCTATCTGCAATTTTCATGGTATCCAGCATTTTCCAATAGGAAAATTAAATAAGTGATAAAAAGAAACTGATATTTTTCTCCTAATTAAAATCAGGCAAAACTGTAATATTATGCCAAGAAAAAGTAATGAAAATCATACTAATTTCAAAAATTAGCTGCCACCTTAATATGTATTGACTAGTTTGTATCACTTACATATCCACATACAAAACTAAGAGTATGATATATAATGTTTATTCATTATAATAAGAATGTGTTTTTAATATCTCTACATTTAATTTTTTACCAGGCTGTTGCTGATTGAAAATGTAAACATTTGGTTCTGTAATGTCTAGCTAACCTTCAAACACTTTTACAATGTCAAAAACTGAAAAAAGTCCAGAAAGTTTTGAAACTACATATGCTTGCAATGACTGTAATACTGTGTTTAAGGAAGCTTTTGAATTTCATAACCATGATTGCTGCAATTTACCAGAAGAACAAACTTCTGAAATAAAAGGACGCCGTGGTCATTATAAATGTGAAAAATGTGGAAAAACTTATAAGCAAAAGCGTTATCTCTCTCAGCATCTTCAGATACATGTAGAGACATTAGACTTCACTTGTAATGTATGTCACAAACAGTTCAAAACAAAGGTCCGACTTCAGTGTCATTACCAGACTCATACTGCTCGTTATGTGTGTCCAATTTGTAACAAGGGGTTTGGTGAAAGTGGAAATCTGAAGAAGCACCTTCGCATTCATAGTGGTGAAAGACCTTTTGTGTGTGATGTCTGTAATAAAGCATTTACTCAAAAAAGGCACTTGCAAGATCATAAATTAACACATACTGGGGAATTAGACCATCCTTGTGAGATATGTGGTAAAAAGTTTCTAACTAAGCGTACACTAAAAGTCCATAAATATTGCCATAACGCTGAGCTTCCTTTTGGGTGTAAAGAGTGCAATGCTTCTTTTGCTCAGTACAGCAGTTTAAAAGTTCATCTATGTAGCCATACTCAAGACAGACCATTCTACTGCAATGTTTGTGGCAAGGGCTTCAAGCGACATTATGATTTAAGAGCACATCTAACTGTTCATACTGGTGAGCAGCCATACACATGTGAAATATGCCAAAGGTCATTTCATAAGTTTGCAATTTTAAAAATTCACATGCAGTCACACACTGAAGAAAGGAATTTTGTTTGCCATTTGTGCAATAAAGCCTTCAAAACTTTCAATGTTCTGAAAAAGCATTGTCTTTTACATACAGGAGAAAGGAACAAAACATGTAAAATTTGTAATAAGGCTTTTAAATGTAACAATACTTTAAGGACTCATTATTTAACACATTCAGATGAAAGGCCTTTTGTCTGTGAAATTTGTGGAAAGACTTTTAAAAGAATAACTCCATTGCAAAACCACCTTACAACTCATACTGGTGAGTTACCATATCCCTGTGAGGTATGTGGCAAACGTTTTGCCCGTAAAAGTACACTTGAAAATCATTTCATTCTTCACACTGGTGAAAGGCCTTATGTTTGTCCTATTTGTCAAAGAAGCTTTACTCGTAAGAGTTCATTGAAAATACACCATGTGACTGTTCATACCAAAGATTCTGAACCTGAAAAGTTAGACAACAAAGCTCATCACTTGGTGGCTGGTGATGTAGCCCGTCATGCTATTCTTGCTTCACATAGTTTTGGTCCTAAGTCAGTTGCAAAAAATGCAACCAGTGATACAGATATTGAAAAATCTAGTTCTGGGAAAAGTCATTCTGTTGAAAGTCATATAGCAGAAAATAATGTTAGAAATGAAACTAATACTTTAAAAGAAAGTTCTGGGGAAACATCTAAATCATTAGTTGGTAATAATGGTGATAATAATGATGCTACAAATATAGAGATGGAATTCTCAAACAGTGAAAACACTGATTTAGTTCCAACTTCAGATCAGGAGAATGCAAAGTTTTCTAATAAACAGGTAGAATGTTTAAATAAGGAAAGTACAGTTAATAGTTCAATTGATTTAGAAATTTCTCAAAAAGAGATTGTAAAAGATAATGAAAATTTTACAAAACCTGAAACATCAGGCACTGATTCAAGTATAAATTGTGATTTTGATAAAACTTTATTTCCTACTGTGCAAGATATAATCAAAATTGAACCTCCATCTGTGTGTGAAATGGATTTCTGAGTAGAACCAATATAAGGTTTTCTCCATAGTTGTTTCCCTACTATTTACACTCTTTGTTAACAAGATTTAAAAAAGTATTTAAATCTCATTAACAGTTTTTTTAGTTAAAAAACTTGTTTTTATTGTAAAAGATTTATGTTGCAATTATTTTATTGATTTTGGCTTTTCCTTTGTTAATCAGCCAATGGTTATTTAAACTGTGATATGAATTGAAAGAATTTTATTTCAATCGTAACAATTTGAATTATGGATGTCTATTATTTTTTAAGAAGTCACTGATCAGGCAAATGTGCAATGAGTATTTATATTGTATCTAATGCATATTTTTTTAAGTCTCTAATAATTTATAATGCCATGTATACCTGAAACTTTTTGAAATCAATATTATAGATTATCTGGATTTAGCATGTAGATATATAAATGAGTATGTACTTTAACTGTATTGTTGGCACTCCAGTTCTGTTTTGTTCAAAGGTGCAATTTATTTTTAAAGTTTTTTCATATAAAATAATAGAGTAATGTTTAAAAAGCTGAAAAAAATGAATATTAATCAACGCCTCCAAAGATGTTTTAAGTTGAGAAATGAATTTTTTATTTAAGCTTCTGGTATAAACAATTTTCAAAATATGAAACAACCAGTCGCTGACCATTATTTGAAGGTTTATTTAATTCTTATAGTATTTGAACTAACATTAAAAATGTTTCTGCTGTTATCATAAATATGTTAAAATATGTATTAATAATATTACTTAGATAATGATAAACCAGATTTTTTTATTTTAAAACAAATGGAGAGGGTAATTTTCATAGTTATAACAAGCAATATTCAAGAATATTTTAAACATGAAAATGCATTAATTCTTATAAAGTTCAAAAATTTGTTATGATTGTATTAAAAATAGTTTTTAGATTAGGCATTTGACTAAATTATTTTTATCCAAACTATTGATGAACTTGAGAAACTAGAATATATATGTTTCTTAATGACACTTTATTTTCTGTTAATATAGTATGTTGCATTTTCGTGACTTAACGTTATTACTTTCCATTTTTATTATTACATAATAATAGTAGCATGAAAGTTTTTAAGCTTGTACTATCTGAGATGTATACAAAATCTTACATAATTGAAAATGACCTAAAATGGGTTCTCTTTTTTATGTTAATACATGTAGTAGAGAATAGTAATGAATATCAATCAAGCAATTTTTCAAGTTTCCCATAATTACTTAGCAATAGTCATAATTTCCTTGCCTACTGAACAACAATCATAGTCAATTATTTTGTACCTTTCAAAGGGATTTTCAGCTTGGAAAGAGAAATGTTAATTTCACTATATCTATAATTATTTCTTATTTTAGTGGTGCCCGATTGCTTTTCCTTAATTTTTAACTCCAGAGTGAAGATTATTTGAAGATATTATAAACTGTTGTTTAATATATAAAAATGTATGGAAACATCCCTATAGGAGCGGATTTTTCCCTTCCTAAAGTTTATTAGAATTATAGAGTAGGGGGATTGTTCAAACCCTACTCTTAAAATGCTAATATCAGAATGAATGTCCTTATTCTGTAAATTTTCTGGGGAAAATAATTCAGATTTACAGATTTGGACTTGTTCATGAGTTGAATTTAAGGTTTGTAAAACTTAAAAAATGATTGAATAGTATGAATTCAAAAGCAGTGTTCGTAAATATCCCGAGACTGTACTTTTATAGCTTTTAGGATATCTAACTCAAAATTTTTAATCATTTTTTATTTTTTAATTTAATTTTTTCCTTTTCAAATCATTTTTTTCAAATTTTCTCTGTCAATTATTTATTTTGGGAAAAAATTAGCGAGAAACCATCAACCCATAAGTTAATATGAAACTCGTCTTATGCAATATGATGAGTATACAAGTTACTCTTTGAAATAAAGAATTGTGACCGTTTCATAAGTTTTGTTTTTGTATGACTTGATCAAAAATGGCTTACCATTTGGAAAATCTGAAATTTTAGCGGAACCGAAGGATTTTTTTTCAAATAAAATATGTTGCGGAATAAAAAAGAAATTCAATTAAGTTATGTTTTTTTTTAAAAAAAAGTAAAGGATTCTCTATAAATAGCAATGTAAAACTCTATTTATGAATATGGAATTTCCAAAGTTAGGTTTCCTCTCATTTCTGGAATGGTTTACTGGTTTGGACGCTGGCGTCGAAGTCCCGAGGCGTGAGTTCCATTTTCGTTAAACAAATGATGGTTTGTAAGGTCCTCGAAAGCCTAAGAATTCATTATCTGGAATTTCAGTTTATAAGTGTCCATAAAATGTTTTAAAAAATACTAATGGACCATAGCAGTTAAGTAAAAATATTTTTTCAGTTTTGGTTTTTATAATTTTGCAGGTAATTGTAAGAGTATTTCTGAAACCACCAAATGTAAGCGTTAGTTTGACCTTTCGAATGATGTGTGATTGCACTTTGGGTGTTCACTGGGAAAAATGTTTAGTAAATAAAAGCTTTTTAAAATGCATAAGATTTGTGGCTAGTGTCGAAGTAACTGGTCTAGTTCTTCATCTGGCAAGAGAGCATTTTATATGCGATTGTTTACAGCAGGGGTGTCAAACTCAAAGGCTACCTTGGGCCAAACAAACAAGGTTTAACTATAGGTGGGCCTTAAAAAAAAAATCAATATTAATAGAAACGTAGGTTTATTTAGCTAATTACAGTATATTCAACGTAAATATATGCATTTTGTTTAATAGTAGCAAAAAAGAGTATCATTAAAAAAACATTTAGCGAATTCTTCCTATCTTAATATAATTCTGCGTCGGTTATTTTATTATATATTGTGTGCCAATATATTGGCCAGGCCGCAAAAATGTTCGTCGCGGGCCGCATTCGGCCCGCGACACATTGAACAATGCCGCATTCCCAGTGAACAATGCCGCATTCGGCTCGCGGGCCGCGAGTTTGACATTCCTGGTTTACAGGGACGGTTCGGTAATGCAAAACGCTCTATGTTGAAACAATGTTTTTTTTTTCTTTTTCTCCCCAACGAGGCAGGTACTTTGTCCTGAGGACGTTGACCTATCCACACCGCGAATTCGTTGGCTACTTCAATATGGAAGCGCTATATAGGTGAGCAATACTGCTTACCTATGAGGGAACGTATACTGCAAACTTCCAAAATGAACTTTCGTGCTTGGGTTTGGTTTGGTTTGGTTTGGAGCGCTACGGTCAACTTTTTGCTTCACGAGGGCTCCCGCGCTTGGGTTTAGGATAAATTGCGAAGAAAGGTCATTTAACACTCAAACGGTACAGTGGTTTGAGACGAAATAGATGGTACGGTCGGGTCGGGTCGGATCCGACCCGATCTCTTTTTTGATGAGGTTTTTTGGCAGAATTAAGTACACAATAAGCATTTTTGTTGTATAATAACATTTATTGATATTTTACACGAAGTAAAAACCTTTTTGTAGAAAAAATGATCAACGAATTGTAATTTTGCTAAAAAATTTTTTTCCAATGCGGAGGCGCTTGTCTTGATGGTGAGTATCTTCTGACTTGGCACATGTAGATCCGCGAAGTCTTACTGACTACTTCTTTAATTCGGGAGCACAATTTTAGGTGAGCCAGCGTTGCTCACTATGAAGGGACATCACGATAACGACCATGCCTTATTCGGGATACGAATCCAGGCCCACAGCATGAAGAGTAAGACGCTATCCACTATACCATGTGGGCAGCCATTTTGCTAAACAAACAAAATCTCTCTGGCATTTGCATAGAATGTTGTATATATTAGGTCTAATATGTAATTTAGTCTTGTACCTAGTTTTAGAAGTTAGTGAAACCAACTTTCCGAGCACGAAAATGTGAAAAATAATATCTACTAACATTTTTGGCCTTCAAAATCGAAATAAAACATTTAAAAAAAAGTTTAGTGTTTATGAATGATGTTTTTTTGACAAAGACACTCGTATTTACTGCAAACGTATAACTACAAAGCTCCAACACCTGTTGCAAGACTGGCTGGTAGGGTTCCGTGTCAACTCGATCTCTTGCAATGAGAGGAGAGAATACGGGAGGGGAAGACACACATTTGGGTCGGATCCGACCCCCACCGTACCGTTTGAGGGTTAAGGGCTATTATACCCGCTGCACCCAAAATTGAAGTTTTGTCTGATGTTTGGTAGATTCTCAAACTGACACGAATGATTATTTGGGCATTAACACCATGTGGGTTTTGGAAGAAATACCTTCCTTTAACTTTTACTTGTAATGCTTTTTACCGTTGATTAATACTTGCAATAGAGAAAAATATGATTAAAAAAACCTTGTCTTCAATCTGTTTTTTAAACATTGATTTGCAAATACTATTATTCTTGCCTGTAGAAAAATTTCATCATCGATCTATGATTTTTTGAGTACAGGCGAAAGTTTGGAACCTTTCGAAATCTCCCTAATAGTTGTTCGTGTAAATCTCCCAAATTTCCATTTTTCCATTGTTGGCAGCTATGCTGTAGCTCTTCATGTAGGGCACCCGTTTGCTTTCTCAAATTGACCTCGAGCTGTATTGTCCTGTATTAATATCTGTCATGTTGTAAATAATGTTTCAAAAATTGACTATGATTGTACTGATTTTAATTGAGGCTGTTGGAGAATGTTTAGAATCTGTGATATTAAATGTGAAGAAAACCGTTTTCCTTTCTTCCATTCAGGAATTAAAATTGACAAGAGTTAAATGTACAAATTTTATCGAAAATTACTGTAGTATTCACCCCAGATTTATTATTTGTTATTTATTGAAATGCCGTGTTATGTTTAATTTTTTCTCCTTTCTACGTTAAAGAAATCTCTAAATATTTATTAAAGGAAACAAATTAAAGGAGTAAATGGATATAAAATATCAGTCTGTATAAATATCAATTTCTAATGTTTATTTATTATTATTGTTTTTTTTAAATTTTAGTGTTTGGATGTCGAAAAACTTTTAAAAGTTAGATTCATATCGGGAATACACTGGCCTGTTCACTTAGAATCCGCCGCATCAGCGTAAAATTTTTTAACTAATCATATACCAATCATTGACCCATTTAACCAGTCAACACCAACGGAATTTTTAACGCTGACGCTGTCGGATTCTATGTGGACAGGCCCTAACGTAAGGTGACCAGATTTTAACATTGGTATAGCGGGACACCATTTACCGGCGGGTGGGGGTGGGGTGATGTTCTTGATTAAAAATTTGGTCTATATGGAGCAACAAAATTTTTCATAGAACGCAAAAATAGTATTGTAATATATATTTTTGAATTTCAACATAAGTGCAATTTACAAATATAATAAATAAAAAAAATTATGCATAGTATTATTTTATTCTTTGGCGTATTTCTAATTTGCGTGAATTTTTTTTAGTAGATTGCTGTCGTTGTTTAAAAGGTCATAACATTTTTTACAAGAATTTGCTAAATTATATTTCACACATAAAATGGCTTTCAAAGTCTCAACACTTAATTGTGATTTTTCTGATGCCCACACTTTATTTACCGTAGAAAAAACGTGTTCAGTCGTAGCATTAGTTCCTGGTAAGGACAGCGCTTATTCCACAATTTTTAGTGCATTATTGTATGGAACATGGTTTGTTTCAGAATTCGAATTCTAACAACTGATCAACAATGCGAACTTTGATAGGCAGTTCTCGATAATCAGTTCAACAATTATTTGTTATTAAAGTTTAGCATTATAAAACTAGCAAAAATAATATAAAACTCATATCCTGGCTAAATAGCCACATGGCCGCCGAAAACCGTATATTCCCTTCCCGTTCTCCCGCTGCTCCCTAGTTTGTCGTGCATTCTTTCCAAAAATCGGGACTTTTTTAAAACGCCGCGGGACGCGGGACAAATTGTTAAAAATCGGGACTGCCCCGCCGAAAGCGGGACGTCTGGTCACCTTACCCTAACGGTCTGTTCACCCTGAATCCGGAGCGTTACGTAACATCTCTTAAACATTTGAACCAATCACAAAGCTCAATTCATTGACCACGTGGTTCGTCAAACCAATCACATGCCCTGTCAATGATCTCGGAGCCAACGTAGTAGCGCAACGCAACGCTTCAGATGTAATGTGAACGGGCCTTAAATGTGTCGTCAAGGTATTTATAAAATATGAATTGAGTGTATCAAAGTAATGAATATGCCAAGAGGACTATTTCTGTTGATGCAGAATTTGAGTAAGAGTAACTACAAACTTTGATTGCGTAAGGTTTGATATCTTTTGTGAGAAATATATTAAGTGTAATCAGCTTCAAAACAAGCATCTTGTATCTCAGGGTATAGTGTTTATTTTCTAGTGGTAATTGTTTTTAACAAGATTCAATCGACCGACTGTGTACAGTTAGGATGTTTTATTTGCTGAGTAATTGTCGTTTAGGGATAATCTATCATTCTTAATTTTAAGAACTATGCAATCCATGTATTTCGACCGTATTTAAATGTGTGTGTATGTGTATTCGTAGTCTCTTTACGAATCAATTGAAAGTAATTCTTAGGAGATTAAAAAAAATGTTCTTCTAAAGTCATTTTTACGTATTTTTTTGAATTTTAAATGTAGGATTGAATCATAGTGTTACATTGCATTTAATCCAAACAAACAAACTAAATAATGATTGCCGTTCGTTGCTTTTGAATAGGTGCAGAAATGTAACAGCATTCATTATAACGTGGGTTTACACATATCTTCCTGTTGTATCTGACTCAACATAAATAGCTTGTTAAGATTCAAACCAGTTTTAGGAACAGTTGAATAATAATAAAAAAGTATTGTTTTTCTCGTTAAAGATGTGTTTGTATAAATTTATAATGTATGTTTGTTTAAATTTGCTGTTATATATATATACATAAATTCATTATTGTTTAAAGTAAACAAATTTGAATACAAATTTGGTATTTCTTGTTCTTCATGTTGAAGAGATTTGATTCCACCAGTCTTGTGTCTTTTTAGTAGTATCACTGTCAGAAAAGTGGTGTTCATTACTTTTTTTTTCATTGTATGTAATTGTTGTCTGTCTTTCATGAACTTCATTAAAATTTTATATTAAAAATTTCTTTGTATTTCTGTTGATGTACCTTTTTAAAAGTTGGCCGCATGGATCAGATTAATCTGATTCATGTAACCAACACCTAAGACAGAACTCATTGTAGAAAAACACATGCAGAGGGGAAAAATTCTGGTTGTCAGTATCCGATTTGCGTTGAAACTATATCAGCAGTAAGAATGAAAAGACATGGGAGAATAGACATACACTATTTGGTTAATATCTAATCGACGAGCAAGTTTCATAAGCAAAGAGCATTATCATACTGTACATTCACCTCTGACGACCGATGTGGTATTCATTGTGATGTAAAGTTATGCAATATTTACTTATACAAAATATATTTGTTATCTTATACAGAATTGAATCCAGGCGTTTTATTTAGTTTGTTTTCTTTGCTTTTATGATAACTTTTCGCCATATTTAGTAGGAGCTGTAGCATACGCATTGTAGATCATGTTCAATATGTTGTCCTCTGTTAAAATGTCACGGAGGAATATTAGAGGCGAGGTCGTATCGAGAGCTGACATAAGGCTCGTGATAAAAATTCTTTCTGGGTTCACAGATCTCACTCCCTGCCTCTAGAATTACAAGACCGAGGATTTTACTCCTTTTTTAACTCTTCTCGTTAGCTTGCTTAAGCTTGATAGCTCCATAGGTAAACCCATGTCGTCAGAAATAGCTGCCTTTCCGGCAAAGAAATTTGTCTTTACCGTGTCTCAGGGTCTTCCTGAAAACAGTCTCTCGAACTTACAGTGCGTTCTCTGGACTTGAATTTTTCAGCTGTCAGCATTAAGAGAAGATAGGAATATTTGCCTTTACATATTAAGATTTACCTTTGCGTAGCACAATCACGTGTTTCTTGAGGGGATGCTGTGCTTGGCGCCACTTTACCTATCAAGAAATTTTTTTTCTGCTAGCCTTTCTTTAACCTGTGGCGGGTTTGCACACATTCCGAGATGCCTGTAATCTATATCCGAATATAAACATGATCAACTGGTGATAGATCTTGATTTATGGTATGGTATGGTATGGAATAATTGCAATATCAAGGAGATATCCTCTTGGGACGTGCGCTGTGTACAGGACAATTTTTTCTTCGCTCGTTCTGTCAGGGGGTCCAAATATCTCAGTCTTTGGGATAATCGGACATGTCGAGTTTCCTCCTGTGTGCACCTCTGAATACAGAAACAAAATCATTCTGCATGTACCAGATACTATTTTCTACTTTGCGAAACTTTGCATGTTTCATTAACAGCAGTGAAGTGAGGTTCCTAACTTTTGTTTTCGTGTATTATCATTTAGCTTATTTTTTACTTTCCGGCTCCAAAGAATTTTGCTACAATGTCATTACTGTTAATATAACGTTACACTTCTAACTGAAGACAAAATATGAATGGGTCTTTATTTATTATCTTGGACTGAAGAAACTAAGAAACAATGCTTCCCAAATTTTACTGGTTTGATTTCACCATTTAATCATGTTTACTTTTCTCCTTTATCTGTAAGATTTGTCAAGGTCATCACGAAAGAAGCCATTGAAATTTCATTCACTTAAAAGTTCCTTTATTGTAATTATTTTATTTTATGTATTTACTACGAAGATTCCAGCCATTTACTCTCTCCATCACATCAAATGTCTGGAATGGAATTCCCATTAGCCATAAGCTGACTAGCTTTTACCTTCAACTGTCAGAACTTGTTGAAATTTAAATGCTAAAACCTAACGGTTTTGGGAGAGGAGGAAATGGAAGGTAAGAAAATTCTTATGCATAAGATTATGATGTCTTCAAATTCATTGATTGCGCTCTGCATGTTATATCATTCTGTCACCAAACTGAAAGTATATGAAGATTAATCATTTTGATAACGGAATAATAAGGCATTGACGTACTTCCTTGAATGAAAATAACAAATCCGTGACCCATTTCTAACCCCCAGGGTTTAATGACGCTGTCCTTGAGTAAATATTTATTGTTTCCCAACGAATATCATTTCAGGAAATTTTTTGAAAATTAATGACGATTACAGACTATTTGGTTGCGGGAGAATGAAACGCGCACTTCTACACCATTTGTTGAAGTATCCTCTAAAAAAAATCATGCTTCAATTATAACGTATAAAAACATTAATTAATATATGGTTGAACATCTTTTAGTATGAATAATACAATTTTAATGAGCATGAATTATTACCTTAGTTTTTGATAAATTACTTAGCCATTCCTTCAGTAAAGTTGTTACCAAAAACGCCAGTTCAATCCAACGCATCTTGTTTTTGTACAGTTTAAGTAAGAAATCTATATTAGAGATATTACTTTAATTTTGCTATTGCAATCGGCGACGATCTGCGTTGCCTCCGCAGTTTTGACCGTTCTATAGACGAGGTAGCATCCCTCAAAAGCCCTCAAGAGCTGAAGATGTTGTGATGAAGCCTTTCTCGTCATCACCATAACACCTTTGGATGGGCATTTGTGTCTTTTGATGTGGTGGACTTGTATTCCATCCTAACGGATACTGCTAATGAAGATCTCACGAGTAGGGCGCCATTCGACTGCAGCACCTCGCTGACTGGACGTATTCAGTAGCTTATACCACTAATCCATGACTGTAACAATCTCGAAAATTTCTCAGGATTCCGAAATCACATCCAAGATGATCCAGGGCCCGATTTAGAAAATTCTTGACTATAGGCACAACTCAGGATGGGGGGCCCCTAACACTGATGTGGGCCTAAAATTTCCAAAACTCACACACAAAAAAAATATATTAATCATGAATCATTGTGAAAGTACCATTTTACCAAAAATTGGCTATTTGATGCGTAGAAGCCTAGAACATTATCAAATAACGAAAAGCAATACAACATATTAACGTCACCATTAAAACACCGATACAATGCAATCAGAAAAACTTATTAATCCCTTATATACACTATAACATACATATAATGAACTATACATATAACTATACCTATGATGAACCAATCAATCAAATTTGAAAGGATATATAAAAAAAATTGCTATTAAAAAAAGGTAAAATTAAAAAAATTTTTTTTTTTTTTTTTTAAATGAAAATTTTCTTGGGGCCCCTAGGCCCGGGCCTACTGGGCCTAATGGAAAATCAGGGCCTGAGATGATCTGCTCTTGACCAAAGAAATCAACCAGGCCATGTATTTACGGTTGTATGAGATCTTTATTCTACCAACTTTACTCAACGTGGAGGTCCCCGGACGATTTCTGAATAGATTGCGCTCTAGCCTACAAAAAGAAGAGTCCCGTTTGGTACTTGTAGCAATCGAGCCCTTAGTTTTTAGCATTGGATGATCGTGGCGCTCCAAACCAACCGCGTACAGGACGCTACAGGAAATTTGATGGTAACTGCAATGCATGCACAAACGTTTCTGCAAACGTTTCTGACTGTGTCGCACGGTTATCTTAAAGTATCTTGAGAAATAAAATAACAGTGGAAGGAAAGTATAAAAAGGTGTAAAAAAGAAGACGATTCGAGAGTTATTGATCACCAACCGTATAATGATCCAATTAAGGTTTAATCAAAGGTTACTTGACTATCCTGATGGTACTCTTGGTTCGTCCCTTTTTTTTCTAATAAATTGCTTTTAACATATTTACGTTTTTTCCATGTTACTAAGAGAATACAGTAAAGGATTAGAGGGCCTTACCGTTGCTTACAGTTCTCGTCACCATGTTCGTCCTATTAAAATCCCATTGAACACTTATAACCATATCTATATGTATAAAACAGTTCTGTAACTGACTGACTGACTGACATAACGCACAGACCAAACCGCTGGACCTAAAGGACTAAAATTTTGCATGGCGATTCTTTTTATAGTGTAGGGGTGCACTAAGAAAGATTTTTGAAAAATTCTTCTTAGATTTTTTTTTGAATTAAAATTTTAAGCTGTTTTTGTAACATTCTTTAAAGTTTGCATTTAAAATAATAATCTGAGGTTATAAAATTTATATCACGAGAAAGATCATAAAAATTCCTTTAAAATGAAATCTTTTTCGAATCTTTACCTCCATTTTCTGATTTTTGGTGAATTTTTAAAGATTAATTTTTAGAATTAATATATTAAATGATGATCATGCGGTTTCTTTTCTTTTTGTGATACTTTAAATTAATTTTGCGTCACGTGCATAACAAGGAAATAAATTGACAAAAATTTTTTTTTTTTTCTCTTTCTAATGCGGCAGACGATTGGACATTATCCAAAAAAATGTTAAAATACAGTAAAAGAAATGTTTTTTAAACTGTACTATATTAACTGTACTATATTCCTTAGTATGTTCTATTAGATTTAATTAGAATATTTTCTTCTACATTATTTTGTCTATAAAAATATCCGTTACGATTAAAAATTTTTTTTTTTATTATTTGCATACATTGACCGTTGTATGTATTATATATATATATATATATGTATATATATATATATATATATATATATATATATATATATATATATATATATATATATATATATATATTTATTATTTTTATATATATATATTTTTTTTTTTTGCATTAATTGTATACATTGACCGTTGTATTTAATTTAAATGTACTTCGTAGCGAAGCACGGGTATTCAGCTAGTATTAAATAAATTTCTTACTTACTTTACTCTTTATAAAAAGTTTTAGAACTTTAGTTCCTAGAATTTTGACAGATTTAAGCTCTGTTAAATATTCATAATCATATTTTAAATAAATTTATTATTCGTTTTATGCTTTACAAACTGATATTAGAACTTAAGTGATTTAGATATCACTATATTTATATTCTATTGAATATTTATAATCATACGTTAAATAAATTTTTTACTTGCTTTATGCTTTATTAACAATAATTAGAACTTGAGTTATTGAAAAATTTCTAGATTAACATCCTATTGAATTTCCAGAATCATTTAGTAAACGAATTCCTTACTTAATTTAGTTTTCATAAAAGAATAATGAGAACTTGAGTTATTAATACTTCTAATTTAATACTCAATTTTTATTTCTGTTAAAAAAGTGGTTTGTCTAAACCAGAGGTGAGCAACCTTTTTAATCAACGGGCCAATTAAAATTTTAAAATTTTTTGGCGGGCCGCACATAAAGTAACACTTATTAATAATTTACAAAACTGTATTTATAATAAACATTAGAATAAAAAAATATAAAATTTTAAAAAAAGTAAAGATTTCATATACAAATTTTAATGCAAAATGAAAACAAACGAGAAAAGAACAATAAAACGAATTTACTTGAAATTTTTAATGAGAAATTTGGCACTGTTTTTTCGATACAAGCTGATCAATATCAGCCGGAATTGATGAGGTAGCTACACGTACGCAGCTTTCTAATCGTGCATCACTCAGGCTTGATCGGTGGTCATTTTTGATTAATTTCATGGTTGAAAATAATTGTTCGCAAACATACGTACTTCCGAACAGAGACATCATTTGCTTTGCATTTTTCGTCAAAAGCGGAAATTTCTCAGGGCTCACATACGATTTATAAAAATTTTCGATGTTTACTGAGAAAAATACATTTTTTAAATCGGTATTATTCTGCATGTCAATCACTTCCATTTGAAAGTCTTCGGGAACTGTATCCACATCGATATTAAATGGCGAGGAAAACATTTTCATGGAAACCGCTGTCTTCTCAGCTTTGAACATTTGGAATCGTAATTGAAATTCGTTGATTAAAATGTCTATATATTGTGAGTATTTTTGAGAAGTAGTAACGTTTTCTTTTTATAAATGTGGAAAGAGAGACACATTGTTCTGCAAAATATGCTGTTTCCTCAATTTTAATTTGCGCTCAAAGCCCTGAATTTTATCATACAAATTGTGAATAAACTGTCCTTTGCCTTGAAGTTCCACATTAAGATCATTGAGATGCTGAGTCTTGTCGATAAGAAACCCAAAATCGCACATCCATTCTTTATTACCAAAATGAGGAAAGGCATATCCCTTCATATCCACGAACAATTGCATTTCGCTTTTTAAGTTGTATACTCTTTTTAGCATTGCACCTCTACTAAGCCAACGTACTTCGGTATTAAAAACCACGTCGCCATATTCAGTTTCTAAATCTTTCAGGAATTCTTTAAATTCACGGTGATTTAACGCGCGCGACTTTATAAAATTGATTAGTTTAATTATTGGTACTGTGACATTTGGCAAACTCAATCTTTTCGCACACAAATTTTCCTGGTGAATTATGCAGTGGTTAACGAATATTTCCCTTCCTGTGACCTTCTTAATGTCTTGAAATAGCCTTCCCGATACTCCTACCTTCATGCTTGACATTGCTCGTACTCCATCTGTCGATATACCAGTAATCTTTTCTAATGAAATTGAAAAATTTTTCCAACACAGACTTTAGTTCATCGTACAGGTCTTTGCCGGTTGTAGTCCCTTGCATTGGAATCAGTGAACACAATTCTTCGGTAATATTAAATTTGGTGTCAATACCACGTAAAAATATAGCCAGTTGTGCTGTATCGCTACTCTCATCAAATGCCAAAGAACAGTATTCGAATTTTGCAATGCGTTCACGAAGCGTTGTTGCTATGTTCTCGGACAAGTCTTCATTTCTCCTTGCAATGGTGAATCTTGATAAACTAATGTTTGAAATAATATTTATTTTATCAGGAAATGCTATTTCTGCAACAGCAGTCAGACATTTTTTTATCATCTCTCCATCCGCAAAGGGTTTCATTTTTTTTTGCCAGTATTTGACTGACAACAAAACTAGCCTTCACTGCCGTATTTGATAAAATAGCTTGATTTTTAAAAATAGCCTGTTGTTTTCCCAAGATTTTCTCCATTTGATTAAACTTATCTATCCGGAGTTGTCCTGTTAAGGTTTTATATTGTTGTTCATGTTCTGTATCGTAATACCTTTTTATGTTATATTCTTTTAATGTCGACACAGTCTCTGAGCATATTAAGCATACAGCTTTATCTTTGACGAAAGTGAAAAAATAATCAAATTTCCACTTTTCTTGGGAAATGCCTGTGCTCATCCTCAACCTTCCGTTTTTTTGTTTGCTTTTCCGACATGCTATTATGGATTGCACTGATATTGCACTCACGCCTTTCAAGAAACACAAGAATTGCTAAAATTGCTAGTTAACAGTTTACCAGTCTGACTGATTGTGTGACAGAAGCAAACACAAACAAGCACAAGCGTTCGTATTGCATGTTTGAACAAGTCGCCGACAAGTGAGTAACTCGTCACAAAAAATTGTTTCGGTTTAGTATGTACTACCATTTTATTATAATTAATTTTATAACAATACGATGGGAGAAAGTCGATAAAATAAATTCAATTTTAGAAATGCTTGGCGGGCCGCACAAACAAGTTTAACGGGCCGCGTGTTGCTCATCCTTGGTCTAAACAATTTTAGCGGTTTAATCAGTGTAGCCTGACCTTAGTCAATAAAGGTTTTTTTTTAAGTTTTTAAAATTGTTATCCTGTCAAACAACACACAGCATCAATTTTGTCTATAATGCTTCTATAGAAAACAATTTCTTTTTCATATTCCATCACAATTACGTACCTTTTGTCTGTTTTGCTTTTAGTTAACAGCTGATGAGTACAGTAAGCTTGAATTTTTACCTCTTTCTAATTTTATGTTTCATTAATAATCTAAATTCTTTGAGAAATGATTGTTAAGTTCAGTGTTTGGATAGTCTCCAGGGAGTCATTGTTTCCTGTTCTTTGGAAGACTTTGATTTCAGTATCTGTGTACCGGAGGAAAAAGGCACTAAGTCCCAATGATTGAATTTTACAGAGGAGTTAAATTAAAACCCATTTAGTGCCCTTTACCTCTATACAACGATTGTACATGGTGCCATTTCCTGGCTTAGTTGCTTCTGTTGTTGTTGTTGTTGTTGCTTATGCCCCTTGGTTGGAATGTATTCCAGACTAGGTCCGTATAGGCTAGCTGGCCGAGGGGTACGACTCCGGTTTATAATGGCACAACAAGGGTCGGAATCCGATTTTGCCAGGTGCCACCTTAATTTTGACCGAGCATCCCCAGGGGCGACATCTGGCGGTAAACTATCTTCCCCACCCACTGACCTCCGGATTTAAAGTGCCCATATTCTAGACACGGATAGTTGCTACTATATAAGCGTACAAGTTACTGCTTTACACTATTAAAATGTACTAAAAAATTATGCAAGATAAATGTTAAATACTCTTCATGTAAAAAATGGACTTGGTGCCCTTTACCTCCGGCACACAGATGTGTACAGTGTTCCGGGGCAGATGTGTTCAGGAACTTATTAATGTATCATATTAGTATACCTTTTGTATTGGCCAGGCAAAAGGTCATATCACATGTTAAGTGTGCTCACATAAATCAGGTTTGATGGGTTATTGAAATGTGCAGACAATAATGTATGATAAGGTTTTTCAAACGTTAATGTTTTACATAAAATGAGATGATGTATTAATTTAAATAAATTTTTAGTAACTATTTTCAAATTCAGCATTTCTTTTACAACCCCTTCGTACTTTTTTTTTCTCCTTTTTCCCGCTTTTCTTTTGAATATTTGAAACAGAAATTTCTGTCTTTTAAGCATTGGTATTATTTGCCTGTTCAAAAAATCGCCCCTCTTACCTATTAATTCATGCCTAAGCAATGAAAAGACATTAGACGAAAAATTTGGTCTAAACAGCATAACTGTTTTTATGTCTTGGAAGAAAAAATTACGAATCAAATAATTCTATATAAAAACACTGTTACACTGTTTTTAACAATAAATACGTTTTTTTAAAAAATAAATGTATTTATTGATAAAAAAATCGAAAAATATCTCCATTGAAAACTTACAGTATTTTGCAAATTTATCGAATACAGACAGCTATTTATTACTACCGAAAACAACAACGGGATTTAAATAATAATAATAAAAAAATGAAATGAAACATCAGTGCGAAAAGCAGAGATCTGCGAAAACCTTGAAAAGTAACCGAGGTTCATAAAAGAGATGAAATTCTCAGAAGTATCTAAAAAGTCAAGGCGATTTGCATAAATGAGGTTTTTCCTTAAAAAAGGTTCTTACCGCCGGAACGAATAACTTGAAAACAAGAAAAACGATTTACATGTCCTTTACATTTAAAGTCAAACACTTATTCATAATTTTTTTCGGAGAATATTACTTTGAATAGAAATATAAAAAGAATGACAAATATTTCGATTTACCAGAATTCGTTTTAGAATTCATTTGAGAAGGAATTTCTGAACATATCTTTATTGTTATCATCTCTGAAAGTGTCTAGAAGGAAAAAAAAAGTTTTAATGGAGTTTTGGTTATAAAGCCTTTCAATATATGGCGTTTAGAAAATGTAAATTAGGAATCAAGACCTTAATGAAACAAGAAAGTCAGAGCACTGAGTTAAGAAATAATCCTGGTCATGGAGATTAATAGTTTAAAGTGTCTGTTCCAGAGAGTTGGATTGAAAAACTTGTTGACACTGTGAAATGAAAATTCTACAGCTGTCACTGCATTATTCTTAATAAAGGGGTGGTCATTTGTAAATTTCTATCACCAGTAAAAGTGGTTAGAAAGAAAACAGTTTGCGCGTTTTTGACAGAGCCTTTAATATACAGCGTTTTGAAAATGCACTTGAGATGATAAGATGTAAGGAACAGGGCCCGATTTAGAAAATTCTTGACTATAGGCACAACTCGGGATGGGGCCCCCCTAACACTGATGTGGGCGTAAAATTTCCAAAATTGACGCACAAAAAAAATAATCATGAATCATTGTGAAAGTATCATTTTACGAAGAATTGGCTATTTGAAGAGTAGAAGCCTAGGACATTATCAAATAACAAAAAGCAATACAAAATATTAACTTCATCATTAAAACACCAATACAATGCAACCAGAAAAACTTACTAATCCCTTATATAACACTATAACATACATATGATGAACTATACATATAACTATACATATGATGAACCAATCAATTAAAATTTGAAAGGATATATAAAAAAAGTTGCTATTAAAAAAGGTAAAATTGAAAAAAATTGAACTGGGATTTTTTCTATTAAAATAAAAATTTTGGAGGCCCCTAGGCCCGTACCTACCAGCCCTAATGGAAAATCAGGGCCTGGTAAGGAAAGCGTGTTAATATCAGTACATTATATTAAGTAATATTTATCGTATTACCAGCACGTTCAGTTGAGTAATAGTCATGGTACCAGAGCATAGAGTTGAGTAGTAATCGTTCGCTGAGAAACTTTGTAGTGAAAATACTATAAGCACTACTTTATAAATGTATAGACTATCTCATACGCCGAGTCATTAAAACGTTGAGATGTCTGAATGTTTCCCCTCTAATATTATTAGTCATGTATTGTTATAAAGTAAACTGCATTTTTAATAATTTTTAAATCATATATGTATTTAATTAATTCCTTACTTGATTTATACTTGAGAAACAATATTAGAACTTTTGTTTTTTAACATTCCAAACAATATTGATACTCATATTTTATGTCTCTTCAAAAAGCTGATGGCCTGCTGTGGCAGTTTAGAGTATACTTATAAAGGGCCAAAAAATAAAATTAAATAAATAAATAAATAAAAAATTAAATCTATTTTTCAACAGCACAAAAAATATGTTGCGTTTCTCTGTTATCCATTTATCCCTTAGTCGAAAACAATCAACGCTTTTTCGACTCCGCTATTTCTAAAGGAGAGATTTTCGTTTTGTAGGGTGGAGTTGTTAATTAAAATTTACCTTGGAATTTTCCTTTTTTCTACCGATTTGTAGGTTCCCGGGTTGGGGGAGGGGGAGATATGACCCTAAAACACACCTGATAATTTCACCACTGTCATGCAACATCCTTATTATGCTCACCTAAATAATTTTCGGAATTTATTTCATTTAATGAGAAATTTTTAAAGAAAACTCATTATATATATATATAAATTCTTTGTTAATAAGTTTTAATATATATGAATAATTACCAATAGACATTCTAATTTTCTGGAGTTTAATTATTTCTGTATATTTAAATTCGTACATGAATATTAAAATTATGTTTTTTTTAAAATCTGAATAACATTAGGGAATGCTCCAATGTAAACATTTTACATTGTAGTTAATGCTAAAATTTTAATTAGATGATTTAAATTTAAATAAATTTTCGTGGTTTTTTTACTCTCTATTATCATATATACATTATCTTTGGGTGAAATCTCCATGTGTTGGAAATTTTACTTCCGTTATCTACTCAGGTTTTTAACATTGCATTTAGTTGCTTCTCTACTTTAACTCATCCTTCATCTTTCATCGCCTCTCCGTTACCGCTATAGTTTTCAAGGTTTAATTACTTTTGGCTTGTGTCTTGGGTTATGCATTCTTGACTCGTCCATCAATCATGTCTTTGTTTTGGCTGGGTTCATCTCCTGATTAGCGTACTGAGTCTTCCGAGGCCGTTAAGAAATTTGTCTCTGGGCAGTTTAAATTACATATATTAGAGTCAGGGCCGGATTAAGGAATGGGCTTTAGGGGGCTGCAGCCCAGGGGCCTCGGCCAGCTGGGGGGACTCATGTAGATAGAAGAAAAGCCGAAATTGAATTCAGGCAATAACGCGAATCTCTAAAGCAGTGTGTCAGACTTTCGTCTCCCATTCTTAAGTGGAATTGAATGAAGGTGAGTAATAGCACCTTCAATAAGCCCCAAAAGAAACGCAAACAGGTGTCGAAACGGAATACACCTTTGGAAATGCTCGACAATAGGTGAGATAGTCAGATCATTTAGAATGATTAGTGGAAACCGTTAGCGGCACACTTCCAAGGGAATAGCCGTGGACAATGAAATTCACCATAGGTGGTCTGCGTAGCGCGGATTCGAAAAAGGTCTGTTGTTCAAAGGCGAAAAGAGGGGGATTGTTCGAGAAAGTGCAAAGAGAGTCGATAAATATAGACGGCGGTAACGAATGAGGACAGATTAGATTTGGACTTTTAAAACGTCGCCACGCGCAGCAGAGAGACGGGGGTCTCGTGCGGACTTTGAATAATGAACCCCGCTCTCATAAGTGTTTCAACGTTCTTCGGAACCAACTTTTGTAAATGATTATTTAGCCCAGATTTTGATATTTCAATAAACTCGACATAAGTAAGAGTTATTTCTATGACTATGATTAATTCTACAATATACTGATTTGTCGGATCACGACGATAAAGATTAACACAGTGGTTACTAACCTTTTGTTGATCAGGGACCACTTGTTTATATTATATATATATATATATATATATATATATACACACACATACATACATACAAGGGTCAGTCAATAAGTTAGTTGCAAACCTCCGTACAAATCTCGCTAATAGAGACATTTCGTTGAAACTTTGTGGCAACACAGAGCATCAGGTGCTGTGGTAGGTGTAGTAGCAGCTTTGACGTGGCAGTTTTAGTTATCTTGCTAATCAGTCGTGAATATGTTTCGGCAGCTGCCAGTGGCGTCCAAATTTGAAGTGCGTGCATTAATCCGTTTCCAATGAATCAAGTCCCGTCACCGATCTCGATTTAGTCCTAAAAACCTTTCCTTCCTGTTGATAACGTTCCAAAAATGCTACCACTTTCAAATCGTTGCACTTTGTATAGGTCAGTCAATAGACGAGACGATATCGTCTACTGTGGCACGTCTGTTTTGAAGAATGAGCTCATTTACGCGTGCAATGTTCTCATTTGTCGTTGAAGTTGAAGAAACATCCTCGATATTTGTAAGGCCATTCTCGAATGAGAGATACCCCTTGGCGATAGCTTGGCGCAATGTTGCGTTATCACTGTATACTTCGTGCAACTGCCAATAAATGTCAGTGCAGTCACAACCTTTTGCCCACAGGAAACGGATTAATGCACGCACTTTAAATTTGGACGCCATTGGCAGCTGTCGAAACATCTGCCACGTCAAAGCTGCTACTACACCTACCACAGCACCTGATGCTCTGTGTTCCCGCAAAGTTTCAACGAAATGTCTCTATTACCGAGATTTTTACGGAGGTTTGCAACTAACTTATAGACTGCCCCTTGTATATAAATATATGAATGACACGGTGCTTACACTGTGTTACTCTTTATCTAATTAATTAATCTAACTTGCATTCATAAACAGTAGGCCTGTGGCAAAGAAAGGCTATTTAAATCACAACCAAGAACTCTATTAATTAACATTAATTAAAACCCAATTTAATCCGCTAAGTTGCTACTTCTCTCATCACTCAGCTCACGACACGCGCGTCCACAGCGAACGGCGAAGATTCTAATATGCTTTGTTCTTTTCGCGCGCTGCAATTACGCGGGCGTGAAAAACATCTCGTGGTGCATGACTCAACATCCTATGACCCGGTGAAAATCAGAATCACTCGCTCTTTCTACATACACTTTTGTTGACGTTCAACCCTGTGCTGGTCGCTTCAAGGTTGATCTTAACCCGAGAGGTAGACAGCGTACCGCCATCTGTTGGCATTTTCGTTAATAACTTGTGAATTTCTAATAGTAAATTACCGTTTAACGCTAATTTGCCTAATTTTAACACTAATTAATCTATTAGTTTACGCTTCTAGACATTGCACACACACACACGGATATATAATTATATATATTAAATTTCGTCGGGGACCATCCCCAAACCAACTCTTTTAGAAGCAAAAATAGGTTTCATTTTCTGAATAAGCAAACTATTAGTGATTAAACAACTTTAATAAAAAGTTGCAAATAAACTTAATAACAATAACAAATTTAACATAAAAGAAAACTCAATAGCAAACCTAAAATCGTACGAAAACTTAAAGAGATTTTTCAGCTTGCATTTGCTTTGCTACCTGTAAAATTGTTGTGATTCTGCGAAATGGCTGTGAAGCTGCGAATCCGCGTCACAGAAAATATATACACCCTTGTAGCAAACACTGGATTGACTTTTTTATTCCCTAATATTGAAATAGCTCTGAGGATTTACATGTGCTTGATAATAAACAATACGACTGGTGAGAGGAGTTTCTCCTTGATGAAACATTTGAAGAATGCGTAAAGATCGACGATGGCACAAGAAAGACTTAACAGACTTGCTCTTATGGCAATTGAAAGTGATATTCTGAAGGACTTACAACTTATTGATGTTCTGGAGAAATTTTCTTTCAAGAAATTAGGCAAAGCAAATGTTTAAATATTAATTGTTGTTAACTTCGTAAGAATAAATTTATTTTTGTCTTTAACTTCTTTGCTTTATGAAAATACAAAGTGATGTAAAAGTCACTCAACACTAGCTGTTATACACTAGCAGTAGCATCGCTCCGATGACCAGATAAGTAGCAATGGGCAACTAATAACAATAACAAACAAAAAAACAGCAACAATAGATGACTTAGCCGCATTATACATAACTATATATCTAGAAAAATGAAAAGATATCAGGACACAGTATGTATATTAAAATGAACATTTGTCAGGCGATTTATGCCCGATCCAATATTACTGGGGGCGGGGGGATCACAGTGCCCTAGCCCAGGGCTCGACAATTCTTGCCTTGTTAAAGTAAGCGTTTCAGGCATCGAAGAATTTTTAAAAAATCACACAGTTCGTCAATTTTGACGTTAATCCTGTTGAACTTTGTGATGGTGTTCATGAGGAACTTAATTCTTCAAATTGTTTCGAAAGCAAACAATAGATGGCAGCACTAAACCTAATTTTCAATCCAAATCGTTTCAGCTCCAGGTATGAATCCGAGTAGCGCTTCGATTTTGTTGAAATATTAGTAGAGAAATACGTTATAGACATTCTTCGAAAATATGCTGAATAAATTCAAAGAAATTTAAATTTAAGAAAATGGGTATTCAATATTTTAGGAAAGATTTTAAATTTCTATAGCTCCGAGCTTATCTTTAATTTTCTCAAATGTGAATTTTTGATACATTAGCATTTATAATAGCATTGAACGTTGTAATATAGTTGTGTGCGTGTGAGATTTAACCGATATTTTGCAATAGACTTAATCAAATAACTAATACTTTAAATGAAATTAAGATAATCAGACTTTTAAAATATTTAAAAACAAAATTAATTAATTAAATAATCTTTTTATAATTTTTTTTCCAACTGTAGCTGAAAAATGCTTATGCAGTGTTTTCCTATGTTATTTATTGCTCAGTTCTTTGTATTAATAAATCAATTAAGTGATATTTCACTATATTATCAACATGCACCTCCAGAGGACTATTAATTTGCATCCATGCAAATCAGCGTAACAAGGAAATCATGCTACAATTTGGTCTTTCAACAACTTTTCACTTTTTCTCAAGGGAATCGTGCTCTCTTGGAGGACCAAAGGTAGCTGAGAGACATCTGGACCTCGCTTGTGTCGTTAATAAAAATGTCTCCAGAATCAGACCCAAAATGCGCCTCCTTGGTCACAATTTATGCAAGATTCCTTACTGATAACTGACTGCATGTATAATACTCAGATCAGTACTACTGGAGCTAGTGTTTCTTCGACCAGCTTCGGACTGTCCTCTCCTGAGGGGAAATACTCTTTAATGAGAGACTGCAGCTGTTTCACTGGTTATACCAAAACTTGATAACTGCCCTAAAAAGCACAGTACTTTTTTATAGATTCCCAGGCGGCCATTGCGTCATTTACCACGCCTAGGCATGATGATTAAGGTTTTTTTTTTCACAGTAAAAAAAGGCTAATCATCGTGGGAAGGTTAAGAAGCAAATAGCTCTTAAATTGAGCCCATACTACTGCGGTGTAAACGGAAATAAACATCGATTAAGGCTGGAGCCCGGCTACCGCAATGTAACCTCCCTTTGCTACTGTATAACATAAAATGATTTATTTTCTCGTCTATCAAAGCTAATAGATTTTCAAACCACAGGGTGTTCTAGCCGATAAAGAAGCAGGTTGTCCTGTTCAGAAAGCCGGATTCCCTAGTTTACGACGAACATATTTATCTCAACAGAAGGTAATTTCTCTTATTGCGTGTTCATTTTGTATTATCATAAGCTCATCCAGTATACCACTTTGTTTGGCGCCCAATACAAAATAGCATTTTAATTCCTTAATAACTTTAATACTTTAGAAATCTGTTTAAATCTTTAGAGAAAGCCTACGCAACATACTGCTAGCGGGCCACATGCGGCCAGCCATCACTCCCTCTGCGACCCGCGAAGCTTTTGTAAAGACACATAATATTATAAATCTAAAAAATATGGAATGTTATTCTTAGATTTATAATAGGACGAAAGGAATATCTGTACCTTGGAACAAAAATGGCCAGTGTCCATTTTAATCAAATGTCAGAGAACACCACTTTCAGTTTACAAACCTTATACTAACGGTTTGGGTGTAAATATTTTTCCAAGTTTTATTTTTCAATTTTAGTCATAGTTTTTGCCTACATTCTAGCATTATGTTTATTTCGATTTCTTTTTCATTTGTCATTCAAATTTCAATTTTTTGGACATTGGCCCTTTTTGTTCCAAGGTACAGATGGAATGGCGAAAGCCAACGTTTTTATTTTCGGGCTTAATGTTCAGGAAAAATAAAACAACGACTGTAAATAATCATCTGGCATGTGACGACGCAAAGACAAGGTACTTTATTCACACATATAGACAGAAATCAGAACAGCATCGCAATACTGTTCTTAGCACGAAGCTAAAAGGGACACAACCGTCTTAATTTCGATTCCAAACTAATTCTACAGAAAAACAAAACATTACTAGGAGTTGCCATTCTATGAATATAAAACTATCAAAATTACGATTACATTGGACTGACATCTAGGCAGGGCCGGATTTACGTATAAGCTAAAAAAGCTACAGCTTAAGGCCTCGCAATCTACCGGGGCCTCAAATAAAAAAACAAAAAATATATAAAAATTGATATAAAAATATCTCGTAGAAAAATCACCCAAATGAAGTCAGACATATCACGATAACTTCTAAATAATTTTAAATATACAAAATGCAACATTAAAATAATTTAAGCGGATTGTAAAATTGATTGAGACTAAATTTTCACCTGAATAAAAGATTAAGTTTTTATATACTACCAATTATGTTGTTATATTAATTTAATTTTTACCTTTTATTTTAATATTTTAATTTAAATCTTTCTGTTCTATGAGCCTTATTTGTCGTTTTTAAAACCTTTTAATTATATAATTATTTCTGTGACTTTGTAAACACATCCTTTTTAACCTTTTAATAAAAATTAAAAGAAATATATTTTCATACATTAAAAAGGCGTACATATTTAAATTTTTTCCGACGCCAGCTGATGTAATTTAAAACAACAGGGGGCCCCTGGGGTTTGTATAGCTTAGGGCCTCAGTAAGTCTAAATTCGGCCCTGCATCTAGGGGCGAAAGAATAAACTATAGGTACTTTCAAACAACAGATATAAGCAATAAATATTAATATCTACTTAATTTTCAAAAAAATCTGTTATTTATCTTTTGTTAGGTGAAATATTTTTCACCTTCCCATCTATCTCTCCCCTGCTGCGGCCCTCAACAGCTTTTCATAAAGTAATATGGCCCTCATCACATTTCTAGTTGTGCAGGCCTGCTTTAGAGGTTATTAAACTGAAGTTATTCCCATAGGCTTTAGCTAACAATACGATACTGATATGTCTTGAAAAGCAAAAAATGCCTGTTGCGGAAAAGGGATTTGATCAGAGCAGTTATGTGCGTCTGCAGCCAGAGGCAAATTTCATTAATCGGAGGCACGTTTCTTGACGTAATTTATATGCCTCAATCTTGTATTAGTTTTCGCCTCTATTATGATACTGACAAATCTTGAAAAGCAGAGAGAATGCATGCCGTGAAAAAAAAAATAGATTCGATTAGGGTAGTTATGTGAATCTGTTTAACAGAGCCTCGTTTCGTTACATAAGATATATATCTCAATCTTGATCCGTCATATAGTTTTTGTATCGTTCAGAAAAAGAAATAGATTGAAATGAAATCTGGGTCAAAATCTTTTTACCCACACAATTACACTCGTAATTGTATGAGAAGTTACCAGGAACTTAGTCAAGCAATTCTAATGTATTATTAGAAATCCAGTGGCACAAAAGTGTAAAGGCAAAATTTTATTTGAGGAGACGTAAGATAATCCCAGTTGTAAAGATTTTTTTTGTAAACTATCCAAGTGCAAATAATAACTGAAGGCTACATCCTTACGTATAATGTAATTCTAATTGGGGAAAAATTGATTTTAATAACCCTTGATCAGGAGTGGGCAAATTGCGACAAATTACAGATTTTTTTTTGTGGCCCGACAAGGCAGCCAGAAAAATCCGGACAGCAAGAAAAAGTAAGCCAAAAACTTCAAGACAGCCAGTAAAACTGCCAATATTTAATTTAATTTATATTTATTAATTTTTACCGTGTTTTTATTAACTTGCTTTCTTGTGCGTTTGTGTGTTTGTGTGTGTGTTTGTCAAGTACAAATCTTGCAATCGATTTTTAACTAACTTCCCGACTAGCTAGACATTTGAAACTTTTAGAATAGCTCAGAACACGATGACAATGCATTTTTAAAATACTTTTAGCCATCTTTAAGTAGAATTAAATTAATTTTCAGTTATTTTCAGTTAATTTTGTTTTGTAGACTGGTGCAGCCATCTGTCGGCCGGAACGGGAACGAAAAGTTAAACGCAAACTAACTTCCAATTAACTTCATTTTCTTTCAAGTTGATGGGATAATTCATCAAAAAAATTTTAAAAAAGTATTTATTAATACATAGAATTGTCAAGTTTATATGATTCAACAGAAAATTTAAAAACATGGTATATAAAAAGTTCTTTTTATCTTGTAATTGTTAGGATACAATTTATACCTTTTCTGAAATGCAAAGTTAACTAATAAATGCAATAATTTTAGAAGGTGCGGCCCTGCGCTAACTTCCGCTTCCACAAAGCGGCCCCCGAGCCAAAACAATTGCCCACCCCAGCCCTAGAGGGTTGAAATTATTCATAACGAGGAGGGATAGAAGATGGACTTTGATTGACAATTATCATAGTACTAAATGATGGTTCCGGGGAATATCCTTATACAGGGTGAGGCAGAATGCACTCCCACGTTTCAAAGGGCAATAAAAAACAAACAAAACAATATTCAGTAAAAAAAGCTTTTAATTTTCGAAAAGTACTAATCTAGCATTTATTTTCACCAGGGTTTGAAAATAACATCACTCAGGTAGCGCACGTTATTTTCGATGTATTGCCGAAGACGTTCTCTAAAGTTTTCCATTCCTCTGCTGGTCATCTTAGGGGGAATGGCGGCAACTCCCTCACGAATAGCTGACTTATGGACTCGTTGAGCATTTTCAGGTGTTCTAATGTTCCAAGAACGACCACTTGGTTTCCTCGGTATTGCAGACCCACTCACGTTTGAAACCCATTGAAGAACAACTTGTTTTTCGATCAGAAACGGCATCATTTGCATACAGCCCGAAGCGTGACCTAAATGCCCCCTGTGTCGCGGTTGCAAAATCGTTGTTTTCAAAGAGTGCCTCGATAACGAAACCGCGATGTTCACGGGACCAACTCATGGTGTCTAGTAACAACTAGAAAATCCGTCCGAATTGTTGCTGCTTCCCGCGCTGCCCTCCCCCCACCCTTCCCTTACCTGTGATCTTCAAAGGCTGAGAAGGCAGCAGTCCATTCTGCCGCACCCTCTATGTGCATATTTACATATAAATTAAATGGATCATTGATTTACAAAAGTGACGCCTGGGGGCCTGGTGGTTAAAAGCTTCAAGCTGCCACACCACAGATCCAGGGTTCGACCCTGCGATTAGGCAAGGTCGACTCAGTCTTTCATCCCTTGAGTGGGTCGATAAAATGAGGACCAATCAGGCTTGGGAACTCTTGGGGTCCCGCGGCAGGCTGACCACCTGCCTGAGACATATGCTGTATGGCACCCCAAGCCCACGGTCAAGTAAGCGGAGATTGGCACCGCCGGCCTTGGTCCACAATGGACTGTTGCGTCATTGGTTAGTTAGTTAGTTAGACTTACCTCCGTATTCCAATGAGAAGCCCCCCAAAATTTAATTTTTCATTCAGTAATATGCTATTGTATGCGTAGTTATAGCCGTTTCTTTTATATAAGAGGAATAAATGCAAAATGCGCGAGTATAAGGTACAAGGTTTCCATAGCTGTCATGAAATACAGTAAAAAATTTCGAGATTATAGGGTTCAAATCTAAAAAAGGATGCCAGAAAGTTAATTTACTATTTAAACACATCTTTTAACGTTTTAAATAAAGTTTGATAGACTGTAGTCCAAATCAGTGAAAGAACTATGTATTCAATGATTTTATTTAAATTTTGAGATCTCACAGACTTTTAAAACTATTACTTTAGTATTTTTTGTATCCTTATATGACGAGAACTAAAAAAATATCTAGTAAAAATGAGTATATTATTTCTACCCCTAATCAAGAATTCCGACTATTCTTAACATACTGTTGACCGGTACTCAGTAAACTCATGTTTTTACACGCTAATGTTGAAGACAATTTAAGATAAAGGAAAATTTTTGATCAACTGAACATTGCTTTACTTGAAAACTACCTTACTATGACCTGAATGAGTTTCAGGCAAATCCTCACATTTTTTCCTTTAAACTGAGAATCTCAGACCCCCCATATAAAGAAAACAGATTTCAGAAAATAAAAATGCCGTACTTTATTCCAAAATTTCGGTATATTTGCCGGTGACTTACGTATACAGTGGAACCTCGATATATCGAACCTCAAGGGGAACGAGAAAACTTCGATTTCGATATACAGAGGTTTGATTTATCGAGGTGATTTCTGACTGACTTTGATATATAGAGGTTCACACTAAAATAATTGTATACTCACTGCTATTAGAGAAATTGCATTTTATTGAATTGTAAAATACTTCGATAAATAGAGGTTTTCCAATAAAAAATTCGATATATAGAGGTGCGGTGCCAAGCCAGGCAAACTAAAAATTCGAAATATCGAGGTCTTCGTGTCCAGTCCTTCGATATGTAGAGGTAAAAATAACATGAGATTGTTAGGCAGGTTGAAGGGGAATGGAAAAACTTCGATTTATTAAGGAATTCTGTTATATTGAGGTTCGATATATCGAGGGTCAACTGTATATTTAAGTAAAATTGCCGGTCAACAATGGGTTAAAAATGAATTCGTATCAGCATTTCAGGAACAAAAACCACACGGTGTTGGTACGGAAACAAAGAATAACTAGCAATATGTTTCTTATTCGTCGGCCTCTCCCCCTCCCCCCCCCCCCCATAGACGCCTCTAAATTGTTTCATATGCTTCCAGATATATATGTTCTTATTTCCAGGTTTTTGTCTTGACATTTTCCTTTACTTTTGGCGCCTGAATAAAATTACAGCCACCACACAGGGGGAAAATTCTAGGCCATATATTTATACGCCTGAGCAATAATTGCACTGAGGATTCGGGTGGGAGGCAAGCAATATATAATTAGTTACTATTAACAGCTTCCTCAGAAGAAACTGCGTTCAAGTTAAGATTGAAGAGTGGTTCGCATATCACACCTTTTGCTTATTCAAATGTGGGTGCAGCGGATAGGATAATGATATAGGTGTGAATTGCCATCGGATTAAAGTGAGTGTATTGTTCATCAATAATCATTATTCCCTTCCCGACAGAGTGATCTGGGTTACACGGGCTCTAATATACATCTTTTGTTTTGTTTAGTTTTCGTAGATTTTTGTTTTGATAAGATTGCCACGCAGGATGCAACCTGATAGCATCGCATTCGTAACACCTTTTCGTAAACTTTTCCTGTTGCCGACTTTTTTCTACCTGGACTTAATAGACTGATGCATAAAGGAAAACTATCGCTAGATTCCGGTAATTTTGCTTTTTATTTCTTCATGTTCAAAAACGTATTTTACTGACAGCAAGCTGAAAAAGAAATTATCGACAAATCTCGGTGATATATCTAATTTTACGTTTTAAAAATTGAGATAATTTTTTTTCTTTTTGAACATGGGGAAATATATTCTTGTAAAAAAAAAAAAAATTATCCATGAAGAAAAACTATCACCTGATTCCGATAATTTTGCATTTCCTTTCTCCGTGTTCTAAACCGCATTTCACTGACCGCAAGCCGAAAAAAAAATTAAACTGTGCGGTCTTGGGACCCTCAATTGTGCGGTCAGGAACGAAGTTCCTTACGTTATTTTTTCATTTCTAAACGTGATTTAATATATAGATTTCTACTGATTATATTAGTGTATTTTTGTCACGCCAAAAAGCGCAGCCCTCTTTTATTCAACCAAATCTCTCTCTCTCTAATTTGTATATTTTATATCTATTTTTTATAATTTTTTCGAAGCAAAAATGTAAAGTAAGGATTTAAATCAATAAATTTCATTTAATATTTTAGGAAAAATAGTCATTTATTAAAAATTAAATATAAAATAGTGAATTATAAATTATACATAAAAAATTCCAAATAAGAAAAAAATCTTTTTAAATTTTATCACCATATTGTATCATGGTAATTATTGGCGTATGGTAACTATAATAAGATGCATATGTTTGAGATTCAATGTTATCCAAGTATCTCGAGAAAACAGCATCAACGGTTGTACAGTATTTCGTTGTGAACTACCCTGGGTCATTATTAATACTTAAATCAAATGTACCTGATAAAAAAGATGTGAGCTTTTCAAATTTTTCTTTATCATTGAAGTTAACGTCTTAAATTTAAAGTCTCCAGCCAATATGAGTGGACGTTTATGAAAATTTTGGTTAAGTAATTTAGAGCCTCTCTCAGTATATTCTAACAACGATCGATGAATAAATAAGTTTAAATAATATTTACACGTGTTTAGAATTGAGGTTATACAGCTGACCGCGCACGATGCTTGCTGCTCGAATCTCGATACTCGCACGAACACACACACATACAACCGTATATAATAGAAAGAGACAGAGAGAAAGAGAAAGAGAGGGAAAGGTCGCCTGGAGAGGGCATGGTAGCGAGGTATATAAAGATTCTTGGAGTGCCATGGTCGAACGACTTTACCTCCAGTAGCACGATATGTGCATCAGAAAATATGTGCTCAGCAGTGAATAAAATTATAAAAATTAAGCCCTCTTCAAATATGTAAAATTAAAATTATAATAAGAATTAAAATAATAAAATTCAAATATTTAGAATTATCTACATAAAAAGCATCTACCGAGATCGAACCGGGGACCAAAGTATAGTATCAGCGCGCTCTACCACTGTGCCAGCCATAGCACAGCATGTTGAAGTGATTAGTTGAATACATTCGCACCGGGGTTAGATGGAGGGGGTATAACGCTTTTTCCTTACGTGACGATTTCTGCCAGTTCATTACTACTGTAAGCCACGTAAAAGAACTTCGTTTCAAAAATCATTGCCAAATATTCGTAATATTTCTAATTTCAAGTTAAAAAATATTGAGATGCCTTTTTTTTAATATGGGGAAATAATTCTTGTAAAAAATTATCCATAAAGAAAAACTATCTCCAGATTCCGGTAATTTTGCATTTCATTTCTCTGTTCTAAACCGCATTTCACCGAACGTAAGCCCCCCCCCCAAAAAAAAAAAAAAAAAAAAAAAAATCATTGCCAAATCTTAGTAATATTTCTAATTTGAAGTTAAAAAAATTGAGATGCTATTTTCTTTTGAATAGAGAAATATATTCTTGAAAAAAAATTATCCATAAAGAAAAACTATCGCCAGATTTCGGTAATTTTGCATTTCGTTTCTCCATGTTCTAAACCGCATTTCACTAACCGTAAACCAAAACAAAAATCATTGCCAAATCTTGGTAATATTTCTAATTTCAATTTTTAAAAAAATTGAGATGCTATTTTTTTTAATATGGGGAAATATATTCGCGTAAAAAAAAAAAAAAAAATATCCATAAAGAAAACTATCGCCAGATTCTGGTAATTTTGCATTTCATTTCTCCATGTTCTAAACCGCATTTCACTGACCGTAAGCCGAAAAATAAAAATCATTGCCAAATCTTGGTAATCTATATATATAAAACGCGTAGGTATGCGGCACAAAAATCGGCGATATTTCTACACTCCGAATGGCAACGGCTGCAACTACCAGATGTAAACATTAGCGTGTGTGTAGCGGTTCGACGATAGCACGTAATTTGGTGCAATTTAATTGCTGTATTTTACACGTGAATAATTTTAATTTATTCACGAGATAATTTATTCTTTTGTACCATCGGTTTTTCTAAATGTATGTAAGAGGACAAAATATGTTTAGATCTATCAAATTCAGTGTTTAGTTCTTTTGATTTTGTCACTGTAGTATCTCCTATTTCTGAAATTCTCAACTGTGTATTTCAAGAAGTTTGAGGAATATCATATTAATAATTGCATTAGAATATCTTAATAGTAAGTAAGAAGAGTTAATTGTCTACACCTTTTTTTTGTAGTAATTGCTGAATTTTTACTCCGTTTTAGAAGTGAAGAAATTATCCCAACAATTTTTTATTTGGTGGATATCTGAATTGTGAACAATAATACATATAGAGAGTGATGTAATCCACACTCTATTTTAGTACTTGCTGAATTTTTTACTCCTTTTTTAGTGAAAAAATTTGTCTCTAACAATTTCTTATTTGATGCAATGATAAAGTGTAGATATCTTAATTTCGAAAAATATTACATATAGAGAGGAATGTAATTTTTAAAATCTGTGTTGTTGGGTTTCTCACTCTTATCTTTAACTCTGTTCTGAAGTAACGGAAATTCATATTTTTTTAATCCCGATGTTTTAGAATCAGCCTTATAGAGAATTTTGCAATGATTATAAATTTTTTGGCTGAGATCGCACTGCCCCTTAACAACGTATATTTATGATGACAGGTAATAGTAACATTCCTTACATACGTTTCTTTCACTTGAGTTGTTCAGCAAATGAAAATATAAAACTAAAAGCGACCATGCTGGTCGCGCAGCGGCTAGTATTTCTAATTTCAAGTTAAAAAAGATTGAGATGCTATTTTTTTAATATGAAGAAATATATTCTTGTAAAAAAATCCATAATGAAAAGCTATCGCTAGATTCCGGTAATTTTGCATTTCATTTCTCCATATTGTAAACCGCATTTCACTGACCGTAAAAGAAAAAAAAATCATTGCCAAATCTTGGTAATATTTCTAATTTCAAGTTAAAAAGACTGAAATGCAATTTTTTTTTAACATGGGGACATATATTCTTGTATTTCTTTCAGTGCTCTTGTGTGAGCATTCATCAGCAAGAGAGTTGATGAATTGTTTGTTAAAGATATTGTTTGTTCACAGATGGGCTGATGATAATTTGGACTTTAAAGGTATGCTTTGCTTGGAGCGACTATAGTGATGATCACAAAGCAATAATCGACGGGCCAATATCGATTCTACCGATGATCGCCCGGAGTAAAACGAAACAATATAAAACAGTACTCTACGCTATTATCGCTCTGCGATCATCGCAATAGCCACTCCAAGTGAAACGTACGTTATGAAATGGTATACCTACACAGGTGTCTCGTTTCACTGTATATTTAGGTGTTATTATTATTTTCTAAAAATTAAATTAAATAATTAATTTTGGGGAGCAGGGGTGGTTCATTGCCTCTTTCTTCTACAAATTGAATCAATGAATTTTCAAGATTTCCTTCATTGCTCTATCTACCACAGTAAGGGATGTATTGTGCACCATCCATGAGAGAGTATTGCTCTTTATTGACATTGTAGTATACTCTCAGCTATGGATTATTCTCGAATTTATTATAAATGCATTCCAAAACAAAAAAGGTGGGAAGTTAAATACAGAAAATCTTAAAGGATGTCAACATGTTTCGTTAAACAAATTAGTGTAAATTACAAATTCAAATCATACAAGAATATAAAGTGTTATATCAATGTGTGATTTGAATAAAGACGCTTTGTTATACTTTATATATACAGTCTCTTAAGTTTAAAATATGAAATCTTAATGTTCGTGCAAACAAATGAAAACTTTACTGAGGCAAATTGATTCGACAAGTCGACATCAGATAGTTTTTCTGAACCGTTCATGAGATGGTAAACTAAACGTCCAAATTTTTCTAGAGAGATTTGAATTTTTTTTTTGTATTTTAAAATAGAGTCACAGTTCTGAAAAAAATCATCTTAGTTTTGTAAACTTTATTTGAATACTTTAAATATTCTCCATTTTCTAGGTGCCATAATAGTTTTTTTAATTTTAAATATATTTTCGTTCAAAACAAACAAATAAAATTGCGAAAAGCATTGTAGTGTAATTACTACTTTTACATAAACTGATGTATTTTTCTGAAAAATTTATTCGCCCATGACTTTTTATTTAAAGAGGTTCAAAAAGGGAATGTAACAGACAGACGTTGATTTATAAATTAAATTTTCGTGGACTCTGTAACAACAAATTCACTATTAGAGAGAATATCGTTCAAATATTTTATAATATCTTCATGTTTGAAATAGTATCTTGACCTTTTAATCTTCCCATATATTTTAAAAGATTACAAAAATCCGTAGCATCTCACTTTTGTTTTATTCTTGAGGAAATACTCGACTTACATTACAGTAGTTATAAAATATCGTGTTTAGTTTTTTACTCCTGTCGTTGATCTTTATAAAAAGCTAAATTTTATTATTATGGTATAGTTTACTGAATTGAATATGTCTGATTTCGAAAATTCAAAATTTCGATCGTGCAAAGTATGAAAACGAACTAGAACCTTGTTGAATTTCATAAAGGAATTTTGAAGAATACACTTATTTCATTTTTGCCGTAGCTATTGAATTTATTTCAGGCCAAAATGTTAACTGTGGTGCCACAATATCTACCATGCGTCACACCTTCCCATTAACGATTGCCTGTACTGGTTGACATTGATAAATCCGACAATCTCCGGACCTGAGGAGTGCCGGATTTTTTATGGTTATAAATGTTGTATATATTAAACAGAAAATGACTACGTACACAGTCCTTTAAAGAAAGAAAAATCCAACACTAAATGAAAAGCAAAGGAAATTTTAAAGTTCACCAACTAAATGAAACAGTTCTATAGCATTTTAGTTCAACTGAATAAAATAGTTCTCCGGAAAACATAAGGAACCGGATTGTCGATGGCCGGATTTTTGAATGTCAACCTGTAGTTCGATTTCGGTTGAGCGGTATGAAAAATTGTACCTGGCCTATGATGTGCAAGTCTGGATTTTATTATAAAATAATTTTACCATAATTTTTCTTTTGAAATCTTTCTATAAAACAACCAAGCCAGACCGCAGTATGAAACAAGGTTTTTCACAGCGGTTTTACCTTGCCATCTACATATTTGAGTTGAATTTTCATAGCTATGGCTCGACTTAACTCTTTTAATGTTGTTTTACTTGTTTATTTCTTTTTTTGTTTGTTTTAAATAAAATGCTAAGTTTGCGTTTTTAAAGTGCCAGTGGTTTATGTTATTTCGACACTTCCCCATAGTGCGAGCTACACGTCGCTAAAAAGCAATTCACTGTTGGAGTGTGTATGAACGAAAATGAAAGCTATGGAGAACGGTTGATTGTAAAACACCTTTGACAGTTTTTTCACCTCCTAGTAAATATATAACATCCAACTTGATTAGGCAGTCTGGATGTTTGCATGATGATTATACTATATACTCACATGTCTGGTAACTTTATCTTGTATAAATTGATGGAAGCATTGAAAAAATAATATACTAGCGTCCGAAGAAAGGTTTGTGAACTTCAAGGCAGCTATTAATCACTATATAAATCTTGCTTTACCTTCCTTACAGAGCTAAAGTATATCATAACATATATCATACAGAGCTAAATATACCATAACTCATTTCAGATTATGCCATCCAGCTAGGAAGTTACAATTGAAAGGAAAAAAAGAAAGGTTAAATTATTGAATGGAAATGACTTGGTAATAGATTTGATATGTACTTTATGTAAAATAGCAGGCTTGTTGTTGGACGTGAAACCTCAGAACTATTTATTAACACGGCGTTAATTTCGTTTCATTGGTATCACGCTCCTTCCATTTGTTACATTAATTCAAACAGGTGGAAAGTATACAATCAGCTAATAACTTCTGAAGTATTCGTATGATTTATACTTATCAGAAACATGTCAAATTTATACCCATTTGTACAATACCAGTCTGTGTGTAACTGTCGATATTTTTTAATTTGTTTTTACTTAAGGCAGATATGTAATGCGGCATTCGAAACTTTAAACACTTTTCTTTTGGTCTAGTTCATGTTTTCAACTTGTGTCAACTTGTGTCAAATGCAAAAATTAACATTTTCTATTAAATTTATTGTCCTGTTATTTTTTTATACAGTTGTGAGCGATGCTGATGATTTCCTTTACTTTACAAAATATAGTTTTTACTTCATTCTCATGATAAGACAGGAAGAATGTTTACTCCATTTCTTCTAGTCCCACTTTATTACAGAATCTGAAAACAGATGAATTAAGGGGAAAAAAAGAGCATTCACAATCACACATAGACTTATTCACAGTCTTGTAATAATAATTGAACGGATTAAGTTTTATAAATCAGGTGGACCATTGCAGACCAACTTTTGTCAGCCAAACTTTAAACTTGATTGACACCAAGCTTTATCTTTTTTATCAATTCACATTTAAATTATAAATTTACATGAGAGTCTTTCGTCAATTCATACTTATTTTTATTGATATATATTTTTAAAATTTCAATCTTTTTGTTAAAAGCAGGAAATTATAATTTGTAATTTCAATTTCCTTATACAGTGAAACTTCTTTAGCCGGCCACCCCTCACAACGGCCACTTTTTTTTTTCGGAACCATTACTGGCCGCCATAGAGAAGTTTCACTGTAAAATGTTTCGGTTACTTTCTTATTTATGATTAAACTTTTTTTTTGAAAAAGAAAGTTGCAAGCATTCAATTATTTCACCAGTCTTTTTAAAATTCTGTCCTATAACATTATAGTCCTAACATTGTAGTTCTGATTTCCATGTTTACTTTGTTAAATTGTTCGAAAAGCAGTCAAAACAAGCTTTGAGGTGTTTAATTAAAATAGAAAATAATTGAAAATCTAATTACAGAAGGGTTTTAAGGTCTTTGGCATCCCGTTGTACAAAATCGAATTAATGTAAACTCCAATATGTAGTTTTTTTTATCAAAATACTTTTAGAATATTTTTATTCTGTGAAGAATAACCCGTAGTTTTACATTACTAATTAAATTTAAATGTGTAATTTATCTATGTTTTAAAATATTGAATATTTATGAGGGGTATGTAGATATCCGAAACTGACTAAGCATTACAATTTGTTTTTTGTTGTAGTTGTGTTCTTGTAAACGTTCTACACATTACATATTTAGTAGTCTTCTATACAGAAGTGTTTAAAAAATAATATTACGAATTTATTTTATCCATATCAATAGTAGTGTAGTAGACATTCTTTAAATACTACATTTCAACATTTAGGTATCAGTAGTTATAGAATCAATAACATAGAACATCAGTAAGAGTATTAACATATGAAACTCCCTATATTTCGTATTGTAGTTACTTTCTCTACTCGCTTAAAACATTTGTAACGGATCCAGCCATCATAGTGTTGACACTATAATAAAGCCTATAAACTACCCCTTTTTTCTTATTTAAATAAGGACGGGAATTTTCCGATGTAAAGAGACTGATGTCATAATTTAGATATCTTGGTCACTTTGCGTGGACATCAGTATTATCGTTTTAATTCGATACTTAAAAGTAGGCAAGAGTCAGCTTATTACAACTAAATCTGAACATTGTAACTATTGAATTGAATATTATGTAATTGTTCTTATATAGGTTTATGAAAAGGAGTACTGCTGAGAACAACGAACCTTCACGGTTATTGTAGCTATTTCTACAGTATGTATTATGTCTCTTTTAATTCGTTGGTATTTCCTGTCTAGGAGCTTTTGGCGCATAAACAACCTTTGTTTCCTTAGATGTGTTTCGTTCTACATTCATACAAAATCTATGTATGAGAAAGATGCTAAATGAAATATCGACTACCACTTTGCTACGTATTCCACAAGTGTACTTCACTTCATGCGGTTGTGTCAACGTGATAGCTAAAGGAAACTAGTTTCTGAAGTGTCTCATAAATCAGTGTATTACTTTTTCTTTTATAGGATCGAAAGGAAATGACACAGTGAGGGAATATCTAGGCACATACTTTGATTGTGGAATTCGTTTGGTATTTCGTTGATTTTTCCTTACTTGTCTGACTTCTGAAAAATAACTCATTCATACAGTGTGTGAAATAAATGATTACATTTTCTGAACAATCTATATTGAACACAAACTAGTACACTCGTTGATAACCCAGTGGCTATAACCACTGGACATTGTTCTGGCTACCACCAGTCGTGACAATTACCTCGGATTGCATCAAATATGCCAAATATCGTACAACTATTGTTTCATTTTCTCCATAACATGAAAATGTTTTAACCTTCAACCCATCTTATCCGTAAGAGTACATGGACCAGTTGCCAAACAGAACAGGAATAAAAAATTGGGTGATACATCTCGCTGAAATACAACAAGATGTTGCAAAAGCAGTGCCAATACAAGCCTCCTAATGGCTTGGAAGCATATTGCTGTTTCGACAATGCCATTTACTAAAGGAGTCTCATATTGAAAGGCGCTTTTTAAGTACACCAAACTTGAGTTATAACCGTTTGCTCCTCTCCAAGTATTCTTTTGTAGGTCATTGTCGCCCAGTACGAACCCGTATTCTCTGAAGTCGACGTTGTATCATGCTACGAAGGTCATGTAGCTGATCCAGTCTGTGTTATACAAGCATCTATCTCCCGATTCTGAGCACAGTGGGGAACTCATGAGGAGTTCTCGAATAAAGGAAGAGACGTTTGCCGATGTGATTATGTGCTGTGCTTTAACTTCAATCAATGTTGGAGTAGACCACTATATCTCCCAGTATCTTATTCCAACCTAAAGAGTGAGATGTTATCTCTCTCTCTTTCTCTCCCAATCTCTTCTCTAATTGCTTTGAGTACTAAGCTGTTTCAACGAAAAACATGCTACCATTGTTCAACTTTACTTAAATTTTCAACAAGACAGCCGAAACTAATTGTTAGATCTAATGCATACTTCGCGTTTAGAATTTTTTTTACTGAAGCCGTGCATCTTTTAGTCCACCAAGAAGGAGTCTGATTACAAAATTTCTGGCTAACGCTTTCCCTTTATCATAGCTATCAACTGTTCTTAGATGGCCAAACTGTATCGTTATATCCTGTAACAATAACGCTTATTTTTCAGTGCCCACTTCCCAGAAGTTACCACTTTCGAGACTGAAAAATATAGCTCATTCCACTCTTTTATTTTCGGTAGTATAGATTGTAAAATGATAATGTGAGATATACTTTTTACTCTCTCACTCGTTATCTTCCTTTTAACAACTTAAATGCATAGATCTTTGAAGGCGTCAACTTCGGATAGATTCATCTACATGGATTGGCCTACGGCACAATAGCAAAAACAAGATTTTTCTTAAAGTCATACTTTTGAAATATGCATCTTTATACATAAAATAGATATCATTCAGAGATATAAAGTTGGTTTTTAAAGCTTTATCTGTCATCTTGGTTCACGAGCACTAAATAGATGGAGACGTATTCCGTAAGGCTACATACACACATCTATTAGCAGCGGTGCTTTAACTCGAAGATTCTGGTCTTCTGTTCGAAGGCTACCGACCCATTGCCCGGAGACTTTTGAGAGAGAATTCAATATAATGCTTTGTGTTCAGGACTATGGTGAGTAGGTTGCTTGCAACCAATTTCAGGTCAAAGGATAGAGTCCAAATAGAAAGTACTTGAAGTTGAACATCTTTTTATTCATCTTTATATTAGTTTTTTTCACCTGTTATCGATTCAAGATCTAAAACAAGACAAAAAAAATGAGATGCGACTTTCACACATGGTACGCAATGAATATTTTAGATCATGCAGTTAATTTGTGTTCTCATTCATTCTTTGTTTTGGATACGTTTCTCTTTATTATGCTAATTATTATCGAGCCGTGGCACCAGAGATAATGCATAGAGTTAAATATAATCGTACGTAGCTTAGTTTAGAAATTCGCTGCACCCACTTACGTTGTAAACTTTTTTGACTAATGACGTTCAAAACTCGTTAAGTCCGCACTTTTTCATTAAACTATTTCGCAAGCGGATAGTTCAAATAGAATGTGCTTATATGCATGTTTATTATGAACTTCATTTTCTTCCAGCTAACACTCATCCCCTTTTTTTGTCAAAGTATATATGATAAAGAGTTAGGATATTACATTTCTTACATCTTTGTCTGCAATTTGTTTTGTGTATTAAATGCAGACAAGTAGAGTATGTCATAATCTGAGATAGATCTAAAAACTTAAATGTGATAAGAGTGGTTACAGGCATGTCATTTCATATTATATATATATATATATATATATATATATATATATATATATATATATATATATATATATAATATTATAGTTTCAATTTTCCCTCATTATTGTTACTAGAAACACTTTCGGACTATCATTGTAGGACTTTATACTAAAAGCTAGCTCTAGCATAATAATGTCTCGAAATGGATATTTTCAACCTCATACTTTAATTATGAGGGCTTTTCAAATAAAACCCGTTCGAGATTTGTAGTCAGTGGACGAGGAAGAAAGGAAAAGTGGAAATCAAGCAAATAGAAAGAATACTATTTAATGAAGAAACAGTCACCCATGGCGTTTTAGGCAGGCATCCTACTCTTTGTAAATTCTGTCCGCGAAGAAAGACTTCTGTTGCTGCTTGAACCAATCCTTAAATACAGCCTGTACGTCCTCATCGGTGTCGAATCTTGAAAGTCTTTAAGAATTTCTTTAATGGTCCAAAAAGACGAAAGTCACGTGGTGACAAAATTTAGTTGCATGCAGGATGTTCAAGGACCTCCCATTTCTTACCAGCTAGAGCATCAACAACCTTTGCGACACGCGGCCGTGCATTGGAGAATTATGACTCCTGAAGAAAGAATTCCGGATAGCTTGTTATTGATAGTCTTATGTAGATTATCAAGTGTATGGGTGTTTGATGTCGGAGCGTTGGGGTCCTTAGACTTACCCCAAACAATACTTAAATTGATCTCCTTTGGCTGGCATCCCTCAGCTGTTAATAACTGAATCGCCGCTCGCTGATCCTGCTTGGATGGGTTTTGAACCACACCAGCCAATGTAATGCCACGCGTCTACAAATGAAGTCCGTGGGATATCTGAGAACACTGCACATGCACCACACATACACCCACACTTTAGCTTTCGCGTTCCGCAACACTAATGTCAACGCATCACATGGCACGCCTCGAGCGGGTTTCATTTGAAAACACCTTATGCATTTAGTTTCTACTGCCGAAAATTATTAAAATTTTATGAGCTGTATAGCACGCGCTACATTTTAAATTTTAACTTTTAGATAATTTTATCGGCTTCACCAATAGATCACAAAACGCTTCAGGCATGTGTGCTTAGGACCAGAGGAGTAGCAGCTGAGGCACTTTTCTCCAGGTCTTAATTCCGATGAATTGACACGCACGAGATATGGCGATATTCTTTTCATCGCGAAAATGAAGGTTTCAGGCTAAACTTAGAGACTATCTTTTGACCTTCATTACCCTCGCTACGCCCCTATTAGTATCGTTTTCAGAACAGGATATTTTAATGAAGTATTCAATGAATACTCAGTGCTCAATTGAATGAATACCCGATGAATACTCAATAGAAAAATTATCGTTTCGATCAGTAACAAAGACACCTCAAAACGGGATGGGGTAACATCCACTGAAAGTTGTAAACGCCGACTGAATTCTGAAGATGACTATATGGCAAATAATTATTTTGAAAATTAATTGAATTTTGGAGAATTGTTTTTAAAACTTCTATAAAAATACCTCTATTCATTTTCTTTCGTTATAATAAGTGCATTAGTGATACTACTTTCCTAGACACTTTATTCATCGAGAGATTGGTAGCTAGATGGGAAGCCCAACATTGAGGTTTCCCAGTTTCACAATAAGTCGAGGTAAAAATAATCATAAGATCACATAAACATGATATTTATTAAAGATTTCTGACTGGAATAACGAAAACAAACAGAGTACGGAACAGCATATTTACAAGACACATGGACAACGGATAAATGTGCCATGGCACTCTAGCCGGAATCATACTTTCTTTTTATAACCGATCCGCGCAAAATTCCAGCAGCGTCATTGGTTGTGGTCATCACTTCACTTAGGAAATAAGCCTCCTTAATGTGAAAGTGGCTGGTTGGTTTTTAAACCAATACGGTCTTCTTTAGCTACACGAGATTTAAATCGATATACGTGGAACTGTTAACTTCGCATTTAAATTTAGAAATTATTGTTAACGCTTATAAAGTGAATTTTGGATCCTTTCAATCTTGGACTTTATATATAGATACATACATATATAGATACATACATACATACATACATACATACACACACACATACACACATACATACATACATACATACATATATATATATATAATGAAACACTTTATAAAGTAGTACTAGGATATTTTAAGTTTTAAATGTCTGTTCAAATATCTTTCAAAAGCAGAAATATTTTCAAAACCGCATTTTTTGAAACTCGAATTTTTGGGAATCAAAGCCAGATATTTTGCTACGATAACATAATAAAAGAAAATATGACCATCTCAGTGTCTCATTTTATCCGTGAGAAGTTTTTAAGATAATTTATGTAGACTTATTATTTATTTCTATGTTTATGTAATTCATTGTCTCACGAATTCTACTAGTGCATATATGCTGAAAGATTAATTGTTTCACTCAACAGGTAATTGTACCAAATGATTCGGTTAAGTTTTGGCATAAACTATGCGGTAAGAGAAGAAAATAAAATAGCCGTTATACGACCTTGAGCTTTTAATGTGGAGGAAGCAATATCTCTCGTTTCCATCTAAAGTTAACTTTTTTCTTATGCGTGTACAAAATCTCTTGTAGATAGCACAAATTAAAACAACAACAACAGAGATAACATATGTAATCACGCGCACTGAAGGGAACTCGAATTAAACGCTTAGGATGATACTTTTCCTGTTACATCGGACCATACAGGTCAGCACTTACGCACATAAAAGAATCTCCGATTAAAAACCAACACTCACGCAAACTTTTGATTTCGAATTCTGCATGAAAGACTTGCTCTGTATTTTCAGTCTTTCCCACGACTCCTTTTAGCGTCTCGGGTATTGCTTAACACTTTCGCGGGGATGAACAATAAAAAAGCAACTCTCTTTCGAATGTATATTAACTTTCGAACAAGAGCAAAGAAAGAAAAAAAAATGAAGCCTGCAGCCAATGTATCAACCCACACACAAGGTCACTCACTTTCATACTTCTTCGCTCGCAGACAACTCCAGGTTCTTTGACTCCCAGTACTTGGGAAATTCCCACCACTTTTCCAGTCTCAACCACGCCCGATCGCCAACATTGGCGGTAAACAAACAAATAAATAATTAAGAGGGAAACGCATGATGGTGAGACCTTCTTCATCATTTTTCTTACAAGTATCTGGACGATTCAGATTCCATGGGGTGATAGAAATGGACGACCATCCGAGTGGATCCGAAAGGATCACGGCCTTGGGCAATCGAGTCGGGATTTCCGTGGGCGGTTAATTATGGACTATTTACCAAAGATACGTTTTAATACGCATGTTCTTTAATTACGTATTCATAAGTTTAATAGGAAGTGGGTGTTTCTCGAAAAGGAGACATGCACCTTTGAGATTTCCCCGGTTCGTATGTTTCGTCAACTTAGCGGTCATTGTGAGATTCACAATCTGCAGAATACCTTAGGAGGCATAAGATCTTTTTTGGGATGCCGTGCTACCTACGCCTTGTCGCTGGAAGATCCTGAAGCTCATTATGAAGGGCGGTTAGTTATGAAACATGAAAAAATAATGTTTTACATATAAGTGTGAAATTGCTAATGACACTATTTATATCATTATTTCTAATTACAACTGAAATTTAATGTAGCACCTGTCATGGTTATTCTGGCACATATCGGGTTCAGTTACACAATAATATCTTTCTAATCCATCCTCTGCTTCGTTCACTTGAATTGGTTATCTGTCCTTGGATGAAGTGACTTATCCAGATTTAATAGGAGGTTTTTACTGCACTGATGTGGAACAGTTGGAAATTTTGCGTTGAAATGGTTTTACAAGGTGTTAAAGGGATCATAGTTATACATTTAAAGTGATAGAGAATCAACTAGTATCAGTATATTTTTCTAAAGGATGCTGGTCTATGCGAATAGCATTTTATCTATAAGTGAAATTATTGAAATAGGCTCATGATATCGTGTACATACTGAATAGTTATCAAATTTCAATACACGAATAGAAACTTTTACATTAGAATATTCTTCTTTTGCAGAGCTTTTCGACACTACTAGTTCGTTGATTTAGGTTCTGTGGCGCAAGTCAACACCGGTATTGTTGCGCCACTTGACTAGATAGACCTTATCCCATGAGAAAGTTGCCTTAATATCGGAAGAAATGAAAAACAATTTTCGTGGTGTATTGGTGTTACGGCCGGAGTGTTGCAAAATGTGCTATTATAATTGTTGATTTTGGAAATATACTTGCCTACCATTCATCAATTTCTGTTATCTTTAAAATAATATTATACTATGGTAATTAAAGGGGTTCTAAATAAGATTATCACGAAATAAGCTAGTTCATTGATCTTTCGGTCTTTGTGATATGCGTGTAATATTGTTAAAATTTTAAAGGTTAATGGATAACTTGGCGACATTTCATTAATTTGTATTATTAGTAGAAATAATACTCTCTTACGCTAATACTGGAAAATTGTACAAAAAGTTTATCGCGACTAATTTCAATGAAGATATTTTATCTGAAACACCTTATCCGTTTACATAGCATTTTCAAGTGAAATATCTATTTCCAAGAAAGTTTTAAATTAAATATAAGGATTCAATATCGCCACTTACAGTTCTAAAGTTGCACTGTCTGTATCTTGAACCTCGACGACACTTCAACCTGCTGTAAGATTCTTATTGCTTCTTCTTCCAAATATTGATTTGGTGACAATGTGTTATGGTTTTCTTAGTAATACGCATAAGCAAAGCCGCGAAATCTGCAACAATGGCAGCGACGCAAAGCTGCAAAGCCATCCACATTGCATCCATGACACTGATGAAAGGGAGGGTCTTCCCTAATAACATCTTTATCAAGTATCCTGACTAGCTGATGTTGTCTGTAGCTGATTTTGAAGCTCCGGATGAATTTTTTGTTCGAGAAGTTCAGTAATATATTAAGAAGGTTCCTTTCGACAGTTTCATTGATTTTCATGGTGGTTGAAAAAGAATGTTCATAGGTATCCGAAATTTTGCTGCGGGTTCACCTTTCTTCAGGAGAGCTTTTTTCTTAAAACTTTTCGCGACTTTTCCTTTTTAATTAAATTTTTGTCCAGTTGGTGGAGTAAATTTCCATCATTTCACTGGCTTGTGGTGTTTCGACGTTTTTCTCACTTAGGATGCCACTCACAACAGGCATACAACTTTGATGGTGGTCCAAGAATGCCAACTGAATTGAAACCATTTCCTATGGAAAAAATACGATAAAAAAAAGACTGTTAATGTTTGATCGTCCTCCCATAAAGCCAGTACTCATCAATTCTGTCGTGGTCCAGAACCGATCGCCTGGTTTAGTGTATCCGAGAAAAAGAGGGATAAAGATTTTAAAAGCCGAGATTGGGTCTTTATATTTGCATTAACAGCACACCAAACGATGTTATCTAATTCCCCTTTCCTGCTTAAATCTCGCCTTTTCTCATACGGTGGCTACGCAGCGGATATCTATGTCTGGAAAAAAAAATTCCTTGCACCCCATAACCGTTCCAAATAACACTGTAGCGTCATGCAAGTATGGGGTATTTTCACAAGACCCCACAGGGTGCACGAACACAGCTGCGTGCTTATCGGAATACCATTTTCTAGTTCCCACCGTTTTGAAGACGTATGTGGATTCCGAGCGGATTAAAAAAGCGATACCAGCAAATGCCGCCAGAATTTTTAGCCTGAAAGTTAAGCCCAGGCATATCGGTTTCCCGAGCAAGATGTGGAAATATCTGTTTTGAAAAACAGAAGCGTCTCGCATCGCATCGTAAAACTGTCTTTCGTAGTAATAGCTCAATGCAAGTTTGACACGATAGCGCAATAAAGTTTGCCAGAATGTTCGTCGTTAAGAAAGACTGTCGCCAGCTAATCCGCACTGCCCCCGTTCTGGAAAGCAGACGCATTTCTAGGAATTCGGATGGACGCCAACAGAAGAAAGGGCCGCAAGATATTGTCAGAGAGTGGAGATTTTTGGGGAGAGCCTCGTTGAAACATCTAGCTAGCGGCTGTACGTTGAGAGCTCCCGCTAGGGCGACCTAGCCTCGGAGCGCCGCTGATAAATCGCTGATGCACTGTCCTACTGTAACTGCTAAAATGTCAAGCAGATCTAGTGTACCTTTTAAATTTAATTTGTTCTCTTTTTATTGTTATTAAAATCGTTAAGTTTATTGTTAACCTCTGGCCTCATCATTTTTAAAACTTGGACTCTGTCTTTCTTGGCCTCGATCTTATTAATTTTAAAAAGCCCCAGAGAGAAGCCTATGATGTCACAATGCAGAGAACTTCATTCGTGCCCACAGCTGGGTTTACACGTAGAAGTTCTCGCCTTTTTCCCTAGTTCCTCTGTTATCGCATTTCGAAACTGTTTTCCTTTCCTTCTTAATTCGTTCCTTTCCTTCTTAATTCGTTCCTTTCCTTCTTAATTCGTTCCTTTCCTTCTTAATTTATCGACGGAATACCTACACCTTCAAGCAAAATTCTCGGAATGCTTTCTTTTAGACCCCAATTAAGGATTAGCGCCCGTTACACGTACGTTCTTTCGCGAGTGCTTGGAGCGTACGGGATTGCGCGCACGCTCCAAGCACTTTCAAAAGAGCGTACGAGATTGCGCACGGGAAAACTTGCAGTACGCCAAAGCCGCTTTCCCTTCCTCTCCGACATCTTCACACGTGCACTCAATCGCACGGGATCGTGGTTTCACGCGGGAAAGAACGTACGTGTAAAGGGCACTATTCTCCCGGCCTAATGAAGACGGGATGTTTTCAATGCTGTTTTCAATGAGATACAAATGCATCAGAAATCCTATTTGTCAACGTCTATCGATTCTCCGGCACTGAGAGTCCGAGAAGAGAAAGAATTTCGAAGAAAATCCTTCGAAATAATTATGGAAAATACATTAACTTCATGCCGATAATGAAGAGAAAATATTTTTCTAGAGATTCGAGATCAAGAAGTTCTAAATTTGTAGGATATACAGCAAGCTCATTCAATAGAAGTACAGAAATTTTCTCTTCTTATGGAAACTTTCTGACGATAAATATTGCTATTAATTTACTTTAAGGCTGCTGTGTACTAACCCTATTGGATTCGCTCACCTCAGTGTTAACCTATAGAGAAAAATTTTCCAAGGATTGCAGAGTTGGATTTAAAGATATTTTCTTAAAAGTGTACTCCGTAATAGAGAAAGAAACTTTACGCTTTGGGGCATTTTTCGTTAAAAAAAATGCAAATAATATTTCAAAATTGAAATTATTCGGGGAAGAAATCTGTCTAGTGTGTTTTAAACGCTCATCAATTCCTTTGGTAGACAAAATTTATAAAATGAATCCTTTTGCAAGGTGCAGAAAAGTTCAGGCTATCTGGAAATACCATTTTTATTGGATTACTGCCATTTATGTAGATGTAAATAGTAGACAAATTTTCTCCATATGTTAACAGTGAGCTGAGCGAATCCAATAATCTTAGCATACAGTACCCTTAACTGAATATGAGCATGTATAATGATAAAATTTGTTCTTGTCAACTGTTTGAATCGGTATTTCGTGACAGTAAAGCACTACTGGCATATGTCATTGTTGCACTGGATGTTCCTAAAACAGAAAATATTTATTTATGTATGCATACTGCATGATTCTTCAGAAATTTTTGAATTTTAAGCATAACTGGGCTATTTTTTAAATCTCTTAACGCCTTGAACAAAATTAGTGAGAAACTTTGATTAGACAATAGCAGAGTACACTTTTGAAGGAACAATCTGATTTTATAATACACTGCTGGCCACTGTAAATGCAACACCCTGAAGGAAACATGCAAATAACATGAAATTTACAACATGCATTAGCGGAGGTGAGATATGCAAATGATTAGAATTTCAGCGCAGACGCACATCACGCGCGCCTGTGGCGCCACTTCAAAGCGCTATTTAAGGCTTGGAGATTTCGACGATTTCAAGTTCGGCAATTGTATTTTTCTTGTGGTTTTTAAAAAAAAACGATCAATTATGCCTCGTCGAAAACAGTGATCATCTTTTGATCAAGTATCCGAGTTCGACAGAGGAAGGATAGTGGCCTGCCGAGATTGTGGATTATCTTTCAGGGAAATCGGTAGTCGTGTTGGACGAAACCAAACAACTGTAATGCGGATATGTGATCGTTGGATGCAGGAGGGTACGACGGACCGGCGTGTTCGATCGCATCCACCTCAGCGCACCACTTCACGTGATGACAGGCGAATTGTGCGCATGGTATTGACGGATCGCTCAGTCACATCACGAACCATAGCACAGCACATGCAGTCTGTAACGCATCATCCAGTGTCTGCGCGTACCATCCCTTTTAAATATTTTACCAAGTTATGTAAAGGTATACATTTAATTTTCAGTGATGATAGAAAAATGCACTAATGATATAAAAGTTAGGAAAAAATGTACAGACGTATAGATGTTAGGAAAAATGTATAGAAAAATACACAAATGTACACAAATGTTAAGAAAAAATGTGCAAATGTACAGATGTTAGGATGAAATGTATCGATGTTAGGAAAAATGTATTAAAAAATACACAAATGACACAAATGTTAGGAAAATCCCAACCATTATGTCCCCCCAAGAGCTGGTAGACAATGATGTTGTTCGCATTTCACATATTTAATATACAATACTTTTATTCGGAAATTCTTTTTTCAATTTCTCCAGATGTCGTCTATTGTAAGTCAAAGGTTAACTGAGCACGCAGACAATTATGCGTTGGTGGCCTTGGCATTCAAAATGCTTCTTGGAAATTCCATGAAAAAACTCGAAGAGGTATGCAAATGTAATTGGCGCGGTTCGTTGAATGCGGTTTTGACTTTCATTTGTAAACTTTGAAAGTAGGGTTCACTCAAAGAATGAAAGAGTTGGCGTATATTTTACTTTTGAGTTTCATTTTAGAGTTATATATTTGGCATTTTAAGTTACATCTGTTAGGCACGTGCAGAGAACCGGCTCTTTTGGCACCGCCTTATTGGTGTGTTCGCTTTTTTGTGGTTTTTGTAATGGATCGAAATAATTTAAAGTTATTGTTAGGGTGAACATTTATAAAAAATACTCGACATTGCGAAAGAAGAAATGGCAACAATAGGTTGAAAAAAAACACGGTTGCTAGCTACCAAAGCAAATTGATTGCTTAGGTAGTAATTATTGTATTGTAGTACTTTGAGTGAAGGAAGATTTGAAATAGGAATAAGTATGACAAAATGGTTATTCCAGCGGCGCCCAAAATTAAAAAAAAAGGATTTCGATCGTTTGTGAGACTTTTTTTCCTAATATAACTAAAAGTAAGCAATTCAACAAAGCAAGATAAGTATTATCAGGAAGAATGCCGACAAAAATAAACAGAAATAATGCACTTAGGACTCAACGCACCATAATGCAAGATTCTATAGCAGTAACTGAACTAAACCATATATCGAGGTAACCGACTGGTCTCGTCATCAGGAGGCCTAACCAAATCAGTTACCTCAAGGGGGGAAATTTCTGAATAGGATGCAGGTCTGACCAAAAGACATCCCAAGGCCCCGAGATCCCCATTGAAACAGATAGTCAAATCAAATGAAAATAAGCAGACATCTTGCACTTAGGGCTCAACGCACCATAAATGCAAGTACACATACAATCCTACAGAACACAAATGAAAAGACAGAAATGCAAAAAGGCGTACTTACCCTAATCCTGTGAGTAACGGTTATAGTCAAACAGCAGCCATTTTTACCTTTCTTTCCTAATCTTTTTGTGACGGAGGGGACAGTTAAGCTTACTAGGAGACATCCTGGCATGGTTTGACGGTATTGTGCAGTTGCACACGCATTATGAAAGTAGGAAGTCGGGGGATCAAATCAAAGGATAACCTGTTGAATTTTTAGAGAGAGGAAAATGGCTAAATGGGGAAAGGGTAATACACCAAGCTATTACGTTAATTTTTTTTCTGTAATTTCAATATAGTGCTTAATTTGCAGTATTAGATAAGAAAAAACGAGTCTACGCAGGTATATTAAATTATTTTAAGCTGAAAGGTTTACTGCAGAATAAGAAACCTCAATTTTTAGTTTTATGACTAAATGTTCTCAATTCAAACTTAATAATATTAAAAAATATAATAATAAATTAAATTCTATAAATCCGGGAGAATAAGGATTTGAAGTCAAATGTAAAAAGTTGATGTTATTGCCACACTGAGAGCTGCCCTAAACCAATTTCTGTTACAACTGTAGAACAATAGATGATAGAACAATGTTGGAATGTATGAGATGCTATTTATTGCATATCTGATAACAATATTTTTATAGTCCTTATTCATATTTTACATTTTGTAGTTCCTCCACTTAGCATAAATCTTTTTGATACCTTGCAACAACAGTTGTATCCACTTATTGAACACACACACACACACACAAAAAAAAAAAAAAAAAAAAAAAAAAAGAAAAACTGGAATTTTGATTGAGCGTTAAGTACAATATTTGATCTGGCCATACATACTTCGTAACACAAAATTCCCTCTTATTATCTTAGCCATCTATTTTCGTCTAAGGCCTTGTTCACACTGCTTCCTGAGCGTAGCGTTTCTTTCCTCCGTGATTGGTTTAACATATGCGGTCATTGCGTTGAGCTCTGATTGGTTCCAATTTTAGTCGCTGGCGCTCCACTCCGCTCCGAATGCAATGCAAGCAAAGTCTAAAGCCGGATGTTACCTAATTCGTTACGGGTCAGATTATGTAGTGTAAAAGCGAAAAGCAAAGCTCCCGAGTCTTTGAAATTCTAAATTTTGCTGATGCACAGTTCCTCAGGTCAACTGAACACAATAGACGATCGGCATCATTTCACCTCCCAGCGTGTGTCATATACGTGTGTAACTTAAAACCCTTTAAGTTATTTTAAACAATTGTAATAAAGGCTAACTGCTAGTTTGTACTTCTTAGAGAAGTGAAATTAGCTTGAAAGGCATGACAATTCGTTCTAAAAGATTTTTAATGTTGAGAATTATATTTATATAATGCTTGGATATACAAATTAAATAATTTTTGTAAAATATGAATAAAATCGTTATTTTTAAAGAAAGATTTCTCCTCTTTATCAATTTATCTTCGAGAAGTTAATTTATAAATCAACAATTTAGTATACAATTCATGGAAAGTTATGAAATAAATGAGTCAACCCACGGTGTTTTTTTCCAGGCTTGACGTCACTTATCGCTTAGTGATCCCTGGTTGTGGGAAGCTTTCAGATTAAGTAATCACTCCTGTCAAAATTTTCCTACAACCTCCTGGGAACTCTGTAACTCCACCTACCGCAATGGTTCGATTACTTGCACACGACTTGCACATTGAAATGTATGTCCACACGACTTGCACATTGAAATCTGCATGCGCAAAGACACGCCAACATTTTGTTCTTACAAATTAATCATATTATCTCTGTAAACTTCTCATTATTCCCCACACTTTAAACCTGATATTTTGTCGAGATAAAAGAGAGCCTTATATCATTGCAAGAAAAAGGTAAAACTTCTGCAGAATACTATCCAACGCAACATTTATCGCATTACAAATGGGAGGTTTGCCTTTTGCGAAAGCAATGATTATAAACTGCAGTGCTATACACCGCTCAAATAAGGCGTTTGAAGTAAGTGAAGTTGTAAGTAAGGTTGTTTCGTCGGATAAAAAAAGGAAATTTTGAATTAAGCCACCTTCCATAGGACAGAAAATTAGAGGTTCTATCGTTGGATATTGCAGAGCCGGTGAGAAGGGTACCATGTACTAATTCGAGGATGAATGAAACCGGTGATTATATTTCATGTCATGCTGAAAATTTGTGGAATCTGAAACATAAAAAGTACAGTTAGTTTCAATTGTCTGAGTTACAAAAACATAAAAGTCATTATATGTAACACTTAAATTAAGAATAAAGCACTGAACAGTCGAAGATATTTTTAAAGACAGCTGCAAATCAAAAACGATGACTAAAAAAAAAAAAAAGAAAAGAAAGTCTCACTTAAATTAGATTCTGGACTACAGTTATGCTTGTTTTCAATCATATTTCATATTGTATTCAGCTTTAATTTTTAAGAAACCGTTCAAAACATGATCTAATACAAAATTTAAAGTCTACCCATTTACAACGAAAACATTTTTTTCTTTTGGCAGTGTTAACTAATCTGTTTAGGTGTTGAAAAAATTCTTCTCTCTCCCTCCCTGTCTTTCGTATGCCCCTTATAGGAATACAGGGGTTTAGCATTTTCCGGATTTAACACTTTCTAGTGACTGGTATAGACAAGCCTAATCACGATTTCGATATCATGCATCATTGTCCGTTATTCCATTTTGTCATGCAAAGAGATGATGTTCCTTTTTGTAAGTTGCATTAATGAGCTAGAAACTGGCACATGAAAGGACATCTGCCACGGATGACTAATTAGCACCTATGACTATCGTTTCTTAAAGATAATACCGCAGTCATGAACGGTATGCAAGCTATTCTAGATGTTGAAGGACAACGGTTGCTTCATTGTTTATCGTTATTGAACAGGTTTGTTTTAATTATGTAGGTGTCAGGTGAGCAGTAGATTAGTTATTTCTATCATTTCAAGGATTCTACCGGACCCGAAGATATGAAGCTGATTGGTTTTCGTTATTTTTTTATGATTAAATTTTTTTACTTTATTCAAATGTGCGTGATGTAAGATAACTCCAGTCATAACTAGTTATTATTTAGAAGATAAATGGTCATAATCTGTTAATGAGTTTACTTCTATTTCGAAAAGAACTTGAATATCTTATTTTTGCATTGTTCTCTCAAGCCCTCTTAGCCCGAAAACGATATGAAATATATTAACACTAAGCATATATTCTTGACTAGATTGATCTAGTGTTTCAAGTATTCTAGGTCAGCATTCTACCAACTGACCTACCGGACGGCGCGAGGAAGTGTTATTTCCAATGAGTTTACCCACACGTATTTCCCCCTTTTAATTTTTTAATGAAATTTACTGTAGCATTTCTGTGTATCATTGCAATTTTTTTATGTATGTTAAACATGGTTGATGTCATCATGAGTTAAGGTTTAAGGCCTTAATATATTCATGTTTTTTTACATTTGTGGAGATCCCTTTAATTATATTGGGTCTTCAGTTAAATATATTGGGAGTACAGTCCAATATAACTAACAGAGACTTGAAAGGTCTCATCCTTAAACCACTGATTTCTGACTGAGATGAGACGGCCTGGACAGCTTTGCATCGACAAAGAAATCCCATGGACAACCTTAAAAGGAGACTGACTCAATTTAAACTCAAAATTTATTTAAATATTTCCAAAATGTAAAAATTAATACCCACTGTACAAATAAACCTTTCAGTGATAAAAATCAGAAATCCAAAATTTATTGCTTCCTCTGAAATGTTTCCAATCCTTGTTTGTACAAAAGCTTTAGATTATCAGACGCATCGGCAGTCATTAAATATACATAAGGAGAACTTTTAAAAAGTCATAAATTGCCCCATATACCACGCAAGATCACGGAAGAGCCTTTTTTAATGCAAATGGACTTTGGCATAATCCAGACGGCCCGTTAAAAGAAAAGCGACAGCTGTCAGTTAACTGGAATTTATTTCAAGGGAAAATCAGAATATTCATATTTTTGCGTATCGTGTTGAATATTATGCCCGGAAGGTCATTCCACGAGACCACTCTGATGACTAATACTCCACGAAGGATAATAAACAAGCCTTTTACGAGAGAGAAGCGCTCAGTTGAAGATTAAATATTCATGCCTAATCACCAGCTGTGTAAACTCATGATCGTTTTAAGAGGCTGTTGAAATTGGGATGCATTAAAATGATATAAAAAGGATGACTTGAGGATTATTTTAGTGCGGTTCATCATCGGAAAAAATTTCAATGCTTTGCGAAATATGTAGGAAAAAAATCTGCTCACACATTGTCATTCTTAATGAAGACTTCAGTAGTCTAAATCAGTGGTTCTGAAACTTTGTGGAGCTATAATTAGAAATATTTCAATGAAACTTTTTAGTAGTTAATTTTTTTTGTCTGAAACTAATAAATTACTGAAAAAGTTTTATATTGAAAAGTCTTGTAAAACCAACGTGTTATTTTATAACCAAGTAGGGGAGCCGGCTCCACGGTTGGTGGATTAGGGCATGTTCATATAGAATCCGTCAGCATCAGCGTTACTCGTATTGACATATTTTAAACCAATCATAGGCCTTGATTGGTTGTATATGTATGTATATATATATATATGTATGTATATGTATGTATATATATATATATATGTATGTATATGTATGTATATATATATATATATGTATGTATATGTATGTATATATATATATATATGTATGTATATGTATGTATATATATATATATATATATATATATATATATGTATGTATATGTATGTATATATATATATATATGTATGTATATGTATGTATATATATATATATATATATATATATGTATGTATATGTATGTATATGTATGTATATATATATATATATATATATATATATGTATGTATATGTATGTATATATATATATATATATATATATATATGTATGTATATATATATATATACCCAACAAACACAGGACTGACGGCAGCTTTACGGGCCAGTGCTGGAGGTGCCGTTAGAGCGACAAGTACGGGATAATTTTTCCGGCCCACTGGAGGATTGTTTACGAAACTCCGAAGGGGAAATGTTTTGCGTTTCCCCGTCCGAACGCGTAAGTGGGCCTGTGGCGGGTTTTCAGAATCGTGGCGACATCGATAAAACTTCATCGCACCGGAATCGGTCGTTCGATTCGTAACCATAAGTAACAGAAATCTGCGTCAGAATTATGGATTTGAAAGGGAAGGCGAAGATTAAATTAAAGAGACTTTTAATAAAAATTTATTTCATTTTTGTGAAAATTCTTTTACACGGAAAATTCACATAATTTTCCTTGTATTTAAAGATTGTATTATGTCAGAAGTATACGGCTTACGTAATATAATCTTTCGGTTATATTATCTATATATATAAAGGCAGAAGTCCTGACTTATTCACGTATCAACGCCCAGCAAAAACTATTGGAGATACAGATATCAAATTTTCGGAGATTATTACTTTTGTGCTGAAGGCGTCATTTAAGAAGCGATTTTTCAAAATTCGGCCCCCAAGGGGAGGGAGGGGGGCAAAACGTGTTTTTAACATATTCCTTCATATCTCATAGAAGAAAATTGATATCCATAAGATTCTTGCTTTAAAATGTAAGGAACATGAATACCTAAACATTATTTTCAGGATATTTTAAAATTCGGCCCCCAAGGGGGGGGGAGGGGGGCTAAACGTGTTTTTGCGTGTTTTATCACATATTCCTTCATATCTCTTAGAGGAAAATAGATAGCCCTAAGATTCTTGCTTTAAAATGTAAGGAACTTGATTACCTAAAATCGATTTCAGGATTTTCAAAATTCGGCCCCAAAGGGGGGGGGGAGGGCAAACAGGGGAACGCAGTGGTATTATTACACAAGTATGTACGTTTGTGTATGTTGTTGTTGTTGTTTGTATATGTGTGTGTGTGTGGGGGGGGGGTCTGCGTTCCAAGCTCCGGTGAAGCTGAAAAAAACACAAAATTCCCTTGTACATTTTTCATCAACTCCTATAGAAATGAAATAAACATCCACTTACAAATGAATAATTTTTTCGCCTCTGTTTATGCACAAGAGAGGAAAAAATAGTACCTGCCTAAATTTGATTTTCATTTTGATTAAGACGGAATTTTCAGTAGACTCTCTTGGATGCCAAAGCGGGTATCTATCGGGGCTTCATTTCAAATCCTGGTTCTCTTCGATTTACCTGGCAACCCTGCCCGAAGATGGTTATCGCCAAGATAAATTTCGTTAGGCGCTTCATTTCCTTTTTCGGTAGACCACTGGGTTACACTTATTTGGACTACAGTTATTTTTCGGTGATGGTGTTGATAATTATTTCATGATCTAAGTATTTCGTGGCGCTGGACATTTTTTTACTTAAACATGACCATTTTCGTTTATTTTCAGCGCTTTTTTTTTTTTTTTTTTTTTTTTTTTTTTGGGGGGGGGGGATAAGAGTACTGATTTTGCAATGAATAACACTACCGTTTTTATTTATTAGAAGATAGATATATCCATAGCATAAAGTAAAATGCTTCGAGTGACAGTTCTCTTTTAAAAGAAATTGAGTCCCAATGCATTTTAATATATGCATAATAATGCATAGTTACTGTGGTTCCTATGTACTTATAGCTATTCGTAAACATACTACCAAATGGTCATCTGTTAAACGGGAGCGATGTTTTGTTTTGATTGCATTCATGGTAGAAAATGTTTCGCAGAGGTAAGCAGAGCCGAGAAAGGTTGTTAAATATGCTGCACAGCACCATAAACATGAATATTTTTCTCCACAAAGTAAATTCCAATAACTATTTTGAGACGAAGCTCTTGATTTCAAAAATATATCGCATTTTAGGTTAAGGATTTCATTCTCAACTAGCATTTGATCCACATCCAAAAATTCTTTTAATTTTATTGATATTTCTTCTATTTTTTATTTCATCATTGAATGGGAATGACATGAATAATATTATATCCTCTGTTTTATAAATATCTTTAAATCTTCTAGAAACTCATTTCGTAACAGAGATATCTTATCAGCATATTGATCGCATTCATTTGAGCATATATTAAAAATTTGCTGCCATATTTTCAAATTGTTTTAAATCTCCTCTCCTCAATTGTGCTTCTAGGAATGTAAGTTTCCCCTTGAATGCATTAACATCGCTAACCATTTCAGTTAATGTTTTGTTCTTTCCTTGAAGTTGCAAATTTAATTCATTGAGCTTTCCTGTAATGTACTTATCTTCCAATTGAGGATATGATGTATTAACAGTTGCCAGAATTATTTTATGTCAGGAAAAAGATCCAAGAATCTTTTTAAAACTTAGCACGGCTTAGCCAGCGTACGGCAGTGTGTAAAAGTAGTTCCCCGAAATCAGATTCACGTTCCTCTAGCAATGCTCTGAATCTGCGTCTTTGCAAACTTCTTCCACGAATAGAATTAACTATTTTAAATGCGAAATTCATCACATCTGAATTCAATATTTTTGAGCACAATGCCTGCTGTTGGATAATGCAATGGTAGTTTGTTAGACTTGGAATATCATCATCACTTTTACAAAGAGTAATAAATCCATTTTGATTCCCAACCAATTACATATCAGGCAGGCGGGCGACTGGTAATAGTTACACGGTCTACCAGTCGACCGCGGTCGCCGCTTTGGCCACCCCTGCTCTATACAGTCAAAATATTGTTATTAAAATATTGATTTACATTGAATTATATTCGTCATTTTTAACAGTATTTATTCGCATACTTTATACCTAGTGATGTATAGAACGTAAAAAGTAAATAATAGAAATAAACAAAATTAAAATTCAAGCATAGACTGCTAAATTACTATAACATAAAATATATCCTGCAAAGAAAACATTTTCAATAAAGGATAGCGCAGAAGCTTCATATCCCCATAATGAAAAAAACAAATGAATAATCCAACAGATATAGATAAAAAATTATACTAAAATAGACAAAAAACAAACAGAAATCAAGCACTCTGGGCATCCACGCACCAACGGCAAGATTCTGTATAAGTGCCGGAACTGAACCATAAAACAACAGAGGTAACCGACAGGTCTCGTCATCAGGGAGCCTAACCATGTCAATTACCTCAAGGGGAACTTCAAGGGGGATATTGTTGACTGCAAATAAATTTCACATAGCTGACCAACGTAGATGTAAAGTTCTAACACCCATTGATATGAACGGTATTCATGTTTTCCGAAAACGCTTCATAAAAAAAAATAAAAAATAAAAAATAAAAATGTCATCATAGATTAAATTAGAAAGTGTGTGTTTGTACGTATGTAAATGTTGAGAGTATTTTAGTAGCTTTTAATGTGCTAGTAAATAGATAGTTTACTAATTTTTTTCTTCATACAAGGATTCTGCGTATATCTTGTTTGCGATGCAAGTCTTCACCTTTACAGCTGCACTTGTTTAATGAAAATAAAAATGCTTTTTACGATAATTTCATGTTTCAGTTTGAATAACAATTTTGCAGTCATATAATATTTTCTTAATTATTTGAAGTTAGAAGAAAAACAATATTTTCCTCATTGTTGATTATTTTTCATAAACAGATAAAAACATTCAGATTCAGATAAATATTTTATTTTTTTCAAAAAAATTACTAATAGCTTCGCAGAGGTAAAATTTAAACACAATCTGTTCCATTCACCCATGAGAAATGCCCACAAGAAATGCACTTTCTTTCACGTGCCAAACATCGGCATCTATTTAGTCTCTGATAATGCTTAATCACTGTCACCGAGTACAATGAGGTAGGATACTTAGTAGGGATACTTAATTTTCGTATTTACGAAATGCATGCGAATAAATTCGAAAATATTTTTTTACTACTTTTAGGCGAAAATTCGGGAATAAAAAGCTTTTAAGTGATATTAATTAATAATAGTAATAATTTATTGAGATAATTATTCAACTAAGACCATTCATGGTCTTTAACGGAGAGATTTCCCTGTTCGTCGGATTTCATCCGAATTTCACCCGAGCAGTTTGCTCGTATACCGGAATCGAACTTAAAAATCTAACAGTAAAATCAAACGATCAGCCTGCTTTCTCGACAGCCTGTTTTTTTTTGTCATGAGTTTATTATCCACTCAGGGTCAGATTCTTTGTTAGGGTCAATTCTGGGGACTTAAACCTTCTGAGAAGTCGTTTTCTTTCTCTCCCGCCCAACCCCTTGTGTGGACACTCTTTGTTTGCAGGTGGCAAGTAAAGGCCCCTTTTTTCTCAGAATTGGGGCGAATAATTTCTTCCCTCGCATCTAAAACATATGGGGAATGCTTTCTCTCGCCAACACCCCCTCAAGTGAGAAGGGGGCGTTGCCCTCGCTCGGCAGTCCGTCAGGGTAAAGGTTGAAAAATTAGGTCTTATGGGTCGTCCAGATTTTTATTCATGGATTTAATTTAAATCATATTTTTTTAAGAAAAAGAAAAAAAATCTGTAATATCATAATAGTGAGCCATCCATTTTTGAGTAAAAAATTAATTAATTTCTTTAAGAACTGGACTTGTAAGATATTATTTAAGATTTTTGGCCTTAAAATTAATGAATGTAACTATTTAAATTTCCAAAAGTTAATAGTTTTTGGTGCAAGCCAAGAATAGTGATTCTCTTCAAATTTATCTTTACTTATTAGATCAATATATGCAGTTAGGTAACATACAATAATTATAATACATACTTTCGTAGTCGCTGATACGCTGAAAAAAAATAAATGATCGAGGCACTGAGTTTAATTACTGTGCATGAGTCATTAAAAAAGTTTTTCTCTAGGTCAAGCCTAAGCAAGTTAAATCGGTGAATGATTTTATTAGAAGTATTCTTCTTACCCACCCCCACTCCTTTAAAACAATGGGAAACTTTTTGTCAATACGTAAGACTTAAAAACTCATTCTCCATTTTTAAGTCGAAAAACAGATGCCAGTTAAATAAAATGACTATCTCAATTATACATCTAAACTCCTAATATCAATACAACAACATTTTGATAAAAAATAAACATGTAAAGAACGCAGTTTTTTTTAATGATTTTTTATCTTGAAACGGTCGCAAATGTGCTTAATATATATTAAGAACAATGATGCTATTTACACTTGCAGATAATTTAGAAAATTTTGACAGATATAGATGTCCCCATGTTCGATAGTCATTCGTTCCATTTTCATGTACCTAAATATTTCCCATCTTCCTATTTCTTTCAGGCATTCTGTAGTCCCCCCCTACACATGTATACATTCCAGAATGAGAAAATTTAATTCTAAGTTTCTTAAAAATTATTAGGCCAGTGGCATCCATTAAATCGTTTCAAGGGGTTCAGAGAGCCATCTATTAAAAGCTTTCAACGAGAAGTTACAAGAAATTTCAAAGCCTCAGGGAAAAAAAAAATCTTTATAATTTTTTACTAACCTAATCTTTATCTAATATGTATTTTTAACGCTTTAAGCTGATCGTCTACATAAAAGGATTTTTTTCCCGCATGAAAAGTAGTATTTCACATTACTGAAATTCTGAAACATGGCTAATTTAGTCTAAAAAATTTATTTAACTTTTCATGTATTTTAAGCCGTAGCTGAAAATTCTTTGATGGAAGCTGAAAAATCAGAATCTAAGTATTTGTTTTAAAGCATAAACATTTTGATCACAAGAAAGCTGAAAGTTAAAAAAAATATATTTCCAGAAAATAAAATAAAAATTAATAAAGAAAAGTGTCTATGGACTCAAAAAGACTTTTATTCCAGAAGAGTTTTTTTCAGTCCCAGCCCCCCAAAATACTGTTTTAAATTTTTCGATGTCCGTGTAAATTACTACACATATAAATATAAGTTCAGCGATCTATTGACAAAATACGTTTGGCGAGCGTGCGATCATGACGTACACAGATTGGCGATTTTCCGTCATCTAAGTCTTTGGCGAAACTTTGGCGCACGCTATTTACACCAATTATATTTCGACACAGTTGCTGTCTTATTTCTCTACTTCGAGGTTGGACATTTGCGGCCATGGCGGGACTTAGAAGCGAACACCTCCGTAGAATGAAATTCGTGGAGGGGGAGAAATCTTTTTCTGTTTGTCATTGCTCTTTCCCCACTTCTACTCACAGAATGTATGGGCGTCTCTTTGAGACAGCTGTCGGTTGAGCAGGATTTTGTCTGTGATTCTCTTTTACGGCGGGATCTCTTGGACTCGGTGTATGCTTTCCTACACCAGGGAGTTATAATTTTTCCTACACCAGGGAGTTC
>OU015496.1:99658131-99773131 GCA_907164885.2 Dolomedes plantarius
TGCACTTGCTTATTTACCTTGATATGAAACAGATAGCAATTCATCGGTATTGATTGCTAAGTAGCGTATGTAATCTCAATTTATCCATAAAATTATATTAATAAATAACTGTTTTTTACTTTTTTTGTGGAATTTTCTCCTCTCTAAATTTAGACTATATGTTAAAGGTTGAAAAACTGCGATATTGAGTTTTTTTCATTTCTAGCAAGCTTTCTTTTTTATTTTTGTCTTTGCATGGTTGAAAAGTCCAATTCTTCCCTTAATTTTTAAGATTTTTGAAAAATTCCGGTGTATTTTCTCCGGCCCTATTTCTTCATATGGTCGTGTTAATTTCGTATTTCGATTGCTACGAAATTACAGTAAAGCATCGCTTGTATGAAATTCTGTTTGATCTAATCGCCTAAAAAATTAGAGAGCTCTTCAGATAGCAATTTTTCCATGAGAAATCAAGGAAAACATATGAAACTATGCGTTCATTAAATGTTTATTAAATACATACATACTTATATGTACATTACTTATTAAACATTCATTAAATAAATACATATATATGAAACAAATATATATTCATAAGAAACTAGTAACCCACCTTTAGAATTAAGAATCGCCAGCTTCCTTAGAAAGGGATTCTGATTGCGCCACCAGAAACATGCAACTTGCAAGACAAAAACATATAAGCCGGCTATGTTTGTTTGTGACGAGTAAGTTCAAGCTATGAGGAGATTCAGATTGCGCCACTAGCAGCTTGTATCTTGTAGCTTGTAAATAAAAAAAAATATCCGGCATGCCATATTTGTTAACGGCGAGTCAGTTAAAGCTTTGAGAGTAATTCTGATTGATTGCCCCTCTAGAGACTTGTAGCTTGTAAAAAAAACTCTCCAACAGGCCGTATTAGTGACAGGTCAATAGAAGCTATGAGAAATTTTGATTGTGCTACAAGAAAATTGTAGCTTGTTGGGCAAAATTTTCCCCTTAGGCCATGTTTGTTAGTCACGGATGAGTGGAAAGTATGCGAGAGAAATTCTTAAAATGATCGTTGTAAGATTTTTTTTAAAGAAAAAAATAGTCACGGAAATCTTTATATGTTTGTCTTTCTCTTAGTGTATATTTACAATGTTTTAATTGCTTTTTTACAAAAACACAACAGGATATTTACGGTAATGCTATGTTTAGACAAACAAATACCTAGAACGGCAGTTTTTGGACAAATATCACATTTGAAATCTACTTACGTCCTTAAGGCTGCCGTGTACTAAACCTATTGGATTCGCTCACCTCAATGTTAACCTATGGAGAATATTTGTCCAAGAAATATCCCCTTAAAAAATCTTTAAATCTAAGTCCCATTGCCGACTTAGATTTAAAGATTTTTTAAGGGAACTAGGGACCTTAAACGTCGTTTTTTAAAATATTCAATAATTTACTCTATGTACAAAATGAGAATAACTAATATTATTTTTTATTCATTAAAGGCGCTTAGAATTCATAAATAAGTACTTTGGGGAAGAATATGCCCTATTTATCAAAAAATTCTTCAAAAATGCTAGATTTTTCAAAATGCTAAATGCGCAATACTTTTTTTCAGATATCTTTTAAATTTTCCAGGCTTGTTAATGGGAGTGTTTGTCACAAATCTGTGCATAATTCTTTGAAAGCTCTATATTTTTTCCTAACTCATAGGCCATGAAATGAAGTAAAAACATAAAAGAAATAACAGGTAGATTGAAAAAAGAAATATTTATGGCTTTAGATTCATACAAAAAAAAATCTGTACACAATTAAGTTTATATATACATGGTAAACGTATACTAAAAAAATTAAAGTTTTTAAATGATCTGGAATGCGCATGGAGCATTTTAAAAAATGATATCATTTTTGAAAAAACATGAAAACAGGGCCTATTCTTCCCCAAAATACTTATTTTTAAATTCTAAGGATGTTCAATTTTAAACAAATGAATACTAATTGTTCTCATTCTGTATATAGAGTTAAAAATTGAAAATAAAATAATTCGAGGTTGAAGGTCCCTTGTCCCCTTAAAAATTATACTCCGTAATAGAGAAAAAAATTGCACCTTGGGGCTTTTTTCGTTTTTTAAATGCAAATAATATTTTGAAATTTAAATTATTCGGGGAATAAAAACCTGGTATTGGTTGGTGGTTGGGTTGTTGGGTTGCCCATGGTTGGGTGTTTTTAAACGCTCATAAATTACTTTGGTGGACGACATTTATAAAATGAATCCCGTTGCAAGGTGCATAAGTTCAGTCTATCTAAAAATGTCATTTTTATTTGATTATTAGCATTTATGTAGATGTAAATAGTACACAAATTTTCTCCATATGTTAACATTGAGGTGAGCGAATCCAATAGGGTTAGTACACAGTAGCCTCAAGAAACCTTTAAGAAAGTTCTGTTTTGAAGTCCAGTTATAAAGGTTTTTATACTTCCAGGCCTAAGTTGAAACTGTCAGTCCGGAGAAATATAAATTTTCTCAAAGACAAACTTGCAAAATATTTGGATAATGTAATATTACCCACAGTTTTGTGACTGGTGTATTTGTTGGCAAATTGCTTCTTCTGCGGGTATAAATTTGACGACTGTTTAATTTGGTCATTTTATACTTTCGTGCATATTGTCAAGTTTTTTTTATAATATGTATAAAGGTTGAAGTTCATCTGCATTAGCTTTTCTCTGTTATCGTCTTTCAATGTCTAGGCATGGAACAAACTTACCCTGCGTTTGTGTTAATATGCATGTGTTTTCTTGACCTAACCCGACAAAGTGCTTGTTTGTTAGTCATCGTATTCTAATAGCTCGGAATATGTTTGCTTTCACAGGGAACAATAACCCGTGCCATGTCTATCAACTGATGAATATTTTCCCACTGCTAGCCTTCGGAAACCGATCTCAGATGAGATGGACAGCTTCCAGGCACTCCTAGCCTCTACCACCCGCGATTCTTGTCAAAAAAGGCTCCAGCTTTGCGCGGTAGCTTTCAAATCGAAGGACACTTTATCTACATATGCTTTTAAAAGTTGTTGACTACTTAGATGACGTCAGGTAATATCTCAAGCTCTCGATATGTCACAGTAATGTACTTCCTGGTTGTTTGTACGGGCTATTTTTGAAGAGCATATAAATACTGTTTTCATTTAAGCTTCATGATATTAGCATAAATCCCTCTCCTTAAAATAATCTGACTGAAAACTGGTATTTGATATTTTAAAGCTTTAATATATTTGATTTAAAAATACTGCTTACTGTTCGGTCAAAAATTTGTTTTTACCACTGGCAGTAGATGTATAACCACAGTGTTTTGATTTTTTTTAAAATCTTTTTTACACCTTCTATTTACTGTGGTAAGAAAATAATTATAAATGAAGGAATAAACTTTTAACATTATGGTATCTCTGTAAGGGTCTTTTAACCTATCATTAAACTGAATTTTCAGTTTTTGAAAGATCCTATCACTCTTAAGATTATCTGAGGCAATTTTTCATTCCTTTGAGTCTTTGCTACACTGGAAAAAAACGGGATAGAGCCCTTGAGTATCGGTTCAAAGAGCCAAAATGCTATTTTCTGTAAAAAGATATTCTTAAAAAAGATATACTTTGAAAAAGTCTTCTGTTGTTTCCAGCTTTAGAAATTCAAGACGTAAGTTTAATTTTTCAAAGGCGTGTATGCTCTGCATTTATAGTTTAATTTCTAAATAGGACAATTTAGAAAATTTGTTCATATCTCGCGACGGATACACTTTTGTTAATGACAGTAGTTTTGTTCCATAAGTTCTTTTAGCTTGGAGGGCTATATTTAAATTTTTTTTAAATATTGTTTCATTTCAGATTTTTTCCTTCCTTTCCCTTCCTTCTTCTTTTATTACGTTTCCTGGCATAGCATTCCTCCCCCACCCCTTTCGAGTTTTTTTTAGTTCAGGGAATGGCAACGTTAGTTGGCAATTGTTAGTTTCAATAATGATAACAAATTTTTGCTTATAATTTCAATGAAGGAGGACGGTTTGCAAGTGTACACCTCTGTTGTGTAATATCCATCTAATACCACCCTTTTGGATATAAAAACATTAAGGTGTATAACTATTCTAAACACACTTCATTATACTTTCTAGTTAAATAATTTCCTTTTTATCTGAAAAGTACCGATTGTTAACCAAAGGCTAATTGGCTTTAATTCGAAGATAATTATACATCAATTAACACCGGTTTGAATGAAAACGTAAGGCTTCCATTTCGGGAAATTAATTTCAACAAGAATAATTGCTCTTTAATGAGAAATGGTGGCAACATTCTTTCACCATCCCGTCAAATACGTATTGTTGACTCCCCTCTGTGGCAACAAGTACGTTACGCAATGTCTCGTTTCGAAACGTGGATAAACGGTGGTCAGATTTCGGGCGAAAAGTGTAATTAAGTAGATATTTGGCAAGAAAAAACTGCTGGCGTCCAGTCCACTTCTGAGTAGCCGTTATCTGCGGCTAAACTCCACTATCTGGGGCGAGTGGTCAGTGCAAATTGCTCCACTTAGTGGAGATTGTGGTTAGTGGAAAGTATTTTGTATGTAAATGCGCTGCGATAGTATCTTTGGAAATTCTTGTAGCTGAGCAAATATTTTTGTCCTCTGATGTGATGGATTGCCTTAATCTAAGATAGGCTCCAAATGAAGAAAAACCAGACTCCCATGGTTATTGTTAAGAAATTCGGCACTTGGGCCACGTAATGAATGGGCCAATCCGATCTCAGAGAGAGATCTTTATCGCCGGGCGAGCATTAATCAAGTGGTGATAGAACGTTTAAAAGCCATTTACAAGGTATTTTATCCCGACGCGTTGGCAAATAAATTCTAATCACATAATTATGATAAGACTGAATGGGTTTAGGTAAGACTATACAGTCGGAGAAAAAAGGAAATAGAGAAATCCAGGTAATTCGATTAATGTTGATAAGAGTAAGAAATTATTACTGAATCATACTGGAACTTGCTTTGTACCTTCGCAGTGCATTTACCACTTTGTTATTGACAAAGTAAATACGGCACGTTAAAATAAAAGTTCAAATTAAGAAAAGAAAATATGTTTACTTTAAACCTAATAATTATTAAATAATATGCTATTCAATTCTTATAATTATGATAAACAGTCGAGTTTTTTTACTTGATACATGATCTCTAATTATTAATTAATTGCTTTGTTTATTTACACAGCGTAAGACCAAAATTTACTCATTTTATCTGTTTCATAAAATATCTAAAATTTCATTTATAAAATCTTAAGAAATTTTACTATAAGAAAATTAATTTTCGAATGAGTAAAAGGCAAACAGCCTTGAATTACAAAGCTAATACCTCTTTATCTAAAGAGTCTAGTACTAAAGGAGGGATACTTTAAAATTAACATAAAATTTCTGTCTCCGTTCTCCCCATTAGTAGGGGCTAGGGTATAGGATCCCTGTGATTAAGGAGAAAATCGGGAATATCTCTAGGTGATCTTGATCATATTCAACTCATCTAAAAAGTAAAATATTACTTAGTTCTGCAGCAGCTCGTCTTATAGATTTGGAATTGCAATATCAACTTCGTACTAAAAAATAAACATAAAAAGAGAAAGGGGGAAGTGAGAGGGAGAGAAAGAGAAAGAGAAAGAGAAAGAGAGAGAGAGAGAGAGAGAGAGTTGGTTGGAGTTGGTTGGTTGGTTGAAGAAGATGCTACACAGCTGATATACATTACGCTATGGAGTAGATATACTGTACTTAAATAGCAGCAAAATTAAATTTTTAAAATAAAGTCATCTGTAGTACAGTGTGAAGCCCGGGGGCGTAGTGGTTAAAAGCGTCAACCTGCCATCCCACAGGTCCAGGGTTCGATCCTGCGACTGGGCAAGGTCGACTCAGCCTTTCATCCCTTCAGTGGGTCGATAAAGTGAGGACCAAGCATGATTGGGAACTAAACTCTGGTGGTCCCACGTCAGGTTGACCACCTGACTGAGACATATGCTGTATGGCACCCCAAGCCCCAAGGTCAAGAAAGCGGAGATGGGTACCGCCGGCCCTGGTCCACATCGGACTGTTGCGCCGTGAGTTTAGTTTAGTAGTACAGTGTACTTATATACGTGAAGTGTTAAAGTGAAATTATAAAGTTTTTGAACACTGTTGAAAATAGATATTAATGAAAACAGATCGAAATCCGTTACAACTGTAGGGACAAAAGATACCGAGGAAACGTTCGGGTTCTATTAACGAAAATGAAATTAAGAGAATACGGAAATACAATGAAATAATGGAAAAATTGGTAGCTAACATAGTTTAAAAAAGTAAAATTAGAATAATGCTTTTTTTTTTGAGGGGGGGGGGGGGTGTTGTATGAAAAGTGTTAGGTATTGCAATTTCACAGTAAAAAATTTGACATCTTAGGACAAAAGTACATGTTAAGTAGAATAGTGTAAACTACAACAATTTTTTTAGTAGCTGTGGAGTGCATCAAACGATGTCTGTAGACTTTTTGTCACTTTTCTGATTTTATAAACTATTCCAAAACAAATTATATGGTGGATATGCCTCTACACAGTAATACTGAATGTTTTTATTGAATCAGAAATGTTTCTTAGATACAGTGCCATGTTCAGCATATGATGTATTAATCTTCAAATAGGTCGCACATTGATTTGATTACAGCAAGCTAGGTCGAGAGAAGCCTGGTTACAAACACGAGTTATATAGAAGAGAAGCAAATGTTTGAAGGTTTTTCCTGCTAATTGTACATTGTACTTTTTTTCGGGGGGGGGGGTGTTGTATGAAAAGTGTTAAAATGAAATTATAAAGTTTCAAAATCTCTGCTTAAACTGGACATTAGTCAAGGCAGATGAAAATCAATTACAAATGAAGAAAGAGAGCGAAAATGAACAGGAGAATAAAAGATAACAGTGAGATAAAGAAAAACTATGATGAAGATGGTGTAGATAAACAAATGAATATTAGAAAACCGAGATTTGTGAAGGTGTTTATGGAGTGAAAAGTGTTAAAATAAAAATATAACGTTAGTCTAGACCAGGGGTTCTCAACCTTTCAGGCTCTGTGTCCCCCTTAGAACACTGATGTGAGGTCACGCCTCCCCCATTACCATATGTGATCAATACAAATAGTACAATTGGAATTTGAAACTGAAGCTGGTTATTAAATGAAAAAATATAATATATAATTTCATAGACGACACTGGTACGCATGCGTCCCGGAGAAAGGGAAATTGCGCCGGTGAATTTGAAAGGAGAAAGGAAAAATAATAGCAAAGGGAAAGCAGCTGAGCGAGAAACCGTTCTCAAACTCTTGCAGTGTTGCCAGACGTACTACAATTATCATGTACGGCAATTATCGGGTACGTGTTCGTATGTCGAAAATACGTTAGGGTTACCTTGTGACTGCAAAACTGAGTATAGTAAATTAAAGTTAGTTTTACTTTTTATTTATTTTTTTTAATTCACGCCTCCCTTGAAATTCTTCTACCCGCCTAGGGGGTGCACCCCCTAGGTTGAGAACCGCTGGTCTAGACAGATGAAAACCGATTTTAAATGCAGTAGCTAAAGGACTGGGGAAAAGTTTGGGGGCCAATAATTGAAAACGAAATCAGGAAAATAAGACATAACACCGTATTAACGGTAATAAAATAATGAAATAAATACAACAAAGGAAATTAATAACTGGAAGATTATGATTTACAGGGATTTACTAGGGGAACAGTGCTTAAGTAAAATTTTAACGCATTTTAAACACTTTTGAAACTTGGACATTAGTGAAAACAGGCCAATATCCATGACAAATATGGAAGCGAAAGGTACTGACGATGTCTTTTGGTTCTACCATCGAAAATAAAGTTAAGGGAATGAGGAAAAACAAAGAAATATCGAAAAAAAGAAAGTTGGTATAGATATAAATTTTTTTATAATTAAGTTGGTTGGGAGGTTTACTCTGAGAAAAGTGTTAAAATAAAAGTATAATATTAAAAAAAATATTGTTAAAACTAGTACAGTAGACAGGAAGTCTTAAATTTGATATCAAATTTGCGAGCAAAAGATAGTGGGGAAACGTTTTGGCCCAATACAGTACATTTTTCTGATACTTAATAACTTTACCGTAGTAGTTGGCGGCGAAACTCCAAGAAAATTCCTATTTTACTTCTCATAGCAAAGTCACGAATTATTAGATCTACGAGACTTTCGGGGTTGATTAGATACAGCTCACTACATGAATGATAATTACCAAATTCGAATTTTAAGGATCTACAGAAAATTATGCCCTCATTTCCTCTAATCGATTTTTTTTACAGGCCTTGTTCTGAGGGCAAAATAATAGCAGATTAAGACCGTTACGTATAAAGTATGTTTAATTTATTTCTGTTCCCTACGTGTTCTCCTGAATGATTTACATTTACAGTAAGCTCTCTCAATTCACCTCTTAACCAAACGTGAAAGTTAAGGAAGTAAGACAATGGAATGCCGGAAGCCAGAACAAAGTGTGGACTGCGTCACGTTTCTTCTTTAAGAAAAAAAAAACATTTGCATACCTCAGAAAACCATTAAAAACGGACAAAATGTAGCAAATGAAAGTCGAAGAAGAGAGTACATAACTAACAATTTTTTTCTCCCGCCTCTGGCAGTGCACGGTTCGGAAAAAGAAAGCAAGCTTTGCAGCGTGATGAGATATACCTGAGAATTAAGTATTCAGCTTTCGCAACAGTCTATCTCAGCTACCAACTGTTCAGCAGCTGGAATATTAATGCCCTAAGCATAGGAATCTCTTTTTTATCGTATTTACCATTATCGTATTTACCACCTCTTTTACTATTCCGTTATTAAATTAATAATTACCTCATTGTTACAGGAATTAGGTTTCTATGACATTTTACCATATCTGCAATTAATGAAATTGTGTTATTTCGCTGTGACATGTTTGATGACAAATTTTGAAAGAGATCTTTTTGGAGAAAAAAAAATTTTAAATCGAAAAAAAAAATGAAGGCGGTTTTACCTTGTGTCGGTATGTCTTCCTGCTTTACTGTAGGTTCTTTATCTCCTGGACTGATTGAATTTAAATGCAAGAAGTCTGGTATACTGTATCTTTATTTTGGCTTTTTAATTGGGCTAAATATCTGCTACAACAACTCTTGCTTTATTAAAGAGGTTTCTCCCAACATTTTTCAATGTTGATGCTTATCACTCATCCATGAGAATGTTGGTGAAATCAGTCAACGATATGGATGATTTAGTTTAGCTAGCAGTCTTTTAGTTTGACTCAAGAGACTGGTGGAGTTGAGGACGATCTTTGTGACTGCCGGCAAAGTTTTTCGCACCGATCTCATGACGCAATTCAAGCTCACATCTTGTTTTTTCAACATAGCTATAATCATGCAGACAGTGAAAATGGCCTGTAATAAATGATTGCCATAAGTTGGGAGCATGGTGTCAGATTAAGGCTGCTGTGTACTAACCCTATTAGATTCGCTAACCTCAATGTTTACCTATGGAGAAAATTTGTCCAAGGATTGCCTACTTGGATTTAAAATTTAAAAAAAATTGTACTCCGTAATAGAGAAGGAAAGTTTACACCTTGGGGCATTTTTTCATCCCTAGTTTGAAAATTTTTGTTGTTAAAACATGTTTGCAATGTATTTACACATGCATTATTTTGTACGTCAAATATGGTTGCACATTAATTTTATACTAATTTGTGGTATAACTTTTCCAAGTAGCATGATTTATTTTTTCTTGATGGTATCTTTTTTTTAACTGTCATATTTTGAGAACGTTATGACTTTTTAAAAATAAAATAGATATATAAAATTTTTAAAATATTTCAATTTTCATATTATTGATGTGTATAACATTTCCCATGCTTTTTTTTACTGTGTTTAATTTTTCATGCAGAGTCCACAAGACCAAAAGACACTTTGATATTTTTCCTTATCTGTTGCTAGTGGTACAATGATAAAAGGCTTAATCTAGCTCAAGTCATATATTAAACCCGAATAGTAAATAAACATAATAATCCGAATACCAAATTTTATACTCTGAAATTTATATTTTAACACATTTCGGTTACCTCCGTTGTCTGTAAACACACGATCTTTGTTGCCATATTCATTTAAAAAATTTATTATTGAGACGATGTTCAGTTAATGCGTGTTTTTAAAAGTGAAATATACGATGCTCTGTAAATGCCCCGAAAAAATTGTACTGCGTAATAGAGAAAGAAATTTTCCACCTTGGGGACTTTTTTCGTGTTTTTTAAATGCAAATAATATTTTAAAATTTAAATTATTCAGGGAAAAGTCTGGTCTAGTGTGTTTTAAACGCTGATAAATTTCTTTGGTGGACGAAATTTAAAAAATGAATCCTGTTGTAAGGTGCAGAAAAGTTCAGGCTGTCTGAAAAATAACATTTTTATTGGATTACCAGCATTTATGTAGATGAAAATGGTAGACAAATTTTCTCCATAGGTTAACATTGAGGTGAGCGAATCCAATAGCGTTAGAACACAGCAACCTTAACTATCATCGTTGTTTTCAGAATTATGATGCTGTATTTGAAATGCCCGATATGAGATTTTTAAAGCAAGATCATTACCAAAACACTTCCTCTTCCAGACTTTTTTGCAACAGAAACAGTTTTCTGTTATTTGCCAATCTCAGAATTGATTATTAGATGTAAAAGTGGGGGCTGGTTGTGTTCCATAAAACGTTTTGAAGGTCTCCACTAATACGTCCATCGGTTGTCTAAAAAACTTTGGAGTTCCATAGTGATTGCTACCGCAAATAAAGTTCGATTTAAAAAACATTTCGAGCCAGCATTTTGTGATTTCTTCGACTATATTTGGCATCCAAATCATGCTTAATAATTAGCTTTAACAATATAATTAATGTTCAATTAGGTACCCTAAAAGAAGACAAATTTATTTTTTCAAAAGTGACATTTTATAACGATATTAATCACCGAGCTCTTTGCCAATTTTATAAAAATTTATTTTGTTGAATATTAAACATTTCTAATAAAATGGAACAGAAACCTTTTAAGTTAAAATACAAACAAAAGAATCAACCCGTTTACTTTATTTTCTCGCTCCTGTGGGTTCAAGTCCCACTGTTGGCATGGATTTTTGTAGCCGTTCGGAATTAGCTTTAAACTGTAGGTCCCGTTCTAATTAATCTTCGTGTAGCAAAAAGTTGACCGTAGTGCTTCCTACAGAAATAGTTTTTTTTACAATAGCACAATCAAGATTACAAAAAAAAAAAATGATTTGCTCAAATAAAGGTCCACGGTCCCCTTAAAATCAAAGGTCCACGGCCCCCCAAACCAAACCAAATCTCATTGTTTTACATTAAAATACTGCGCCAGAGGTAGCCTAGTTGTAGCGCGTTGGCTTTAGGTACTGAGGGTGCTCGGATCGAATCCCGAAACGCGCCATTAAATACCTCCATGTCCAGGTCCGATATGGACACGTTAAATCCGTAGACTGGAAAGTCATTCTTTAAGGCCAGTAGGTGGGAAAGGTACGATCCCCCCAGATGTCACCCATGAGGGTGCTCGGTCAAAATTGAGGTTGCACCTAGCTAAGTCAGGCTCCGACCCTTGTGGTGCCATTATAAAATCAGGAGCCGCATCGCTTTGCCCGATGGCCTATATGTACCTGGTCTGGAATAGATTCCGGCCAGGGGGCATTAGAAACAACAACAACAACAACATTAAGCTACTTCACCGATCCACTTACATACTCAGTAAAAGCAACAGATATTTTATAGACGGGTACTAGTCCTATTTTTTTATTTTATTTTATTCCATTTTATTTTAGTTGTAGTTGTTGTTTCTTGTTGTAGTTGTTGTTGTTTAAGGAGTTCCCTCATTTTAAGGGGACCGTGGACCTTTATTTGAGCAAATCATTTTTTTTTTTGTAATCTTGATTGTGCTATTGTAAAAAAAAACTATTTCTGTAGGAAAATAGTACCAAACTACAGGGTGTCGCGGATAAAGGTATCCAAAAGTTATGACTTATTTTTACGGAACTCCCCTTTAGAACTAAAAAGAATTTTAAATATAAAGAACATCTGACCAAGTTTTAATATCAATCATAGATTTCGATCATAGTATCATAGATTTTCATGTGTACACCTTTTGTAGCACGACTAACGTCTAAATAGTAATACAGTTATCTCCAAGTGTTTCGTAGCATATCAGGAGTTATTACACTTTTTTGCTTGGGGATTCATTAAATCCGTTGTGTATAAACAAAAAATTGAAACTGTGGATGATTTGAAGAAGCGTATCATTTAAGCAATTCGTGAAATAAATCCTGATATGCTGCGAAACACTTGGAGAGAACTGGATTACCATTTAGACGTTTGTCGTGCTACTAAAGGTATACACATCGAAATCTATGATACTATGATCGAAATCTATGATTGATGTTAACACGTAGTGAGGTGTTCTTTCTATTTAAATAATTTTTAAAAATTCTAATGGGTAGTTCCGTAAAAATAAGTCATAAATTTTGGATGCTTTTAGCCCGGACACCCTGTAGTATTTTCAAGTAAAAAGTCATTTTTGAAGTTCCTACAGAGTAAGTAATAAAGGCAAGAGTAGTAATAAACTTTAAATCTGTTTATTCCAAAACAGATTTTTCAAGGTTTTTAGACTTTTTGCTCCATGCGACTTAATTTTAGTTCAAAATTAATGAAATTGATAAGGAAGAATCCTGATACTGTTTACAAAGAAACTGGGCATGTATTTTACAATTCGACTTCATTAAGTTAATTAAATTTGATTTATAACTTATTAACAGGCAAAATTTTGATGACAATCGGGATGGAATTAAAAGAAAACTGTCAAAAATTAATTATTCAAAGGATTAAATAATCGATACTCAGATTTGTTTGTAATATAGTTCTAAGTGATTAAAATGCAAAATCGCGGAAATGTCTGAAAAATTAAGTCGCAAGGAGCCTCTTAAAATTTTGTTTATAAATTTTAAATTTTTTAAAAAAATCTTAAAATAATTATAAGATTAGAAATATTTTTTAAGGTATTCTATACACTTATGGTGAAATGTATATAAATACAAAATTTCATATCTGTGTAATAAAAAAAGGTTTTAATTATAATATAATAGTTCCATCACAGCTTAGGACTAATTAGGAAAATTGAGAGGTAAAATAATTAAAACTATTGTTGCTAAACAATGCCCCAAAATACGACAGATTACTTGCTTTCTGTAATCCATAGAAAAGCCTCGAAATTTCTTATCTGGTAATCTTGTTTCAAAAAATACCAATTCTTTTTTTAAAAAAACTACTACTTTAAACTTTGCTCCTGTAGCACATACCTAGTGCTACGAAATGGCGTACTGTCGAACTACGAAAGGGAATACTTTCTGTCAAAAGTATTTGTGAGGATACGTTTCATCTGGTACGAATTTCGTGAGTTCATCAGTTTCGAGAGGTCTTTTTTGGAACAATAAAATAATTATATGCAAAAGGACATAATTGAATAAGTAAGGAAATAATTGGTATTTGTAAAAAAAAATTATTTTTTTGAAAAGCACATCTGATTTATTTTGCAAAATGCTCGGTGAGCAAAAGCTCTTCAAAGTGTGCCAACGTTTTCATAACAAAACTTAAATATATAAAGCAGATTTTACAGTTCATGTAATTGTAATGTCTGTTCATGTGTGGAAACGCGACGATGTAGGCCATGCTGATATAAAAATGTATTTTAGAGGTAAAACCTATGAACCACTGTAATTACGTTTAAAAAGCAATGTTACAAGTAATTGTTTTTTAGAAAGTCCTTTCACCACCTCGTGTAAGGATCAGCAATGTTAGGACCATTGAAAAGTTTTCCCTATGTTGGCCGAAGGAGTGGGAAGCGCAAGTGCTTTTTCATTTTGTTATCCTTTGTGTTATCTGTCTGTAGCAGAATATTTTGAAAGAAATGAAGGATGACTATGACACCGAGATAGAATGAAAGAACAGCTTTCATTTGAAACGGATGTATTGTGTCCTTCACCCAAAGGGTAACACTGGCTATTTATGATATTAAAATGTGGGATCCGAGACCTTAGGAAATGAAAACAGTATTTAAAAAAAGATTAAATAATTAATTTGGGAAATAATTGATCTGCGTCGAAAAGTTTTATTTTTAATTAAAACCAACGCCTTGTATTATGAAATACTAGGAAGAGAGGATATTGAAAGAAAATATTTTCTTTTAATCTGAGCTGTTTTTGGCATTATTTGTTGCAGAGTATTTTGCTGTTACTTCTAAAGGAATTTTGCATATATGCATGGGCGTGCAACGATACATAAGAAATATATCTCAAAATTCAAATCTTACTTCATAGTGTTCCTAAGAAGACAAGTTCCAGAAAGTCAAGTTCCGATAAGACTGCAAGACTTCTATTTGTAATACAAATGTTTATATTTTCAACTGTCCCCTAGTGGCTAATTGGTTAAGGTATAAGCCTGCCACGCCGGGGGCGCGGGTTCGATTCCCGTATAAAATTTTGTTGTATTCTGGGGAACCGGTCAGTCTTCCGCCTACAAAAGTCTTCCGCCCCGTCTAGAAAGGGGAGCTGCAACCTATCGTCCATCGCCGGTGTTATATCGTTTGTTAATAAAATTCTTATGTGATTGTCTGTTCTTGTGTGATTTCTCTGTTTCTATTTCCTTGTATTCATATGTACACCGGACTGGGGTGTAATTTCGTCATCCCCTAGGGACATTAGCTCCCCTCCCAAGAAAACAAACATTTTCAACTGTTAATAAGGTATATTTCTACAAAGATTTAAGAACGTTATGATGGACTGTTTGGAAGTTTTAAATCTATAAAAATAATCTAATGTGTTATTTCCACACGTGCAACTAGACTGTGTAAATGCACGAGGACAAGACCAGAGAACAAGACTCAGTTAACTCCCCTTCAATCATGTTATCACCCACAAGACATCTGTGTTTGGTGGTTCTGTTTTAGGACATAAAGACAGGAATATTTGCCGAATTCCTGGGACACTGGTTTTCGGTACTTGAATCTGAGGGTTCAAGTTCCGATATAATCATGAATGTTTCTAGACATTCGGGATCTGATCTAAATTTAAAGTACCGATTTTTAAGAACTCGTACAGCAAACAATGACAGTATCTCTCCATCAATCAATCATCACTGGTCCACATCTATTAGAAAATATTTACATAAATAAATGTTACGGGTTCTTTAATTTGCAAATACTCTCCCGGTATAATCTTCGTTGTCTGTAAAACTGCAAGTTCATTTGCTACATCAGAGATTCTTTTATATCCTCATTAGAAGAAATGAAGGGAGGGATCAACATTCTTTAAATCTGACTCCATACTACTTCGTATCTTTGTTCGCAGCATGTGATTTAATTAATATCACGACACTTCTCAAAGTTTCCTTTCTATCACAGCTCGGTTCCTACACTCCTTGCATCGGGGAGGTCTAGGCCTTGTTCACCGTACATCCAGTTCACAGCGTCAGCATTACTCGTATCTAAATAATTTTCACCAATATCAGACCTTAACAATTTCGTGGCTAACTGTTTGGAGGTCTGTGATTTTGTAATTTAAATTATATCGGTGAGAATAATGGTGATCCTAGGCAAATCTGATTGACCAAATGTGAACGAGGCTTATGACTCATCTTGATGCAGTTTTCAAAATACAGGGTATCCGGGCTAAAGGTATCTAAAAGTCATGACTTATTTTTACGAAACTACCTATTAGAATTGAATTTTTTTTTAAATAGAAAGAACATCTCACCAAGTTTTAATATCAATCATAGATTTCTATCATAGTATCATAGATTTCGATGTGGGTACCTTTTGTAGCACGACTAACGTCTAAATGATAATCCAGTTCTCTCCAAGTGTTTCGTAGTATATCAGGCGTTACTAGACTTTTTTGCTTGGGAATTCATTAAATCTGTTGTGTATAAACAAAAACTTGAAACTGTGGGTGAGTTGAAGAAGCCTATCATTAAAGTAATTCGTGTAATAACTCCTGATATCCTACGAAACACCTGGAGAGAACTGGATTACCATTTAGACGTTTGTCGGGGTACAAAAGGTGCACACATCGAAATCTGTGGTACTATGATCGAAGTCTATGACTGATATTAAAACTTGGTGAGAAGTTCTTTCCATTTAAATAAATTTTTAAAAATTCTAATGGGTAGTTCCGTAAAAATAAGTCATGACTTTTGGATACCTTTAGTACGGACACCCTGTATTTGATGCGCGTCAGTTCGAAGTCCAATGTATATGATGAAGGACCTAGTGATATAATTTTAACGATGAACATAAGATTGTCTTGCAGTATTATTACAGTAAGGGATCACAGTAAGGGATTTAAGATAAGATTTTTTTTCTTACCGCTTCTTTTAACAATCTACCTCCATTGAGCAAACGTTTGTGGAATGTTACTCTAGGTTTCCAGTAATTATCTGAAGCAAATGCTGATGACAGAAAACAAACTGATAAGCATCTTCTTAATACGTCACGCATTTCTCTTATTGCTTCCAGTATTTACTTTTCCTTATTTTTAGCAGCTACTAGTTTTAGCTGTTGGGCATAAGCCTAACAAGAATGCAAAAAGGGTAGGAGAAATAAAAAATATTCCAGGCCTGTTACCTTTAAGAACTTGCCATAAGACCTAGGAGTATGAAAATGAATCATGACCAAGACTTTTGGACGTCCACTGCTTATGCTAATTTCCTGCTGATTTTCACATCCTAGGGCAATTAAATTTTCATGTATCATACCATACATAGCTACTTTGAATGGTCAATATGTATTCAAAGTATTCATAGAAAAAAAATTATAGCGTCTGTTGATTCCTGTTTTTTATTTATCGGTTGCTGATGATATGCTGAAGATGTCAGTATTTGCTCTGTCAAATAACACCATTTACATTAGCATAATAATCACTATACCTCGACATTTTCTATGTATGTATGCAAGAATATATGTATAAAAGAGGGGTAAGGATTAGGGATCACACACACACACACGTATATATATATATATATATGCAGTTGGCTCTCTGTTTAACGACTTTCAAGGGACCGTGAAAAATCGTCCTTAAGTAGAGATCGCCCTTAAACAGAATTTGTGAAAACATAACATTTCCCATAACGTCGGAGGGGCGGGGACTGGGAAATATCGTCTTTAAATAGAGATAGTCGTTAAGTAGAGCGACGTTAAACAGAGAGCCAACTTTATATATATATATATATATATATATATATATAATCTCTTAACCTTAACAACAAATATGTAACATAAAAGAGTGAAATGAATTGACTTTATAATATGCATACGGACAGGAGTAAATACATAGATATCATTGCAAAAAATAAACACTGTTCCCATCTGGAGAAAAAAATCAACTACATGACGGCTATTAGCAACAACAGCGTTAGTACAACATTACTTATAAATCCATACCGTTATTAGTCACTGCTAATCTACTCTACAAGACGTAAAAGTCACCCAGAAAAATCGTGTGCGTTTCTCAGAGCTAAAACAAATACCAACGAGTCAAACAAAAACAAATACTTAATCCATATTATCGCGTGTTGCCTGCGGGCTCTACGCGAGAACAATGGTAGACTGCAATAAACGAGTTGGTGTCACGTTTAGGCGAGCGATGATTATAATAGCACTAATAATTAAGCATTTCAGGCAACTTCTTTTTAATTCCTGCCACCGATATTTTTTTTTGCTGTTGTTTGTTTACGGAAATAACGTAACTGCACATCTTCGACAATGTTTGCGGTTATCTTTCTTCTTTTAACAAGCTGTTCCACATCTTAGAGCCACGGCACAGCAATTTAAGAGGGAAAATAAAAAGGAATATTATACATGGTAAACAGACTTTTTGTTCCCGTTTGGGTACAAAACGCAATAATTGACCTATAAGTGACATTATTGAATTTTCCTTTACTTCCCCATGCTACATATAACGAAGAAGTTCCGCAATCAGTATGTTTTTTTTTGCTCTTGTGGAAAACGTTTTATGCAGTGATTCCCAACTGGTATGCCGCGGCACTTAAGGGTGCCGTGAGATCGACCAGGGATGCCACAAGATTTTTTTTTGGGATAAACAAAAAATATATTAGTAGGGCCCTCTTAAAATAAATATAAAGTTGAATTAACTGTTCTCAAGCCCGATAGATTGTGACACTAATCGATGCACCAGTTCCCGAGGCTGAATTAGTAACTCTCACGCCCACAACTGTTAGGGCTTGATAGCAAACATTTGGGCTATAATGATAGAGCAGAACAGTCTGCAATCTCTAGGTCTGCAAGTGGCCACTTGAGGTGCCTAGAATTTGATCGTCAAAGCAAACCTACTTGTAAAAAATGGAATAATGAGTAGACCACTCCTGGTCACATCCTAACTTGCTTAAATTTATCTAGGGAGGACTTATTTTACCGATCCTCGCATATTTATGGGCCTACTGAGGATATATGGACTCATGGACTTTGTCTACCGCTGATAGATCAGGAAGGATTAGAAACAACATTTGTTCTCTAAGTATAAATCGCAAGTCTCACATTAATAAAACAAAACCCATTTTAGCGATTTTCATTGCAGTCCTCTAGTGTAATACTGGGCTCGAGGTAGCCTTCTTGTAGCGAGGTGACTTTCGGTGATAAGGGTGCTCGGATCGAATTCCGACAAGCGCCATTAAATACCTTCATGTCTAGGCCCGGATAAGATTAAATCCGTAGACCGGAAAGTCCCTGTATGAGGTCAGAGAGGTCGAGAGAGGGTACGATCCCCCTAAATGTCAGCCCTGAGGGTTCTTGGTCAAAATTTAGGTGTCACGTGGCTAAATAGGACAATAACCCTTGTGGTGCCATTATAAAAAACGAGCCGCATCCCTCTGCTTGATGGCCTATATATACCTTGTCTGGAATAGATTCCGGCCAGGGGGAATTAGAAACAACAACAACAACAACAGTGCAATTCTATATGACTATTTTTGAACCCCATTGCTATTTTTTAAACTGTATTACTATATCCTATTCTAGTGTTTGTTACTTACATCTTTTAATAAATGAATAAAATCAGCAATGGAGTAAGTATTTGTTTGAACTTAAATTTAACATATTCCCGAAATATATTCCATTTTAATGTAATATTTAAAAAAATTGTAAGAGCGAAAAATTCTATGGAGGGCGCCCCAAGTTTCCAATCTCATTCCTAAGGGTACCACAAACGTAAAAAAGGTTGGGAATTTCTGATTTAAGGAAGAATGTGTGTCATATTCTGTCTCGCTTCGAAAGAGAAGTTCGGAAAATTTTTAATATTTTAAGAGGTTAAATCTCAATTTTGATATAAATTGACATATTTTCGTAAATAATGAATTTAAGTCCTGAAATTTTACATGTGGAGCCTTTGAGAATATCATATTAAACCTCATTACTTTGAACTCTACTTAATAATTGATAAACTTAGTTTCAATTTAGAAATTTTAATAGTCTGTGAAACTTTATATTTTAAACTCCAGATAATTTGGGCACGGGAGTGGGCTGAAAACTGGGAAAAAAATGATATCCAGATATGGACCCAATAAAACCGCAAAAAAACTACTTGAACAGTTTTAAATGAATTAGAAATTTATTTTAACAGTTTTCAACAAAATTAATTATATATCTGTGTTTGCTGTGCAAAGGGTGTTAAGTCCAAAATGGGCTAAAATGAGTTATCAAACCAGGCATGTTTGAAAAATCAAGGGATACTGCAGGGTCCAGAAAGCTAAGTCCAATTCCATTCCTAAATATTTTTATTCATCAGGGGAAATTTGAGATATGTGAAACAAAACACAAACATGTTAGTGTTAAAGGGGTTATGTCCCAATAAAGGACTTAACACTCTTTACTCTCAACAAAAATAAAATTGGAAAAATTTACATTAAACAAATTAAAAATTAGACTTAAAAAAAAACTGACTTTACAAAAGCCGTTTTTTTTCAATCCCGTTTTTCTCAAAACTACGATTTTGGACTTCACACTCTTTACATAGCAAACACAGATATATGGTAAGTATGTCTAATATGAGACCCAGCTTATAGGACGTATAAAGTGTTGCCGCCTGGCGACTGGAGCGTAAAACTGTAGTCTATTGCATCATTCGTAATCGGTGAGTCAGTCGAGTGTTTGCAAGCGCACACAAAGGTGCAGTATTTTTTTACCTGAATGTGTGCTCGTCGACTTTTTTGCATCACCATTTTCATTGGCTGTTTTCACCTTTAAGGTAAGACTCTTATTAAAATTGTTAGTATTGGATAGGTAGCTATAAATGTGGAGTGCAAACACGCCTGTTTGTTTTTAAGCTAACGGATATCCTAACCGAAAAAATTCATTGGTGTGTTCAACAACATGGTCGTGCCCAATATGAGACCCCAAAGCATGCCTAATATGAGATAGGGTCTCATATTAGGCATTTTAGTTTTAACTGTCACGGCCTTGTTTCCTCTGAAGCTGCAGATGCAATGACGCCCGGGCGAAATCCACTACCATGTAGCAGTAGTGACAATGTGGAAGGTATTGATCAAACAACAAGTTCAAACCAGTTCTTAGTGATTCCTGAAGAAATAAATCCGTTGCCTACGTTACCTGAGAAAAACACCTCAAAACCAAGTAGGGTCCGTAAAGCCGATATTATCACCTCATCGCCCTATAAAAATAAATTGATTGATAATATTAATAAAAGATCTGCAGAATATTTGAAAAAGAACTTTGTTTACTACAAGAAAAAAAAGAATAGACATAAAAGATAAGAAATCAAAGGAAAAAGAAGGAAAAGGAGATTAAGATAAAAATGAAAAGTATAAGGAAACAATAAAGGTAAAAAGAAAAGGCAAAGGGGTCCCTACAGGAAAGGGGAAAATTAAGGATGGATGAAAATGCAACACTAGTTAAAAAACAGAGAATGAATAAGCCTAATTATAGCTATTATGATCTCAGCTCATTTGAAGATGATGAAAAACTTTCTCTCCATGACAGCAGTGATGATAGTATTGATGAAAACGACGCTGACTGCCTTTTGTGTGGTTGTTTATTTTCAGAAGATAAACGGGGAGAGCAGTGGCATCAATGTAAAAGGTGTTTCAGGTGGGCCCATGAAGATTGTGGAGTTGACGAACTTTTTATTTGTAAACAATGTGAAAAGTTTGAATCTAAAAACAAAAAGTAAACAAAACCTGTAGTGTAAACCAACTAATTTGATTAAAATGTCACTTTTCTTTTTCACCTATTAGTTTATATAAGTAACTGTTATCTAATCATTGTGTACAGTTTTGTTTTTCCGAACTTTTCAGTAATTCAAATTCATATTTAGAGTTGTAGAATGGGGGTCTCATATTAGAACTACTTTTTTCAGACCCCAAAAATGAAACACTTGTGTTTATAATTTCATACAAGAAAATTGTAAGGTTATTTTCAATTTTCTGTCATTATTATATGTAGTAAAATATATGCATTAAAAGGATATCAAGTTGGTACTATAATCCCTCACTTACTTTCCTAGTTATACAGTACAAATCGTTTATAAGAACATCCAGGGGACTTTAAAAACTGGATCTTATAATCGATAGTTTTTATATCCGATAGATAACTTAAAACTGCTGGAAATACCAAATTCATTGTCACATAATTTCTATTTACACCTGAAACATGACGTTCGAATAATGATTAAAAGGTTCAAGTTCAATCAAGGAAAAACACACCGCTCATTTTCATACAAGTATGTATTTTTGAACTTTTTCAAATACATAGTTCTAAACACGTTAAAAAGAAAAAGGAATAAAATTATGTAGCTATTATGAATGTACATACATAATGCAATATTTTGTTTTTACACGTTTATTCATTTTCTGAAAAATAGTCAGTAATATTTTTTTTTTTTTTTTGTAAATAAAAATAATTTTTGGTTATCGCGACAAGTTAGCGACAGCTTCTTTTTATCACATCCTTCACAAAATCGTCATTGCTATCTAAAAATTTATTTAAAGTATTGATTGCTGAAAACATTTCTTTTAAACCCGGACAAGGAAACTCGTTCACAAGGTCTTCTGAACTGGCACTGTCGCAAATATCATCATCTCTGCCAGAAATCTCTGCATTTACGCCTGCAACAATATCTTCACCCGTTAAATTCCCATGAGTTGCAAGAGCCAAATCTATGTCTTCATATTCCTGAAGTGAAGCTTGTTCAATTGGCAAATCTCGAACCCAGTCTTGAAGCGTTTCATCTCTAGCGTCTTGAGTTTAAAAAATGGGAGGATTTTCAACCCTAAGAAAACAAACATGAAGGAAACAATTCGAATTTTTAAAAAAAAATGAAGATTGAAGATTTCATGGTCTTCATAACCTTTTCTTAACGTAGTCTAAACGGTTTTAAGCCAGCTATCAGAAACTCGTGGTGGCACGGCGGCCAGGTGATGGGCGAATCGCTAGCACGCTGGCATTCGGTTCAGATCCTGTGGGTTCGAGTCCCACTGTTGGCATGACTGTTTGTAGCCGTTCGGAATCGGCTTTAAACTGTAGGTCCTGGTCTAATTAGCCCTCGTGTAGCAAAAAGTTGACCATAGCGCTCCAAACCAAACCAAACTAAGCCTGGTGGCACGGCCTTCGATTCTCCACTGATTCTTCCGAACACAATGGAATGCGTCTCCCGAAATTTCTGGATCCACGAAGTTGAACAAACGAAATCATGTTTTTTAAAGAGCTTCGCAAATTCATTTGTTTTCGCTAACAGAATCGGTCCGATAAGGGGAATGTTGGCACTCCTTTGAATCTTAAACCAATGCAAAAGGGCTTCTTCTATGTCAGCATGTGGACTTTTTTCGAAGTTTCTTAATTTTAGTCTGTTTTTTAAGATAAAAAATGGATAAAATAGTTGAAGAACAACGTGCTGCTATTTCCCAATTAACATGTTCTTATAAGCGATTTATTTTTCCAGAAACAAATCAATTTTAAGTCACTAAAAGCGATAAGTTCTTATTAATGATGTTATTATAACCGGATTTTATATCCACCATTACACATGAGAATTGGCCGGGAACTAATAATTCTGTTCTTTTAAGCAATATGTTTTTATAACCGGTGTTATTATAAACAGCTTTTACTGTATATGAAAATAAAAAGCGGTCTCATATTCGGCATACTTACCCTATCTAGCTTTATATTGACCCATATAATTTTTTTTTCTTTTGGGAAAAGTTTTCTGCATTACTTTGTTTAAGAGTGATGTTGACACTATTTTGGACAATTTCTATGTTATTTCTAACCTTCTTCTATTGTGATTCACGGAAAATCCTTTAATTAGATAATCCATCTTTGGGAATCGTGACTTTAGTATAACACTAAAACTCTTAAGTTTCTTTGTAATTCGGTGTAATAAAAACGACGCAGAATAGCTCGTTTTTATGAGTGCGGTACTTTTGATCCAAGATAGAGAAGATACTAAAGTTTCATTTTAATTAGATCTTGGGTCACCATGTATTATTAATAACATTAAAGATATTTTTTAATTATTACATTTATATGAACAACAGTGACGTTATTTCAAATTTACTTTTTGATACTTGCGGATTAAAAGTAATTTACGGGTCATTTACGGGTTAGATACTTAAGTTTCCTTTAAAGTAGATCTTGGGTCCCCATGTATTATTTATAACATTAAAGAGTGTTTTTTTATTATTGTATTCAGGTGGGATTATTTCAAATTTGATTTTTGTCATTTACGAGTAAAGGGGGTCCACGAAACAAAATTCTTCAAATTTTCAAAAAAAATTATTATATTAAAAATTTCTGTGTTCTTTGCTGCTTAAAATTACGTTTGAATCATGTTTATATCTTAATTGGAACAAGAGAAATTAATTTTTTTTTTTGCAACATTCTAATAGCAGCCAATCGGTGTTTAAACCTGTAAGTACGTTTTTCTGCATGATGGGTTTTTTTCCCCATTTCTGGTCTTTAAATTGTTATAAGTCAAGAACCATTAAAGAGAAATGGTTCAAACTTGGAACATGTCTTTTTCAATTATTTTACTTTAATTTTAATTAAAAAAAATTTGAAAAAATATTTACTTTTGAAAATATGATTTTTTAAAAATAAGTTACATAATTTTTTTACTCTAAATATTTAAAAGTTTTTAAAAATTAATATAAAAAAATGCTGATTTAAAATTAAAACTTATATATTTCTGTTTAATTAAATGAAAAAATTTTGAAATTCAACTAATAATATTTCGAGTTATAACGATTTTAAATTACCCCACTTTAAAAAAGAATTAAATTTTAAAATTTCTTAAAAACTTTTTGAGAAGTTTTATGGTGTGATTTTGCTTATAAATTATATGGTTAACTATTACAAAAAAATTCAAAATTTTAACTCAATAGATAAAGATTTTTTTTAAATGTGTCCCGGACCCCTTAAAAAGAAATGTTTTGTCTACGGCAAAATTATTTTATTTTCTGGAAAAAATACCAATTCATTAACGAGGCTGTAAGTTGAAGAAAATGAAAAGAAACTGTTCGAATATAATAGCGGATCGGCAAATCAACCATTTTCATCAAGAGTCTTCTCAAAACTATTCCGCGTCCATGGTTTTTTAATAATCCTTGTCCTTGACTTATAAAAAAGCTTCTGACGTATTCTCACACATTTTGAAACTCAACTACCTTTAGCATCTTTGTAATCCACCCTTGGGTTATTATAAGGTACCTTAGTTTAGGAGGGAACCTTTTACATTACAGTAACTTTTTCCCCCTCATACTTAACAACTAGGCGATCCTAACTTGAATCCCTGCTTGTCCGAACAGCATACTTAGCATGGCCCCACTGGGGGTCACATATCTATTATTCCTTATATAGAGGTTACTCCTTATACAGAGGTTTATAATAATCCATGTTGTTGACTTATAAAGAAGAATTCTCTCAAACTTCTCACACATTTTGAAACACAACTACCTTGGGCCTCTCTGTAAGCCACTCTTGGGTTATAAGGTACCTTAGTTTAGGAGGGACCGTCTACATTACAGTAACTTTTTCTCCTTCATACTTAACAACGAGGCGATCCTAACTTGAATCCCTGCTTGTCCGAACAGCATAACTTAGCATGGCCCCCACCGGTGGGTCACATGTCTATCACTCCTTATACAGAGGTTCTCTACGCATCGATATATATAAACAGACTTTGTGTTCTGGAAGTATTAAAAGGCGACAAACTTGTCAATTTCTATTGCCAAGTATCATGCGAATTCTATCCAAGTAAATATTTTACACTTTATCATTCACGCAGTCCGTTTGTACGAAATTAAAAAAAAAGTTTTGCTATGATACGTATATTAAGGCTGCTATGTACTAACCTTATTGGATTCGCTTATCTCAGTGTTAACCTATGGAGAAAATGTGTCCAAAGATTTAAAGATTTTTTTAACTGTACTCCGTAATAGAGAAAGAAATTTTACACCTGGGGGCATTTTCCGTTTAAACAAAAAATGCAAATAACATTTTAAGGGGGGAGTACACCTTTGCACCCGCAAAAATACACTGATTGTACTACCAAGCTTAACGTGTTGTCAAACAGTTAATTTGTCATTAATTTAAACCTTTTTTTAGGGTGAATTGTACATAGCTTTATCTATTAGAAAACAAAAGCAGAATTTTGGGGAGATTATTAGAAATTATTTTATGTAAAAAAAAAATAATTAATGTTTTATGAAAAATGAATCTTAGGTCAATGCATGGTGCGCAGATTTTTTTAAAAACTATAAGAGATATATATTAAATTATTTGTAGATATTCTATCCTTAGGCTATACTTTAATCTACACCTCAAATAATTACCATATTTCACATAAAATTTTTTTTTCAGGCAAATATATTGTAATGTACAAAAAATATCATAATTTAAAAAAAAACATTTCTGTAAAAAAATTTGTAATATGTACTTACTTAAATTTAGGTAGAAATTGTAATAAGATACAAGATATAGATGCATACAAAATTTTAGCAATTTGTAACGATTAGTTTTGAAGAAATAGTGCGCTCAAGTTTGAAAATAACAGTTTTCAGAAAAAGCCATGTAAAGTTTAAATTTTCAATGAATTTCTTCACTATTAGCTTTATACATTTGGCCATAAAAGCTGTTCTAATTGTACTATCGACTTAATTTTTTTCCCAAAAGATACCTTATATTCCATTTTTCAAAATTAAATCATAATAAAAAATTGAGTTTTTTGAAAGTTTTACGGTGTACTCCCCTCTTAAATTTTAAATTATTAGGGGAAAAAATCTGGTATAGTGTGTTTTAAACGCTCACAAATTTCTTTGGTGGACGAAATTTATAAAATGAATCCTGCTGCAAGAATGCAGAAAAGTTCAAGCTATCTGAAAATACCATTTTCATTGCATAATCAGCATTTATGTAACTTAGGTCCATAGGTTAACATTTCCATAGGTTTTCCATAGGTGAGCGAATCCAATAGGGTTAGTTCACAGCAGCCTTAAATATTATACACATATTAAATATTTTACTCGTATATTAAATATGATAGAAAGCTATTTGTGTACCAGCTATATTATGCAACAGTTTTTATAAAAAATTGCAAATTCTGATGCCATTAAATCACCTATCATCAAAAACATTTAAAACTTTTTTTTTACCGTACATTCATTTGAGGTCACTCTTATCTGACCAAGGACAGACTATTAGAGAGGCAATGTTTAATGAGAAATAATAACATCGTGAAACAGAAAGTGTTTTTTCAAGGAACTCATTTACATAAGTGTGTTCGAAGAGGAGCTTTCTATTGGACGTCTTTCTACTTAGTTCAGTGGCAATGGCAAGGGATGAACAGGAAAAGAGGATCCCACCAACGGCAAAATTTGCGTTGACCTTAACCATGTTGCAAACTAATAATTAGACTATCGATCGAACGGCCATTAACGATCGGAATTTGTTAATAACATATACTTAGTTACAGCAAGTTTCTGAAGAGTTCTTCTTACGCTTTTATAAGGCACGTATTAACTTAAAATAAATCCAAGATCGCTTTTAGTAGAAAAAAAACACAATTTATCTTTTTTTTTAGTGTTTGATAAAATTATAGATATGCCATCTACATATTACACCAATATCAATGGGTAATAACTCAATAAACAGCGGTTTAACGTTATGTTTGTTTAGGGAAACAGTTTCATCTTCATAAAGAAAAAAATAATAAAAGACGCGGTTTTCGCTTTCATGCAGGTATGTAATTTAAACCAGATATTTCCTCTTCTTTATATATATATTTTATATATTTTTTCTCTTCTTTATATACCATCAGATACCCGCAGTCAAGGTTAAATAACGGTTATTAAGCTGCAATAGACTTAGTTTATCAGTTCAGGATTACTTTATACACATATTCGTACGTAAAGACCATTAAGAAGATAGGAATAATTTGAGGGTACGTGTGTGTGCGCAAGTAATTTATGAAATATTAATTGAACAAAGTAGTAATTTGCCAGGATACAAGGATTTAATACGAAACTGACTTTTATTAGATTAAACTGCCTCTTAAAGCTGCTGTGTTCTAACCCTATTGGATTCACTCACCTCAATGTTAACCAATGGGGACAATTTGTCTACTACTCGCAGCTACGTAAATGCTGATAATCCAATAAAATGGTATTTTCAGATAGCCTGAACTTTTCTGCACATTGCAACAGGATTCATTTTATAAATTATTCCACCAAAGGGATTAATTAGCGTTTAAATCACACTATACTAGATATTTTTCATGAATAATTTAAAATTTAAAATATTATTCGCATTTTTTTAAAATAAAAAACGCCCCAATGTGTAAAATTTCTTTCTCTGTTACGGAGTAAATTAAAAAAAATCTTAAAATTCCAGTCGGCAATACTTGGACAAATTTTCTCCATAGGTTAACATTGAGGTGAGCGAATCCGGTTAGTACACAGAAGCCTTAACCTATGGAGAAAATTTCTCTACTATTTACAGCGACATAAATTCTGATAACCAAATAAAAAGGGTATTTTCAGGTAGCTTGAACTTTTCTGCATCTTGCAACAGGATTCATTTTTAAAATTTCGTTCACCAAAGGAATTAATCAGCGTTTAAATCACACTATACCTGATATTTTCCATGAATAATTTAAAGTTAAAAAATATTATTTGCATCTTTTTTAAAACGAAAAATGCCCCAAGGTGTAATATTTCTTTCTCTATTACGGAGTACAATTTTTTTGAAAAAAAATCTTTAAATCCAAGTGGACAATCCTTGGACAAATTTTTTCCATAGGGTAACATTAAGGCGAGCGAATCCAATAGGGTTAGTACACAGCAGCTTAAAGGTATTCTTGAAAGTTTCACTTGGAAAATAATCAAATTTCTGTCATACTTTTCTAAAATATTTAAAAAAAATTGTTTACTTCTACACTGCACGCATGCAAATTTAAACTTCAGTCGATAGTACAATGAATTAAAAACTAAAATATTTCTTAAGCGAGTCTGGGACACAAATTTTAAACAAGGGCATTTTTTATTTGTTGTTGTTGTTGCTGCTAATGCTCCCTGGCCAGTAGTTTCAGACCAGGTTCATATTAGCTTTGCGAGATGAGGAGTGCGGCTCCCGCTTACAATTGAACCACAAGGGTCGGAGTTCAATTTGGCTAGGTGCCACCACAATTTTGATCAAGCACCTCCCGTGGGGATATATAAAGCGAGATCGTAACCTCTCCCATCCTCTGTGATATCATAGAGGGACTTTCGGGTTTACGGATTTAACGTGCTCATATCCTTCCTAGATACGAATAATTCTTTTACATTTCTTCATAGGATAGGTTTTTAAATAATTTTTCATCAGTATTTTTTAAAAGATTATATAATTTTTGATTACTTCCAAGGAAAAGGATGCCATTTTTCACAGAAATTTTTGCGTCGAGGAAAATGTCTTCTGATTTTTCATTCTAAATCAAAAATACCGAAGGTATGCCGCTTATCGGGATTCGAACCGAGCACCTTCGGCACTGAAAGCGACACGCTACCACTTCGGGCCAACATTTTTTTCTCATCTTAAACGTAAGATCACAGAGTGTTTAGAATCAAATACGTAGGATGGAACTTTAATAGTAGCAACTAGGTATGTACAAAGTCTACAGAAGAGATACAGGGATGATACTTTTTTAACCATTCAAAGTAGTAACCAGCGTTGTTAAGCACCCGTTGCTAACGTCCTGGAAGCTGCAGGATGCCGTTGGCAGCACCTGATTTGTTGATCCTTCGAATGGAGTGGTCTACAGCCTGCAGAATCTCTGGTGGAATCCACGGAGCGTTCCTTTATCTTGGGGATGAGATCAAAGTGACAGAGACTTAAGTCCGGGGAATATGGGAGACTGTAGAGCACTTCCCAGCCCCAGAGAACAAACACATTAGCCACAGTGTGCGTACAAGCATTTTCCTTCCATCATTACGATGCAACAAATTATTTTGTACCATAGACCAGTAACTAAAACATGGCTGTGTTCATCCTGTCACTGTGCAGGCGTATGATGTTTGTGGGCAGAGCTCATTCGCTCTGAGGTAAGGCAGGTATGTGACGTACGCGTGGTATAAGCTGCTATCATGGGTTCTGCTGCGTAGGGCTCTACAACAGTGTTGCCACTATTAAAGTTCCATTGTTCGTAACACAAATCACCTGTTTTTACGATAATGATATTGCCAGATACAATATTTGTATGCTGTACTGTCTATACGCATGTACTTCCAAGTACATTTATCTCGGAAGGGAATTCTTCGTGATTTGTCATTTTTAAAAGTATATATATCTGAAATTGCATTTAAAATTTCGTTATGAAATTTCCTAGAGCGTTCCTTTGTACTATTTTCAAATCACAGCCTTAGGAATTTTGATTAAGAATTAAAAGTCAGAAAATATTTTCAATTAACTGCTTTCGGGATTTTTGATTAAGAATGAAAAATCAGAAAATATTTTCAATCAACTGCCTGCGGGATCAAGAATAAAAAATCAGAAAATATTTTACTCGAAGCAAAACTTTCTGTGAAAAATGACATCCTTTCCCTTGAAAATAATTAAAAATTTTATAATTTTTTTTCTAAATACCAATGAAAAATTATTTTAAAACCTATCCTATGAAGAAATGTAAAAGAATTATGCAAAGCAACTAGTGGATCAGCAGATATAACCGAAAGCTATATAGTTTTAATTTTATAAACAACTTCAAATTCAAGTATTTTTCACACGTATAAAGATATAAACACACATTTGAGGAAAAATACTGTACAAAATGCAGACAAAAGAAAAAAATATGATTTTGTTTCTTGGACAACCCTTTAAACCTGTAGATCTTGTTGCTTCATAAAATTTAAACAGTGATCATACCATACATAACACAGAACAATTATTTTAGCATCACGCCTGAGGTATGAGATCTAGATTTTTAGAAGTTACCTAGAATACCTAGATTTTTAGAAATTTTTTAGTAGTTAATCATCCCGTCATCCGTGGGGGTCAGATATAAATCAGATGTTACGAATACTTTAAATCTGATTTCAATACTATTGAAATAAAAGGTCATTTCATGATTTTCATCATCATGAACCATTTTTTTTTTCTGTATTGAATTCAAACAAGATAAGCTTTTATATTGAACAGACTGCATAAGAATGACTAAAAATTAAAAGTTCTTCCTTGGATGAGATAACATTACAAAGTAAACGCTATATTTCAAAAAAAAAGTTCCGCTTTCAGCAAACAGATGGCAGCAGCTGAATCTGAAATGAACCCATCATTTTATGTCGAAAAATAAAAATGAACATACTACGAAATATGTTAAAAATATTTTTAACCTGGTAATGGCTAGATTTTAAAGAAACTCGTTTATTCTATTTCTATTAAGATAAACGTTATTTATAATTTTATATATGGCCCAGATTTTGCAGGTCTTAATAAAAATGAAATCGGAGTTTTGTTGTGTTGAATTACTGGCACACAACCTCAGTTTTAGAACACAAATTCAATTTATACCGATTATGTGATTTCAGAAATTAAGATATCTCGGGTTTAATTCTCAGTACATAAGATTGTAAACACCCTTATAAGCGAACTATGTCGCTATGGTTCGGATATTCGAGAAGTAACATTTTAAAACATTTATAATTGCATTTAAAGACATGCATTAAATTCTGTTTTATGCACGAATAAAAACATGCACGGAACGGGAAATCAAAATTTAAGCGAAAGTGGCCAGTGGCTGTCCACACCGATGATTAATGGCTCTCAGATTTGTTATACAGATTTGAATGGTACATAGTCACGAGACAATTGCAATTTTTCCTTATCAGTGTCAGAACGTTTAGCATAAGCCACCAAATTCGACTGCAGCTATCAAGCGAGCTTAAACATGAAACCTGATGGATTATGCCTGTCCCAATGCTTCAGACTGATATCATCAAGTAGAGAGAAAAAATATCTTTTCCTTGATGCTTGCGACGATACGATTGGAACCGATGATTTTCAGCTTAAGATTCTATCTAGCTTCTAGATCATAGGTCCTACCTATGTAGATGGTAGAGCTTAAGATCATATCTAGGATTAAAAAGAGAGGGGGAAAAGCTTAAGGATCCAACGCGCGATCGTCATAAGTGGATGGCACGCACAAGGATTTTGGTGCGCGTGCTATTTTTAGATTATTGATTTATTTTTGAATTATAGAACATGTCCACGGGACGTATGATGTTACACCATTCCCACGGGGAAATTTCAGAGCAAAGTATGGCCTTTCACTGATTTTTAAAACATGATCAACCTAAGAAATCAAAAATGAAAGTTACATACTTTGATCAAGTAAATAGTTCAGCAAGTTTACAACTTTATGGTCTGTTTAAGCAAGCTGGGAACATCGAATCAAGGTAAATGTCTTGAAAACACGACCGCGCGTAGGCATTGCGCTCGTAGTCATACCGTCTTGGTCGTGATTTATAAGAAATATATATATATATATATGTGTGTGTGTGTATTGTTATTTTGTTTATTTATTATTTGTGTGTTTAATGTTTTAGTTTAAATGATAAAATAAAATACTGGATCGAGGCAATACAAAATATTGTCGACCAATGCTGTTTTTACTTTTTCATTGCCTGTGAGTCTTAAATGCAACATTAATAAACCACGAGACTTAAATAATAAATCGATGCCACGAGACTTAAATACATGTTAAGTTTTGTGGAAGTTGATAGTTACTCATGATTTTCTATCAAATCATGACTTCTATCATGATATTTCAGACGAAAAACGAAAAAAAAAATGTTTGCACTCAGCAGCTATCCTTGATTATGTCAGGGTTTGGTCCAAACAATTGTTCTTCAGGTTTAGATTGCGACGTAACCAAATAAAGTGCGGCCAATCATTTTGTGCTTCTGAGGTGAAAAATCATTGCCCTTTGTCTAAATTAGGAACTTTTGATCATGGTACCCACACCTCGATTTATGCATTGGAATCTTTCAACTACTTTAAAGTTTACATAACGAGAATCTGTTGACGTACTCCGCGTTCCACGCCGTGTGCTTCGGCTCAGTTCCGGAGTAAGGCTTGCTTGTCACCTAGAGAAAGTCAGTCTTGTGGAACAGGAACCCCCTTTTGAGAGGAAAGCTGTGAAAATACCACCGTCCATCGCCGGGGTCATCATCTATATAAAAAAAAATTATCTCTGTGTCTGTGTATTTATTTTTGAACATTGTCTTCTCTCTCTTCATATATACTCCGAACTGGGGACCTTGTATTGATACCCCAAGGAAATAAACAACAACACCAGAATCTGTTCATAAGTGCAAGTTTTGAGAAAAGTGTGAAATAATTCAGTTTAAAATGGCATTATTTGCAAAAACTCTTTATAAGTATTGCCGACTTAGATTTAAAGATTAAAAAAAAATTGCACTCCGTAATAGAGAAAGAAATTTTACACCTTTGGGCATTCTTTTAAAAGCAAATATTTTAAAATTTAAATTATTCGAGGAAAAAAATCTGGTATAGTGTGTTTTAAACGCTGATAAATTCCTTTGATGGACGAAATTTATAAAATGAATCTTGTAGTAAGGTGCAAAAAAGTTCAGGCTATCTGAAAATACCATTTTTATTTGAATATTAGCATTTAAATAGCTATAAATAGTACACAAATTTTCTCCATAGGTAAACACTGAGGTGAGCGAATCCAATAGAGTTAGTACACTGCAGCCTTAAGGTACAGTAAGAGAGTTTCGAGCGGGGAACAGTTAAAAGTGAAATAAATTTGAAATTCGGAGATATAAAAAATCGAATTCAGGAATTAAACTTTATACATAGAAAATTACCTTTCTTTGAAACTATATTACCTGCCATGTATCATGAGGATGTGAGTCTTTCTAAGCTTACCCATAGTTTTTTATCAGTCAGTTCTTTTTCTTTTCCGTCGTTCCTGGCTTGCATATGATTCACGTTGTTTTCACTGCAATACTACGATAAGTGCCGACAGTACTTTCCGTATCATTAACATGGAAAATCTAGGTGATATCTTCTGTATCAAATATCACCCGTCTCCCGTATGTTTTTTAAACTTTCACTGTTGAATGATGAATGTTTTTCAAACATTCAGCCGTTATTCCGTATCAGCTTTCAATTATTTAACAGACGTATTTATCATTTAACCATGTGACAATTTGCAGTACCATGTTCGCACAAGCGGGGAAAAATTTCAGTATCGTATCAAAGTATTATATTTTAATACGCTGATATAACATTGTCATGATGATCTCGAAAGTCGGCCCTTTACTGAAACAACAGGCAAATGATACATCGCACCTCTGCTAGAAGAGTGTTATATTTCAAAATAGCCATATTTTCAGGAAGATCTAAGGAATAAATGAAATGGCTCTTCCTGAAAATATGGCTATTTTGAGATGTAACACTCTTCTAGCAGAGGTGCGATGTATCATTTGCTTGTTGTTTCAGTAAAGGGCCGACTATCCAGATCATCATGACAATGTTATATCAGCGTATTGAAATATAATACTTTGATACGATACTGAAAATTTTCCCCGCTTGTGCAAACATGGTACTGCAAATTGTCACATGGTTAAATGATAAATACGTCTGTTAAATAATTGAAAGCTGATACGGAATAATGGCTGAATGTTTGAAAAACATTCATCATTCAACAGTGAAAGTTTAAAAAACATACGGGACACGGGTGATATTTGATACAGAAGATATCACCTAGATTTTCAGACATTTTTTTTTATAAAAAGAACAACGCAGTTTTTTTAAACAAAGATGCTTCTGTACTCAGCTGTTAGGAGATCATTAAGGTGATAGAATCTTGATGAAACTATATTCTTAAGCGAGTTTTTCAGCATTTCCATTAAACAATGATTAGTAACACCTAGCAACAATACCACTAGCAGAATTAAATTTGTCCTCCAGGCTATTCAGGAAATCACGATTTATTCTGAACGATGGAACATAATTAACACATGCGAATCATTCATTATTTAATACTAACTGTAAGATATTCCCGGAAGTGAAATAACCCTTCCTTGTCGACATGCAAGCGCATAAAAACGGAGCTACTAATCAACTTACATCTTGCAAGTAAAACTCAGTTCCTCGATAGTAATTGTCATATACTATTATTCAAACAATTAAAACTTCTTCAAACTAATGATTACGAGCATTTTAAATAACTCAGGTAACGAAAGAAAACGCTAACTATGTCACAGTACTGGCGTCACGCCACTCGGGAACCTTTATGGAAATAAGATTTGCCGCTCACACAAAAGGAGTAAAAAGCTAATGAATAAGCGTCTGACAAACGATGTTAGAAACGAAAGTGACCACAGATAAGTCAGGCGGGATTATGAGCAGGTGACAGATCCAGATGTCTGCGGCGATAGGCGTGACAGGCTCCAGCGTGAAATTCCAAAGCTGGTGTAATTGATTTTGTGGCTAATCCCACATAATGGGTTGCGCAGTTAAAGAGAGTGGTTATGCTTTTTGCCTTTTGAACTTTTTATCATGGGCGGGACTCCGAAATTCGATACGTAACGGTCAGGAAATATGCCAAATACTTTCGATGTTCCTTGACATGAAATGTACGTGAAAGGCCTGGGCATTACTCACGAGACATATTTTTCTTTAACAATGCCATTAAGCTAGGAGTCTTCAACCTTTTAGTGCCGAGTGCCACATCAATGAATTTGTGAGCTTATGATAGCCACATTTCAACCCAATGAATTGCTGAAAGCTATGTGCTTTGTACTGTTCTGTGTCAACATACTTTCTACTTCACGAAGCAGGAAGTGACCACAGTGGAAGCTTATTTTCAAAAATTTTACAATTTATTGTGAATTTAGTGTTCATGCTGCAGAATGACTGCATGGTTTTACAGTTTTTAGGAGAAATTTATATTTTTCTTTTCAATTTCACGAAAGTAATGTAATCAGGCGTAATCCCTATTTTGCGAAGTGTCTTTTTTTTTCCAGATACAGGTTTTCAGTTTATTTTATCTCGTTCATAAAAGTACTATACATTTAATATGAGTTCTAGTTTAGAATATCTCTTGTTTGTTTTCGTCCCCAGAAAAAAAAGCAGAAGATATTGTAGAGATACTAGGGCGGTCTTCGGAGCGAGGTCTGCGGGTTCGAATACCGCCGTAGGCATGAGTGTGCAGAACCCTTCAGAATAGGATTTAAACTGTGCATGCATGCCAGTTTAGCACTCGTGCTTCAAAAATGACCATCGCATTCTAAGCCAATCAGCCAAAAATTCAACCATGAGGAAAAAAAAGCTGGGTTGAAAAACGTTGCCGAAATATGCCACGAACCCCCAAAATAAGAGTACTATCAGATCAAGGGAGAAATATGTAGTGTGAAAACTTATCACTCTTTCCATTTTCTCTACAGCAAGAGGTCTTTCTTCCCATTGCGTTTTTATTCTGCTGGTAATTTGTCTTTTTTTAGAGATTTTAAATTATGCTTAAAACAACGCAATTGGCTTCAGGGGGCTAGTGAAATACCATCACCAGTGGCCCATCGGATCTAGTTTGAGGATCTCTGCTTTAAACGGTAATTTACTATGCTACCATCAACAGCAGTGGCAGTGGGTTAAACGAAACAAGGTATTTAGTAAAACTCAGTGTTATGAGTTGAAGTTAACGGTGTCTTAAATCCTACAGGAAAGGCACTTAGCCCCGAGCTAGCAGGTGTAACCCTTTATCAAGCGGAAGCTTTAGTTGTGATTGTCTGACATGACAAATCACAAAGGCGAAGAATTTTGTGCTCTTTGAAACGAGATATAAAGATAACAAACGGCTATTGTCGTTGTTTGCCAATGAGGGACACTTGTCACTGAAGACATTCGGGCATAATTCGAGAGAATCATTGGTTGCTTTCAATGAAGGCGCCGTATAAGGGAACCAACCCAACCCCTGGTGCCACTTCAATTTTGACTGAGCACCCCCCAGGGGTGACATCCGGGGGATCGTACCTTCTCCCACATTTGCTGACATCATAGAAGGACTTTGGACGATTTTAATGTGTCCATATTCGGCCTAGACAACATGGTATTTAATGGCGTTCGTCGGGATTCCAACCGAGCATCCCCATCCTAATATAAGCCCAGGCTACCTTTGGCCCACGATGAAAAACTCGACAAGGCATTCCCCGCACGTATGTGTATATTTAGAGAACGACTCGAGAAAGGGTAAGGGGAAAATATTTATGAACCATCTTTGAAATGAAAGAATAGACATTACGAAATGAAAAAGTTAAATCATCAGGGATAATAGCTAAAATGCTGAAGATAACCTACAATTGTTTTGAGAACTGAAACTAAGGGTCTGTTCACATAGGATCCGTCAGCATTAGCGTTAGTCGTAATGAAATATATTTAGCTAATTACAAACCTCCAAACGATTAGCAACGAAATTGTTAAGGCTTGTGATTGGTTTAAAATATGTCAATATGAGTAACCCTGACGCTGACGGATTCTGACCAAGACGCTGACGGATTTTGTGGGAACAGACCCATAGACTTGAACAAAAACGGCATTAGCTTAATTATTAGCTAGATAAAATTAAAGAAAATAGTGAAAGCGAGAACAACTGATTTAAGAGCAAGTTTTTTTATGTAGGTGATAAAGATGTGACACAAAGGTCATTCACTGATCAAGTATGAAGCCCTATTAAAAATGGCCTTTGTGTTTTTTTGGCGTGAGTCAATCGCTTCTAATCTTGAGCGTGAGGAATAGTTTCACCTGTAAGCCTGAAACTAGTTTCCACTCCAATAGTTTTATTTTTGATTTAAGAAGTTTTTAAATTCAACCCGCTGCTCAGATTAAAAAAACCTGTAATTTGTGAGTATTAATCAATAAAAATATAGGAGTAATGAAAAAAATTGGATTATTTTCAGCTGTTTACCAAATATAATGTATCACGATTGAAAAGAACGCTTATGTCTGTAATGAGAAATGAGAAATAATTATTGCCTTCACAAGCAGTTTGAAGTAACATGGCGAAAAATGTAAAAATATATTCTTTAATCATCCTTAATCTGTTTGGGATAAGAATTGCATTGAAAGTTAAGTTCATACCATAAGCAATATTCACTGAACATTAATCAGAGCGTTAATGCACCCTACAAGTTGACATCTTAAATACCCCTGTTAAGATATAGGGATTTTCTTCAGAAAATTTTCTTTACATACTTGCAATGCCTATTTTTGGCTTACGTTTTTATGCATGTGAAAGAAAAGGCTTATATAAAGTGCGCTTATAGATAAACTGCTTAAATAAAGGGCTTAAATAAGATTTATAAATTGACTTTAATTACAAAAATTTTAATGACTTATCGTGAGAGAGTAGTATACAAGTGGATTTATAGATGTGCGACTTCAGAAAGAAAGCATACCAGCAAGCAGCGTAGGTCCAGTATTAGGGATTATAGGGGCCTGGTCGCACACATAATTTTAAGCTCTTTTTTGCCAAAATATTTTTATTTTGCTGTGAGGAAACTGCATAAAAATTATAAAGCTTTAAACAAAAAACATCTACAGTTTACCACTTCTCTATTATTTAAACATGTTTTTTTTAAATTTCCAATGGCAAGCAATAAACAAAAAAGATAAAAAAGTACGACAAGAAAACAAACAACAAGATAAAAAGTAAAACGAAGAAGGCAACAGAACGTATTAATTTCTCAATGCTCGTCCCTTACAATACCGACTACAGAGATACCGAGACGACAGTGCCTCACATGTCTGTAGGTGGGAAATGCCTATAACTTGTGGTTTTTCAGAATAGAGCAGAAAGGACTCTATAGAATTTTCCAATGTCTCAGCTGTTTAGCTAAGCAGTCATGACCAGTTATTATTTAAGCATGTAATTTTCTATAACTTACTGACCTTCTTTATTTTCTCGGTTAAAAGAGAAAGCGAACGATGAGTTCATAAAAAGAGCCCACTTGTGCAGCTAATGGATGATAATACATTCATAAATCACTTGCGTTGAAAAGACTAGAATTTCCCGGCCCACTCTAGCCCTCGAATGGCATCACGCTGCTTTGTTTAGTGTAACCATATATCACCAAGTTGGAATCCATTGCGTATGCTTGCTTGGATTCGGCATCGCTGGGGAAGCTAGACTGAACCTAACCCGGTTCATTGTATCGAAAGTTAGTGTCGCTTATTTTGAATACGGCAAACCCTCCTACTTTTCAAGCGAAATTGGTAGGGTTTAAAGTTGAGAAGTGGGCAACAGCGAGGTCTTACTTTCACTTGAACTTACACCGCAGTTAATGTATTTGTAAGCTCAAGGGCGGCATTCCGACACTTAGTTTGGGAGTGAAAGACTTGTATAAGCTGAAATCCTTTGTGAGGATTAAATAAATGTTTGTGGGTGAGTGATGTTGAGAAAGATGGAGATTAAAAAAAAAAGAGAGTTTAAAAACTAGAGAAAACTTTTTTTAAAAATAGTACAGAGAAATTGAATCGCTTTCCATCCCCTAACGGATGAAATAATTTAAACCAGTAATTAAATTGGATTTTCACGACAAAAATCTCGGGATGCGATCGTCTTAAATCAAAGATATATGTTAGACTTATGTTTTCTTATTGTTTTGCTACTATTAAAACCTGTTAATTTTTTCTGGATTGAGGACATTTGTCGTAGCTTTGTTCCGTTTGTGGCCGTTCGGAATCGACTTTAAGCAGTAGGTCCCAGTCTAATTAGCCCTCGTGAAGCAAAAATTGACCATAGCGCTCCAAACCAAACCAAACATTCCTTTGTCGGCTAAGTTAATTGAAATCGTCCGTCACCACCAAAATTTCCTCTTTTGGAATTTTGTACCCTGCAGATTTCTTGTTACCTGTATGCCCTGCTAGCGAGACCGTAATAAAGGGCAAACGTAAATACATGGTTGCTTGGTAAGACGGCGATTCTGAAACATTCAGTTGTTCATTTGAGATGAGGCATGATTGTAGCATGCCCATTGCTCTGGGAATGTGCAGAAGCTAATATTTGAAATGCAGATTCGGGAATTGCTCTTACGACGCTAATAGCGCTACACAACTTATTTACAAGCAACTAATTCGAAAAGACCATAAATCATATATCTTCGCTGTATTTACTTTAAGTTAGAGTCGGCTTAGAGTACGGAGGCGATGGGCGCACACTTAGGACATCCAAGAATTACGTGCTGATTATACAGTCAGTATATGACATGCTAGGCTTCCATGATTTAACTGATGACTTGAAGTTAACTGATTAATTCTTATTTATAAATTGCAATTAGCTTTCATAAACGTAGAAACTGTTTCTATGAATCATTTTTTTTTAGTTCCTGTCTGAAACACTAGAGGAGAAACGGTTCTGAAGCATGCTGAAAGCTTTTCCTGAAATTCCTTGTCTAATTTGTCAAAAAGTTAAAGCATGGAGACATTATTGATAAATCCTAGAAATTTAAAGTACAGTAGAGTCCCGACAATCCGAACTTCGGTAATCCGAAAATCCGCTTAATACGAAACCAAAAGTCAAAAATAACTAAAATTGCAATAAAACCATAGAGATACTAAGTAATATAAAGTATATTTCTGAAATTTACAAGAAAATTCAAAGTTAGACAATGTACTGAACTAATTATTACTAAACAACATTGGTTTGAAAAATGTTACTTTTTGTCGAAGAGAAGAATACCTCTCCCTTGTAGCCAAATAACACCAGCGCGATACCCTCTGCTCCCTGTGACCGTCTGCTTCACCTTCACTCTCGTCTGAGACGTTGACAGGTTCTTTCAAAAGCATTTCACCAATTTGCTTACCATCTAAAATCTTACTCTCTACTGTACTGTACTAGGCAGCGTTCCGCTCTCTTATCAATAATTTTTACCCGAGAATTGGTAATGTTTAGACAGACCTTATCAATTAAACTGTGTAATCACACGTAAAATGTAATATTTATGTAATCACATGTTATTATGTAATTTAAGTTTATTTTAAGAATGATTTCGCTTAATCCGAAAAGGGTCTGGTCCCAATTATTTTGGATTATCGAGACTCCACTGTAATAATAATTTTAAAACACATTGATTTTACACACATTTTTTACACATTTTAACCTTTTAAAAAAGTTTATTATAGTTGTAAATGATGATGTTTATTACTTCTCATTCTTGCTTTCAAATTAGTATGATTTTTAAAGGAACAAGTGACTTTCAACCTCGAATTTTTTAATTTTCAATTTTTAACTCTATATACAGAATGAGAGTATTATACGAGTAAATTCTTTTTGACTACACTGAACACCCTTAGATTTCAAAATAAAAATTTGTTGGCAGATTAATGCCTGATTTCAAAATTGTCTTCAAAATTGCTAGCATTTTTCAAAATGCTTCATGCGCATTCCTTATCATTTAAAAAACTTAATTTTTTTAACAGAAATTTACCTTTTAATATACACTGCTGGCCACCCAAATCGCAACACCAAGAAAGACAAGAGATATCACAACAAAATTTATTTTGTAGATAACATGTTGACCAAGTATCAAATGATTAAATTTATAGACTTCTGTGAAGTGTGGTTCCTGCCAAAATCAGTAGCCAGAGTAGCCGCCATTGTTGGAGATCACCGCTGCCACACGCCTCGGCATTGATTCAAAGATACTTTGGATGAGTTCTTGGGGTACAGCAGACCAAGCAGCTTCCACACGTTGCCAAAGTTGATCTGCTGTGGCAGCTAGGGATGGAATCTGGGTCAATCGTAGAGCAACCATGGACCACATGTTTTCTATCGGCGAAAGATCCGGAGAGCGAGGCGGCCAGGGAAGCAATTCAATCTGGTGAGTGACGAAGAACCGTTGGACATTGCGTGCCACGTGTGGTCGCGCATTATCCTGTTGAAATATGGCTGTGGGCAAGCCCTGAAGGTAAGGAAGGACAACTGGCTCCAACACCTCGGAGATGTAGCGCTGGCTGTTCAAAGTACCGTCAATGCGTACTAGAGGTGTGCGAGAGTGATATCCAATACCGCCCCATACCATAATACCCGGTGCAGGACCAGTGTGGCGGTGCATAACGCAGCTGTTCTGCACCCTCTCTTCACGGTGTCTCCAGACTCGAATGCGACCATCGTGGTGTTGCAGACAGAAGCGTGACTCGTCAGTAAAGACAATTTCATTCCATTCTGCCGTCCACATCCTTCTGTCATCCCACCATTGGCGGCGGAGACGTCTGTGGTTCTGTGTCAAGGGTAGACAAAGCAATGGACGTCTTGCGGACAGACCACTCTGCTGTAAACGGCGTCGAATGGTACGCGCAAACACTGGATCATGCGTTACAGACTGCATGTGCTGTGCTATGGTTCGTGATGTGACTGAGCGATCCGTTACTGCCATGCGCACAATTTGCCTGTCATCACGTGAAGTGGTGCGCTGAGGTGGATGCGATCGAACACGCCGGTCCGTCGTACCCCGCTGCATCCAACGATCACATATCCGCATTACAGTTGTTTGGTTTCGTCCAACACGACTACCGATTTCCCTGAAAGATAATCCACAATCTCGGTAGGCCACTATCCTTCCTCTATCGAACTCGGATACTTGATCAAAAGATGATCGCTGTTTTCGACGAGGCATAATTGATCATTTTTTTTGAAAAAACCACAAGAAAAACACAATTGCCGAATTTGAAATCGTCGAAATCTCCAAGCCTTAAATAGCGCTTTGAAGTGGCGCCACAGGCGCGCGTGATGTGCGTCTGCGCCAAAATTCTAATCATTTGCATATCTCACCTCCGCTAATGCATGTTGTAAATTTCATGTTATTTGCATGTTTCCTTCAGGGTGTTGCATTTACAGTGGCCAGCAGTGTATAAACATAATTGTGCATTGAATTTTTTTGCAGGAAATTAAGCCACAATTATTTTAAAAATCTGCCTGCTATTTTTTATGTTTTTACATGATTTTACTTTATTTCATAGTCTATAAATTTGAAAAATATTTGTGGTTTCATAGAATGATGCACAGTTTTGTGACAAACACTTTAATTAACAATGCTGAGAAATTTGAAAGAAACCGGAAGAAAATGAATGCTCATGGAGCATTTAAAAAAAATTTTGCAATTTTAAGAGTTTTTTTGAAATTCAGGTCTTATTTTTCCACAAAATACTTATTTGTGAATTTTAAGTGTCTTCAATGTAGCAAAAAGTAAAATTAATTATTCTCATTTTTTTATATATGGTAAAATATTTAAAATAAAAAAAAGAGTTTGAAGGTCCCTTGTCCCATTAAGGCAAAAAAAAAATTACTTGTAATTAATTTCGAAAAATTTAATTAATTTATATTCAAGATAAATAAATATTAACAACATTTATTTACGGAATGAGTAGGGAAATATTCAGTTACTACTAAGAAAAATATTGTTGAATTTTTATTTTAAAAGGGGAGTGGTCACTTTTACGTACCTTTAAAAGTATCATTTTTAGACCTATGTTCGATTGTATGTACTACTCATGATTTAAGCTTGATTTATATGAAATTTTTTGAGTAACTGCCTATAATATTGTTTATTATAGATGCAATTTTTCAAGGTAATTAATAAAAATGACTTTTTATGCATAAAAAGTGAATATTTTTTTAAAAATCGAGCATTTTGCAATCAACTACTGTGCGCATTCTGTCAAAATAAATTATTAAGGTACATTAATAATTTTTTACTATATGTCAATACTTCAGGCAACAATATACAGCAACATTATTCTAAAATATATTAAAGCATTTTAGTACGTGCTATTTTTAATTAGAAATTTCAAAAATGACTGAGTAAAAGCTTATAAAAAATTCTTTAAAAAATTAAAATATATTAAGGTTCAAAAATGTTGGTGGATTTTGTTGTCAAAAGTGTTGTAATCACATATAGCAAGCAATTATTAATGTAACTTAATAATTTATTTTGATAGAATGCACACAGTAGTGGACTGCAAAATGCTCGATTTAAAAAAAATATTCACTTTTTATGCATAAAAAATCATTTTATTTTTTTATTAATTACCTTGAAATATTGCATATATAATAAACAGTATTATAGGCAGTTACTCAAAAAATTTCTTGTAAATCAAGCAAAAATCATGAGTAGTACATACAATCCAGCATAGGTCTAAAAATGATACTTTTAAAGGTACGTAAAAGTGACCACTCCCCTTAAGGAAAAAAGAAAATCTTTGACATTTTCTTACTGGCAGAAAATTATAAAACTCTATCCTGAGGGAAGTAAGGGGACCCTCAAAATTTGGTTTTGTAAGCCTGTAGGATATGTAATCCAGGACTGTAGTAACTTTCTTTACGGGGAGATGTCTTGTGTGATGAGAGTCACTGAATGTATAAGTTGCTTTACTATATTTAAACGTCAACTTTTAGAGTTTTAAGATTAAATATTTCATTAACTAATGGGTATATTTCATACTGTTTCGTTTACATTTTCGAAGAAAACAGTTTATATAAAAATAGTCTTATACAAATAGTCTAGAATTGTTTTAGTAAAAAGAGAATTGATAAGTGTAAAGAAGAACGCTGAAGTATTGGATAACGTATTTCACTCTTTTGGAAATATTTATCACTAAAATAAAAAAAAGTCTCCTCATTGCTTTACAAAAGAAAACATAAAAGGATTCTTATTATTAAATGAATTAAAGAAATTGCATCCGTAAGTAGTAATAAATTAAAGCATTATAGAGTAAAATCTTTATAATTTCAAAAGTTTCTCATAACATAAAATATAGGGCGTAGAAGCAATTCTTGAAAGATTGTTCTAAATTGCAAAGTTTTTTTTTTTTTTTGGTTTCAGTCATGTATTAAATTAAACATAAACAAGTTTGAACTATTATATTAATTTCGTTTTACATACCATCACAATATATTTCAAAAGATAATGAAAATCACGAAAACAAACAGTGTAATAATATACTCTCCTTTGAAAAACCTTCCCATGTCGTTTTACACTTTCAGTTGCCCTACAATACAACCGGGGGGATTTGTGCTGACGAATTGTAAAGGTGGGAATTTGGTCATCAGGAGGGATCGGTCACGCTTTTGCGTGTTCAACTGTTTTCTTACCTCTGAACAATAGGTGGGCTGAAACTGAATGAATTAGCCTCTGATTTCTGGATGATAAAATCTAGGATGAAGCAAATCCTCTTTGCTTACAATGCCATTGAGAGCCACTCATTCATTTTTATTTCGAAAAATGAGTAATAAGATAGTAATTTCTTGCAAGTTAACAACCGACTGCTTGGACCAGGTTCCAAACCTGGACATTCTCAAGTTGCCATAGATACTATGGTTGAGTACGCGATCAAGCACAACTCTTCATAGACTTTCCTAACTTTAGAAAGCGACATAATAATTTTTTGACGATTCTGAATATTTTTCCTTTATCACCTTGTCTCAAGGAAAGGGAGGGGGGGGGGGGGGGGATGTAACCGTGATTGTTAAAATTGTTTTATTTGAAATTATTGGGATTGGGAGTTTATTTTTATTATTCTTATATTAATTAATTATATTAATTATGATTTTGATTTAGTAACTTATTGGTTCATGATTGTGGCTAGTACATTGATGTGCTTCCCAAATAATGGAAATTAACTCTCGTTATATTGACAAATCAATTTATTGAATATTAACACACATAAATAATACACTCCAAAATTACTCAATATTTCCTCCGGCATTTACACATTATTCATAACTTCATTCCTACTAAATTAATTCTTTACGACACCTATGTTTGATTCATTCACTTATTATAACAATATTTCACACTGCCTCTATACATATTATTTTCAATTTTACTCCTACTAAATTAATTCATATATATATGCAAAACATTATATTAAATTGTTGGTACGAATTATCGGTCTATTACTCAACATCTTATATTCAAAAACTATACTCATCGCGGTCTTATCTTAATTATTATGACTACACACTGAGAAGCAATGATATAATATAAAAGGGAAACGCAAAGTCGGTACCTCAGCAGATGACGGTTGAATCCCTCTGGGCAGCTGGCACTCGTAATGATGAATTCGTCGTCTTTATCATCAAACGGAATTCGGGCGTCTTCTTATCTGGAATATGGCTCCGTCGTTCATTGCAGACACTCGGCATGGGACACTGGGCGCTCGACAACTTCTATCTCCAAACTTTTACTGCACTCGAATACGGCTCCGTCGCTTATTTCAAACACTCGGCATGGGACACTGGGCGCTCGACAACTTCTATCTCCAAACTTTTACTGCACTCGAATACGTCTATATGCATTGACACCACTTCTACCTCTCACAAACTTCTGACTGACTCTCACTTCTCAGGTTATCTCTCTGCCTTCACACTATTTTTTATTTCATATATTTTCTTACTAATGTCTCCGCCTCTTATAATTTCCATTGGTTATCTGGAAATTATCATGCCATCGCCATTCGTCCGTGCTGCCTCTCCTCAATCCCCTTTTACCAATGTGCGTCGAGGGCGGGATTTATAAATTCTCCCTCAATTTTAACTTTTTCCCATGCTTTGGCTTCAAGTAGGGTGGGCTGTTTTATAGCCATCATAAATTTTCTTTTATTCTCTTCTTGCAACTCACTCTCTTCAACTTTTATCTTCTATTTATTGCTACAAACACTATTTCTAAATTTCGTTCCGGTCTATGGCTTTCTTCCCTTCCCTTTTATTGCCCTGTTTCTTTATTGCATTTAACAATTATTTTATTTTATTTTGTACTTTTCCATGCTCCTGTCCCTGGCCGTAACACTACTGTCATGTCCCTATGACAGGGGGCATAGGGAGTTATCTCAACCATTAACCAATCCCTCTGTATAAAACAGTTCCGTAACTGACTGACAGATAACGCACAGGCCAAACTGCTGGACCTAAAGGCCTGAAATTTAGCACGACGATTCTTTTTATAGTGTAGGGGTGCACTAAGAAAGGTTTTTGAAAAATTCTTCTTAGATTTTTTAATTAAATTTTTAAGATGTTTTTGTAACATTCTTTAAAGTTTTCATTCAAAATAATAATTTCAGGGTTATAAAATTTATATCACGAGAAAGATCATAAAAATTCCTTTAAAATGAGATCTTTTTAGAATCTTTACCTCCATTTTTAGTGAATTTTTAAAGATTAATTTTTAGAATTTAATTTATTAAATGCTGATCACGTGGTTTCTTTTCTTTTTGTGATACTTTAAATTAATTTTGCATAACAACGTGTAAGGTATACACAAGATTCGATTCCCAAGAATCGAACTTTTGAGTGAATGAATTATAGAAGCTGCTTGGGATATGTTAATTTCGGCATACGCGCTTAGTATAAATACCATGCAGCGTCATTAATGAAAAAGGGTTGTTGTTAGGGTTGAAAAAGGTTGTTAAGGTTGAAAAGGTGTTATCATGCGCTAGTGCTTAGCAGGCCCAAAGTTTACGTGGCAGTACTGCTGGTTTGACTCTCTGCTGGGTTGTGAGTATTGAAAATATATTGTTCTTGAAAGCTGTATTTATATATTCCGTACAAGTAGTACGTATGCTTATTGCTGTAAAAGCCAATTATATATGTGCAACGAATTCAATAAACATTGTTTCATGTATAAACTGTGTTTGTATAAAATTCAAATAGAGTGCCACTTCAAATTATATACACCCAAGTCTGGGTAGAAGTGAGCTTAGAAACTCTATAAACGTATATCAACGAAATAAATTGACAAAAAATATTAAAATACCGTAAAAGATAAAATTTAACCACTAGATTAACTGAGATGGAAGATTTTAAAGAATTTAATTCAAATTAGTAAGCTTTATGGATATTAAACATACAAATTAATTGCATACATTGACCGTTGTATTTAATTTGAATATTTACTTCTACATTATTTTGTCTATAAAAATATCCGTTATGATATTTTTATAAATATATTTTTTTTTGTTTTTTTTGGGCACTAATTGTATTTATTAAGAAATTATATTTATTAATATTAGCATTTAAACAAACACAAAAGTAATATCGGTATGGTCAAATGATAAAGATAAAAAAATACTCACATTAAACACATTATTATGTTCACTTTGCCCCCCACGTGGGAACTTCTTAGGCCTACCCTAGGAACACCTTGAGACACCTCACGACAGAGAAATAAAAGGGGACTGACTCTCTCTGCTGGAACCTGTCCTAGCGCCCACTTGGCGCGATGGTTAGCTTGGGCCAACGCCAAAGGCTGCCATATTGGCGGGTTGATCGCCATTCAGGCTATTTTACAATAAATACCCTATTTATAGTTACAAAAAAAGGGGGCCTGCATTAATAAGAAACTAATTAATAAAGTTACGAATAACTATTCGTGACAATGAAGTTAATGTATTTTTTTACATCAGTTATTTACAGATTTCATATTAAGTTGAAAATTTAATCAAGTTGTCGTTATCCCATTATAAGTTAATTTGGGGATTTCAAATTACTACATGACTACAAATATTTATTAAAATATATCAGCATTGATCTAGCCAGCGAAATTATCAATACATGCATTCTACCCGTTCAGTATGCCAAGACTATGAGTTTCAAAAGCCCAGTCAACAGAGAAGAATAGGTTATGTCTTCTTACTACTGCATGTGCGCACGGCTAAATTCTTTTCTCTCACTTCAGCATATTTCACGTGTAAGAAAAACTCATTTGCGTATTTAGACTAACGAGAATTTGTATAATTCCTAAAAAGTTACAGAAGTGATAGGAAAGTGATTTAGGGGAACATATTTAGGGTGTTAGTGGTTTTCACGGGTAACTCTGTGATATTTACATAACAGTCCAACAGGATGTATTTATTTTCAGTGTTCTGGCGCAAATGAAACGAACAAGCTACGAGGGACAAGAATCGAAGCCAAATCTATTCTTGATTCAGATTTTCTACCACTTGAAATGTTTCGTTTTCGTAAGTCTAATTTCGGTTAGTTTCCCTCTTAAAGTTTGAAAGATAACTCTAGAAACGCGAGTACGGGAAAAAGCGGGAAAACTATCAATGCCTGCATCAGTAATTGTAATCATTGATGACCCAAAAAGGTCTTCGTACGATAGATACCTTGTAAGGTATACATAAAATTCGATTCACAAGAATCGAACTTTTGAGTGAATAAATTGAAGAAGTTGCTTGAGATATGCTAATTTCGGCATACGCGCTTGGTATAAATACCAAGCAGCTTGATTAAGTTAAAAAGGTTGTTAAAATTGATAGATAAGCGAGAGGGAGCTACGAGGTAAGCAGCTCCAGGTGTTAACCGGCTCTTGTGCTTAGGGGACCCAAAGTTTACGTGGCAGAACTGCTGGTTTGACTCTCTAGTTTGTGAGTATTGCAAAGTGTATTTTTATTGAATGCTAATATATATTCCGTGCAAGTAGTACGTATGCTTATTGCTGTAAAAGCAAATTCTATATGTGCAACGAATTCAATAAACATTGTTTCATGTATAAACTGTGCTTGTATCAAATTCATTTAAAGTGCCACTTCAAATTATATACACCCAAGTGCGGGTAGAAGTGAGATATTCTCTATAACATTTTACTGAGAAAAGTGATAAAAGCGTATCTGTTTAATAAAGCGACAATTGTGAAATTCCTTTCGTGAAACTTTGATGGATTATTTTCAATTTGCATTTAATAAGCATTTAGTTTTAATAAGCGATTTAATTGCCAAAAGTTACGTTTCAGACCTTTGATAACCAAATTGCTGTTACTTGCAAGTTGTAGATTAACAGTTTTTTTGACAATTCCCAATTTTCCCTATCATGTCTAAAATACTTTTTCTTTAAAATGCTCTTTCATAATAACCTTCATTTTGGACATTAAAAAGAAAAAGGGTAATCATACGTATACCTACGGCCACGTAAGTCAAGGAATCAAATACAATCTGAAGCTTAACTTTTACATTCATTAATTTTTACTTAATGATTGAAATCGCGCTACTTAGGACTTAATTTCTCATTAATGATTTAAAGAATTTTTTTTTCAAATTCCTGACACACAGGTATATTCCATCCCACAAAACAAAAGGTAACTGCAAAGTTGGCTCAGATCATTTTACGAAAATTAGGACATGCATTCTTTCAGTTAGTTACTTTTCTATCATTAAAGTAATAGGAAAGTTTATCAGTCATAATATAATTCAAAATTCCTATAGACTGAAACCTGTCATCTCTATTCAATGGCCACCCCTCTAAACGGCCATATTTGTTCAGAGCCGATTAAAGACTCCATATAGCCAATGCTATGGATGAAACCTCTTTTGAACGGTTACTTTTTTTTTTGGAACCATTACTGGCCGCCATAGAGAAGTTTCATTGTATATGTACACTAAACTCATGACGCAACAATCCGCTGTGGACCAAGGCCGGTGAAGCCCATTTCCGCTTTCTTTGTATTTTATTCCGATTGTATTTGATTCCTTGACTGTGGGCATGGGGTGCCATACAGCATATGTCTCAGTCAAGTGGTCAACCTGATGTGGGACCCCCAGAGTTTAGTTTCCGAGTATGTTTGGTCCTCATTTCATCGACCCACTCAAAGGATGAAAGGCTGAGTCAACCTTGCCCAGTCACAGAATCGAACCCTGGACCTGTGGTATGGCAGCTTGAAGCATTTAACCACTTCGCCACCGGGCGTGGTTCACTGTATACGTACATAAGAATAACGAATTTTAATTAAATGATATGATTTTTCATGGATTTATGGTCTTTTTAAGTTAACAATGAAGTGAATTTTTCCTGGTTCTGCAACATATTAGCCAAGCTTCAAAATTTCGAAACAAGCCTATGAATCGATTACCCAACTTCCGGGTTCGAGTGAAAGGAAAATCATCTGCGAATAAGTCTACGGATATTAACCATTCATCAATCCAATTCTCGCTCAGGCCGTTCTGGCTTCGTGTTATTCACCCCTTCCCCAGATATCAGGAAATCATCACAAGCCTTCAGTCGAACACGATATTAGCAAAAGAATGTAACTTCATTCCAGGACAACAGACCAATAAACACCTAATTCCCTATAATTATGCTAATTCCATAAGCAGATATTTCCCAATCATAACTCCATTTGTAATAACTGTGACACATGCAGTGCTGACCCAGGGAGAGAGAAATGTGCGTGCTCAGCGCGGCGACCCAGCGGTTCTGGATAACGAAAAATTAACCTCCACCCGCAATGTGATCCATCAAAATCAAGTTGGTGGAAGGTGTTTCCCAGGCCACCTTACTTTACCTGCCTTTCTCTCTACAACCTTGACTGACGGCCGGACTGCATGGGTCCCCCTTACAACATTGGGAAAAAAGCAAATTCCGTACAACTGCTACGAGGAAACGGTTGGAAAACCATTTACTTCTACATAAAGGAAACACGAGTCATCGACTTTCGAGAAGAGATATTTTGTCTTTGTTTTTAAAACTATTTTTACGTCAGCATCCCCATGCCTTTTGTGATTCGATTAGACGCGTGCTCTTTTGGAAAAAAAAATATTTTTTAATCCTTTAAATAAAGGATCTTGTTTTTTTTCTTCTTTCGATTTCTCGAGCAGGTATGACAGAGGAGAACCCCCTTGAAAAGAAGAGGATCCCCCCCCCCCCTGTTTTTGCTCTAATACAGGTCCCTTGTGTAAAACATAAAAAGCCCGGTTAAGTCCAGTAAGGGTCCACTCCTGTTGTTGGAAGTTGTGCGAGAGAGAAACTTGAAACGCATGTCGATCAGCATTTGTGATGGTAGATTAGGCATGTCAGAGAAATAACATAATTTTCCTGAATGCTTCGAACCGTTCATTTGGTTTGTTCATTTTTTCGTATTTGTTCGTCACCCAATATTTTTTCCCGTGTATTAAATACAAAATATATGAACAAAACATATTGTTATAAGCATGCTGCTTTTCTTTGAGTGTTGCAGTAGATTTTTTCTTTTTTTCTTTTTGTTGATCTTCTCAGAATGCTGAATAATGTTTTCCCGAGATAGTAAATATCTCAACTAGAGTTGTATAATCTTTCAAATTTGGTCTTACTCATGGTGAAAAAGAAATTGACTGCATTTAAATAAAATGCTCTGCAAGTTGTGTAATCTTAAACTATCAAAAATATTTATGCAAGAAGAGAGAAATTTTTCTCGAAGGAATTTATTATACTTGTATGCAGTGCCGTAACTAGCCATTCCTGTGCCCTGGGCAAGAATTTGTATTTCAGTCCCTTAATTAATTAGGTTTTGGAAAATAATAAAACAAATACAGCATTTTGGGCCCCCCTTCCAAGAGGACCTTGGGCGGGTGCCTCTGTTGCACCTGCCTAGTTATGGCACTGCTTGTATGTACGAATTTTTCAGTTATTTTTTGTCAACCTAACAGCAGAACACAACTTACACTTGAACGTCCCAAATACAAAAGGTCGTTCGCAATTTATGGAAACGATTTTGGTAGTTAAGTTTTATGTATAAATGCCGTTTTTTTGCGGCGATTTGCTTCTATCTGATAGAAGCAAGTTCTTGACAATAGCTCTAACTCAAATTTTCTATGAAAGTAAACTTTTTCTTAGTACTGTCATGTCAATTTTACCCCATTCTTCTTGGACCGTTTTTCAAAGTCCGTTCAGTGTTCTTGGATGCCATTTTCCTAAAGCTGGTTTTAATAAACCGAAAGCGCAAAAGTTCACTGGAAAAGCGTCAGGAGATTTTACAGGTATTTTGTAAGGTATACACAAGATTCGATTCACAAGAATCGAACTTTTGAGTGAATTAAAGAAGCTGCTTCAGATATGCTAATTTTGGCATACGCGCTTAGTATAAATACCACGCAGCGTCATTAATGAAGAAAGGGAGGTTGTTAAGGTTGAAAAAGGTGTTATCCTGCGCTAGTGCTTTTTACGGGCTAGAAGTTTACGTGGCAGTACTGCTGGTTTGACTTACTGTTCGTGAGTATAAAAATATATTGTCCTTAAAAGCTGTATTTACATTCCGTACAAGTAGTACGCATGCTTATTGCTGTAAAAGCCAATTATATGTGCAATGAATCCAATAAACATTGTTTCATGTATAAATTGTGTTTGTATATAATTCAAATAGAGTGCCACTTCAAATTATATACACCCAAGTCTGGGTAGAAGTGAGCATAGATTCTTTACACTGGCGCCCGAAAAATATATATACCCTGGTAGTTAGCGTTAAATTTGTAACGAAGAACATAATTGAAATTAAAAACTGTGTACTGTGTACGTATATTGATAAAATTGTTGCAAGTACTTATATACTATTTAAAAAATGAGTGTTGTAGAACAAAATCCTGCTGGAAATTTTCCTCGGGTAATTATGGTTCAGCAAATTGCGCCATTCGAAGCCACCTTCAATGGCGGCCCCTCAAGCCAATTCCTAAAGAAAATTGAGCATTACTTTCAGCAACAATGCACCCCAGAGGGGGATAAACTTAAAATTGCTCTAGCCGCTTTAAGAGGTAGTGCATATCAGTGGTACACGTGTATGAAAAGCAGTAATCCGATTTTTGACTATTCGTCATTCAAGCAACAGTTTCTTAGTGTTTTTCCAAAGACCTTTAATCAAAGTGAAATTGAAGCGGAAATTTATTCGCTAAGGCAACGTGAAGGTCAGTCTGCGTTAGATTTTGCTACGGAAAAGATTTCCAAGTGTGAGGAATATTTAGAAGAGTTGACGGAAGCGATAATCTTAAAAATAGTTATCCAACGTTTGAAGCCAAGTGTTCAAGATTTTTTAGATAATCAAACAATTACAAGCAAGGTTACCCTTCTTCAAGCTTTAGCTAAATATGACAATAGACATTTCTTCGCTACCCCTCACCGTCATTCAGGTACGAGAGATTTTATACAACCGCGCCAAAATTTTTCGCGAGTTTCAAACCAGCAGCGTAAGCAGTACCGCAGGCAAAATAATAGAAGCGCACGGCGTTATAATGAAATTAGTGCACTTAAAGAAAATAATAGGGAAGCACCTTACTTGCACTGGCAAGTTGATTCACATGATATGGATCAACCTGTTGAAACTGTTTGGTCAAATGTATTATTTTGTCCGAGCAGTAATCATTATTTTGAGAATAGTGAAAGTCAGGGTATTTTTGTGGCTTATAAAGAAAGTGAGTCTAGCTGGAATGATGAGGTAATTCCAGTACAAATTTCTGAAAATAGTGCCGATAATAATGCTAGTGGTTTAGAAAATAAATCATCGGACACTTCTATTAATGCTATACCTGATATTATTGATGCTATACCTGATATTTTAGATGATATTCACACATCTGTTAATGAAGGAAATTTAGTAGATGACGAAGTATGCGTTACGGAAGTTAGTGAATACTTATTAGTTGACGACAATAAAAATTCTTTAAACGATAGTAGGAACTTGCTAGGTGATGATATTATTTCAAGTTTCCAGCCGAATGGGGATTGTGTAGGCCAGGTTGATAATATGGTTTTAAATAAAGTACATGAAAACCAGACTGAGAATCAGGATGAAAAGTTGACACAGAGTTATACTGTAGGTAGTTTAGCTGATGCTTCGGAAGTTATAGAGAAAGTTTGCAATAAAACGCACGAGTACGAAAAGCTTAATCTTCCTAAAACTGAAGCAGTGTTAAAGAATTTAAATGATAACGATTCTGATATCGCAAGTTTCAAAGAAACTTTTTCGTCAAAAGAGGATAAAACTAAAGTTAAGGGGGATAAAAAACGTGAAAAAGAGCCTTCAGGTTCCAGCATTAAAACTGCTAATACTGAAGTAATTAAGGCGGTAAACAAGAAGTCGTATAAGCACAAATACGAAAAGCAGAGTCAGGTTGTTGAAAAAATAGAATCTGCATTAAAATTTAATACCGATACAAGCAAAAGTACGAAGAAAGGTAAAGTGTGCACTACAAAAACTCCATCAAAGGAGGAATGCGTCGCTGATAAGGTACACAAGGTTATGAAAAGGATAGATGACAATTTTAAAGCTCCTTTGCATAAGTACAGGAAACGCAAGATATCAGCCGCCCAGCAAGGTTGGCCTCCTCCCAAGAGACCTCCTGTCCATCGTCAAGCCGGACCAGCGCCTCAGGACCTACGACCTGCTGCACGAAGGATGCCCACACGGTCAACGAACCCCTTTACTAGGACTGCGACCATCAAGAGAGGTTCCACGGATTGGACAAACTGGTGCAGTGAAGTTGCTGCATTCATGAGGAACAAGTCTTGTATCAACTTTCTTATTCTAACTCCCACCCTTTAATAAAATCGAACCAAATTGGTTTGAAGTTCCCCAGTGTATATACTGTGTAAACATTTTGAGGGGAAGTGGTGAGGCACTGAAAAAAAACGGTATACTGTTGTTGTATAAATTTTTGAAGGGGACATGTAGTGAAAAAAAATAATACATACTAACTACAGATAACAAACAACTAACATACTAACTTCACAAATCATAACACATGTACATTATAAATTGGGGGAGAGCAGATACAGTCAAGAAATGTCATGCTGTGCAATTGTGTTGTCACTTTTAATTAAAATAGATATTTTAGGGCGCAGTTGGCCAGCCCAGTATCCGCAACTCTGCAAATCCACTGTGTAATGGTGTCACCTGGACCCTTCGGGGTTAGTTTTGTAAAATGGTAGTGGCGTTTTTCCCCCACACAACGTGTGGAAGGTTTTTTGGCTTTGCCACCCATTATGTAAAAAGTCAGACCAGCATGCGTTTTCAATTAGTTAACTGAAGCCGTTCAGACCTCAGTTACCTAATTTTTTTTTTTCGAGGGAGGCCAGTGTAAGGTATACACAAGATTCGATTCACAAGAATCGAACTTTTGAGTGAATTAAAGAAGCTGCTTCAGATATGTTAATTTTGGCATACGCGCTTAGTATAAATACCACGCAGCGTCATTAATGAAGAAAGGGAGGTTGTTAAGGTTGAAAAAGGTGTTATCCTGCGCTAGTGCTTTTTACGGGCTAGAAGTTTACGTGGCAGTACTGCTGGTTTGACTTACTGTTCGTGAGTATAAAAATATATTGTCCTTAAAAGCTGTATTTACATTCCGTACAAGTAGTACGCATGCTTATTGCTGTAAAAGCCAATTATATGTGCAATGAATCCAATAAACATTGTTTCATGTATAAATTGTGTTTGTATATAATTCAAATAGAGTGCCACTTCAAATTATATACACCCAAGTCTGGGTAGAAGTGAGCATAGATTCTCTATAATTTCATTAAATGGGATACACTTTATTCTTGTTTCTGATTCTTTCTTTGCTAAATAAGCGGCAGTTGATTTAGAAGTGTGATTAGAGGCTTTGTCCATATGAAGCTCAACTTTATTAATGTCTTTTCCATATAAGGATGGAATTTCTTCTTCAAAAAATGATTCTAAAATATTCTGCTGAGAGAAGAGTGAATTAACTTTGGCTTTACTTGAGACTTTTTTGATTTTTAATTTGCCGTTGTAACAAAATCCTGCAACTATCATGAATCCCTTTAGGAACTTTTCTGTACACTGACGAAGCCATTTCGTACAGTGGGGTTTTTTAACAGAGGAATATAAGAGCATTTTTCTAAAAGAAAAAACTGAATATCTATGTCGATTTTATTATTATTTTAATTAAACTGTTTTTTAATTCATTAGATGTGGTAAATTTTAAATGTCCAGGGCACAGGAATGTCCGAGTAATTTTGTTCGTGGTTATTTTAAATTATATATCTTTTCCAATTGTTTGTGAAAATCCGTACATTAATTTCAACTTACACTAGGAAGTTCAGTCCAATTTTTTCTTTAATTACATTGTGAGAATATTTTATTATGTATATATCCAGATGTAATGTTCGCCACAAGCTAGTGATAAACCACCAGAGTTCATGATCATTGCTGTATCAGTAGTCTTCCTCCAGTGGAAAAGTGCCTAAAAGGAAAGTGTGTCTAGTAAAAATGCAGTATGTCTAGTTACTGTCCCATTGTTTTCATCAAATCCGTAACCTGCTCTTCCAAATTACAGAGAGTTGTTAGAAACAAAGTGTACTGGCATCCGACACAATTTTATGATCTCAGAGGCAAATTTTCCTCAAGAATCGTAACTTTCAAGAAGAATGTTACTGTTCTCTTTTAAAAGCAAAACAGTAATAAGGGTACACAAAATTCGAGAAGGGAGATATAGCAAATCAAAATTACCAGGTTGATTAGTGGAGTAAAAATTAAGAGTGGTCCTAATCCATCAGGGACATTAAGTTAATTTTTCTTTTTTCCCAGTTATCGTCAATTATTTTCGCAGCAGTAGGTCATACCCCTTAGCCAGTGATTGCTTATTTTGGCAGGAACTAAAAACGGGGGATTTCGATCTCTTCCAGGCATACCAGGAGGAGTACCTTGCCATCTTCGAGATGATGGTTTGCATTTCCCGGTTAAAAAAATTTTGTTCCGGGGGCAGGTACGAAAATATCCTAATCCTACGAAATCACAGTGACTGAACAATATTGAAAAAAAGCAATAGATATATAATACATAGTTTCTCAAGATACCCCCTTAAAGGGGTATTATAAACTTCGGTGATAGAAACATAAAACTAATTTTTCATTTCGGCAGCAGTCTTCTTAGACACTGCTTTGGGGCTATTAACCATTGCATCACATTAAAGAATAATAGGTTATAGCATTGTGTAGCAAGAAGTAGGGTAACATAGGGCATTAGTGCAATGTCATTGCTTTTTGTGCAGCGTAGGATGGTAAGGGATTATTAAGTGTGTTCCTTTCCAATGTAATTCAGCACCATTCTGAATTAAAAAAAATGACGACATTTGATTCGCGGATGAAATTTTGAACACTCAAGAAATAAAGTGTTTATCTCGGATGGCCCTTACCATATGTTTAACCCCAATTGAATTTGAAAAAGAAGAACTTTCCCGCTGGAATTCAATTGAAACGAATACAAAATTAATCGATGTCGACATCATAAAAAGGTTTGAAAAATTTCTCCTATCACTTCGTAAAGCTTTTAATACAGCTCGGCTGCATTAATCAATCGGCTCACAGCATGTTGTAATAGTTTCACCAGGAGCTGAAATTGGCCAGCAATATATCACAGTGATAGCGGGGCATTTTTTTCGGTCGTATAACACCCACTTTTTCCTTCTAACAGTTTTTGCTGTTTTTCTCCCTAACAGTCTCGAAATTTTGACGACCGTAAACACGGGACACAATTAAGAGAAAGCCGTCCACCCTTTTCATTGTAAATTCAAGATGCGAATGGATTTCTTGACAGGTTTCTGATATTTCCCCCCGCAAAGTTAGTTTATCACTGAAGAAAGCAATTTAGTAATTTGATTTTCTGAACGTTGATGGTTTTTGTTTGTTGTATTCCGTTCGCAAATTTCCGTTTTGTAACTTGGGAAGGAAAAATAAATCTTGTTTTTGCGGTAGAGGTTGATCTACGCTTAGCTTTCCTTCGTTTTTGAAATTACAGAAGTTAGGCCAATTAAATCAAGTAAAATTTTATAGATCAAGGAGGGCTGTGGTAAGTAGGGTTTCTGAAAACCCGAACTATTTAAAACCCGCGGATTTTGCGATTATTCGTGTTTTCCAGGTAAAAAAAAATAAAATTCAGGTAGTCTCTTCTAACGAAACTACTGCGGGTTATTAACATAGGATTACTTATCGTTGCTTAACTCTTTTGTATGTATATATGTATCTATATATATATGTACGTATATATCTATATCTATCTATCTAAATATATATGTCAAAATTTTGACTCATTTTCGTACTTTTCTGTTTAACTGTTTACTGCTTGCCTAAGCGATACAGAGTGGGTTTGGCGCGCTACCAAACTTGTAACTCGCGACGCAGGACATCTGAAATTTTGCTTTCCGGAGGGCCGTTATGGAGGAACGTAATCTTACGTTAAAAAAAAGGTTTTTGATATAAAGTTTTATTAAAAGTTTTTGAATTCAAATAAAATTAATTTATTAAGAAAAATAAGAGAGAGCTATAATTAATATTTTCAGTTTTTCTTCTGCGTGTAAAGAATCATCTGATAGTCGTGATCGTATACTTGTATAGAAATTCGATGACATGGAAAATGCTAATTCACTTTCTGGGGATATCGGCTTTATACTTTAATCGCATTAGCTTATAATCAAATATTTTTTCTTTTATCGTTCGCCCTTTTGTATAATGCGAACTCTTGCTTTAAAACATCAAAATTATCTTCAGTGTCCGGCTCCATTACTGCTTGTGCAAGAGCCAAATTTATTTCTTCTCTTAGCGTAAGATTGCAATATTCTGTATTGCTAGAGCCAGACAGATTTCGAAACTCACGGAATTTCGAAAAATAAATTTTAGTTAAAAAATGTCCACCAGGTGGCGCTTTTCATGTAAAGACATTAAATCTAACAAAATAAACGACCAAAACGGAATACATAAACAATTTGAACATTTATTGACAAGTTTTTGATCACCTTGTCATCGAACCACATTAAAATAAAGGTAAGGAAATAAATAGCACCACGCCTTTGCTGTTTGAAGAAAAAAGGTTGAGTTTGCGGAAACGGGTACAGATTATGACGAAATGTCACAAGAGGAGCAGTTGTTAATCTTGTCCAGGACGATGTAAGGAAAGGTGCTTAATGTGACCACCGTCAGTCACCAGCAGATCAGTTACGATCTGCTGTTGAACACATTGTCCATCGCCTTGAAATTTTGCAGGTGACTGACAGTGGTCACATTGAACACCTTTCCTTACATCGTCCTGGACACGATTTACAACTGCTCCTCTTGTGGCATTTCGCCATAATCTGTACATGTTTCCGCAAACTCAACTTTTTCTTCAAACAGCAAAGGCGTATTGTTATTTATTTCCTTACCTTTATTTAATGTGGTTCGATGACAAGGTGATCAGAAACTAGTCAATAAATGTTAATATTGTTTCTGCATTCCATTTTGGTCATTTATTGTGTTAAATTTCATGTTTTTCCCAAAAAGGCGCCCCCTGGTGGACATTTTGGAACTATTTTTTTTTTTCGATTTTCCGTGAGCGCATCCCGTGTATAGCCCATATACAAAATTTCGTTGCATTCCGTTCACCCGTTTGCGCTGTAGGATGCCGTTTATACGGGAAGTTTAATTATAACCACCCGGTATATAATTAATTGTAGTTATTGATGTATTTGAGTTTTTTTTGTGTATTGAGCTATGAGGCTTTTGAACTTTGTTATTTTGAATTATGTAAGAAATGTAATTTAATTGTTGAAGTTTGCAAGCCATCACACGTCTAGTCGTCAGTCATTACTTACCGTATACCTTCGTGCATGGCCGGTATTGCTTTCGGATTTTTTCTCCTTAGGTTGCGTTGAGGTGAGCGAATCCAATAGGGTTAGTATACAACAGCCTTAACACTCCTGATTCATTACAAGACCAAGAAAAATATCATTCACATCAGGCCCGCACAACTCGAAATGTGATGTGGACCATATTACTCTATGAACAGCTGCTGCTGGCCGCAAGAAAGTAGGATGAATGGGAAAGAGAAAAAATTTTTATATAATAGAATATAAATTACTGATTCTTTAAAAATCAGATAAATATTAATCTCAATTTCTCATTTATTCCTTTCGTAATATTATAAATCTAAAAATATTCCGTACTTTTAAGATTTGTTATAATATGCGTATTCCCAAAAGGCTTCTCAGGCCACAGAGGGAATGCTCGCCGGCCGTATGATGTGCAAGCCTGCTTTACATCATCATGAGAAAACTTTTCAAGATGAATATGTAAGGGTGTTACATCACGAAAAATCGTATTGCAAAGACTAGAGTAAGCCTGTTTTTAGCCGTAATTTATGAGAAAACTAAGCCAAGAGTCTCATAATGTTGTAGTATGTAACTTGTGGAATCAATCCCTCAAATTCCGATAGTGAAGTGGTTCAAGGTGCTTCTCGCATTTGGTTTGGGGCTCTGGTGTTTTCCTACGCGGAGGAGACGTGTTACATAAATTGACTTAATGATATGCGGCTTACTTTTTACCATATAAACCAAACGTTTAATTGCTCGAAATTCTATCAGTGTGATAAAGACAGACAGTAATGTAAGACAATTAACCGGAAAAGAGTTACATCTGAACCCTTTACCGCTGTCATCAATCATCTCCCTTGGATAAACAATTCCGATTTTACGTCCATCTGCTGTCTTCCTCCTAGATGTTCTTATAATGGACGACCAATTTCCCTTTCTGTCCATTTAGATTGAGTTGCATTTCAATTTCCGAGTTCTGTCTACGTCATATCGAGTCTACATCTGGATGAGCTTCATTTCGTCGGCGGCGAGCGATAAGCACTTGTAAAAGGGGTAAAAAGTATCGGTTTACCTGTCGCATCTGAAACTTAGTAACGGACTCGGGCAGCGGCTCACCAGTTCGATGTAAATAAAAGCAGCTTATGTGGAACGCAATGAATATGGATGCATTCTGATACTATTTAGAAGATAGGCAAGGAGTTTCCTGAAGAAGTGTTTAGAGAAAAGGGTTGATTAATAAAAGAAATCTGTTATGAATTAGTGCTCCAAAATTACCAAGTTGCTGTTTCATTCCCCAAGTTAGTTTAAATTAGTACCGTAAAGACCATAGGAGCAAATATCCAGACCTCTAAATTTTATGAGCCATCAAATCATGTAACTAAAAATACAAAGATTTCTTGTTATTCAATGAGTATTACACGCTGGAGAATTTGCATTCTCTTTCCTCGTCATTTTTATAGAATTTATCCTTAAAGTTTGTTGTCATCTTCGAGTTGTGTTGATCCAACAGTTCGCAGAAATGTTTAGAATTGTCTTGAATTCCTCTCACGCTTTATTTAGTATAAATTTCAAACTTTGCTGAATATCCTATTTCTCCATTGGGCTATGGAGAGCAGAAAATTGTAGTTGAAGAGTATCATAGCTGAGTAGGTATTATAATTGATCATTTATTGTAATTCAATAATACTTAACAATATTTCATCGAATTTTATTTCTTTCATTATTAACAGTTTTTTAAACTACTTAAAAACTGAAAATTTAGGCGGGGTTTTAATAAACTTACATTTAACGGAGTAGGATTAAGAATGTGCCCCAAAAATGTGTTGTCCCAGGGTCTTAGCGATCGAAGTTAAAGAGTAGAAGGACTATTACCACACCACAGTTGATTTTTTGAAACAGATGATTTTAAATGAGAGATGCGTTGAGTTATCAACTCTTAGGGCCTGTTCACATAGGAGTCCGTTGCGTAGCGTTAGCGTTAAGGAAAAGATGGCGTTGAGACGAAAATAAACCAATCATAGGCGTTAAAAATTTAATTGCTAATCGTTTGGAGGTCTATGATTGGTTTATTTTCGTCTCAACGTCATCTTTTCTTTAAGGCAACGCAACGGACTCCTATGTGAACAGGCCCTTACGTCTGTAGTTTCAGGAGAGGCGGGGGAATAGGCTTCTCATGCATTTTAGCAAATCTATCTCCCTTTCCTTTTAAAAGTCTTTGCTGAAATGCATCCTCTCCGTGAAAATGATCATTCTAATGGTACGAGTACTCTGTCGATTTCAAATCCGTACGTAATTCCTGTCAGAGAGGGACTGTGGAAGATGTAAATCAACTGATTCAGAAGCCAGGGGAAGTATATATTTCAACGCATTATGAGGACTGGTCGGATTTTCGAGTTCTACGGTCATCTTTTTCGACACTAAAGATACCGCGACGCATTATTTGGGTGCCTAAAGGATATTTTCAGTAGGGGACTATCTTTGAAGAGAATGCACCTTTTCCCAAGTGTATTAGGGAACAGACATACTCCTACAGAAATGCTTTGCTTGAACTGTCCCTTACATAATCTATTGCTCTAGCTACTTGTTTGTGTTGAATCATGAAATATAGAAGTGTTGCACACGGGATGTTTACTGTTGATTACAGTATTTTTTAAAAATCTCGTTGAATAAAGGTTAGTAGTCAGAAAAGCAACTGAGATCTGTGACAACCTGCACGAAATTCTGAATTCAATTATGCCTGAATTAGAGTAAAGGTTCTCTTCCCCAAATACTTTTTTCTGCTTGAAAATATTTTTAAATACAAGTAATATTGCTCTATTTTGTGCATTTATAAAATAATTTTAAAGTAAATTAATATATCTGCTCTAAAGTACACGCACGAACACAAGTAAACTAAGCAAAAAATAAATAAAATCTCACTAGACTGATCAATAACTGCTGTTGTTTGCCAATGCAGGGCGCTTGTCAATGAAGACACTGGCGCTTTTACCGCGAGAACCGTTGTTTGCTTTCAATGGGAAATCAACATCTCCTCAATTTTGACCGAGCACCTCCAGGGGCGACATCTGGAGGGTTCGCACCTTCTCCCACCCTGTCTGACCTCACAGAAGGACTTTCCTGTCTACAGATGTAACGTACCCATATCCGGCCTACACACTAAAGTAGTATTTAATGGCGTTCGTCGGGATTCGAACTCAGACCCCCCCCCCCCCCCCCCTCTCCCAGTTCCCAGTGCAACGCACTACCACTAGGCTACCTCGGGCACTCAATCAACAAGAACTAAAACTAAACTAACGTGAATCTACCTTTTCCTGCAAATAAAAACTTATTAAAATAAGTCTACCATTTGAGAAAAAATGATGGGACTGAAAAAATAGATACGCTTTGCGTATTTTTTTTTTCTTTTTTGCGTATTCTTTTTTTTCGAAATTATTACTAAACTTTATTTTTTAATAAATAGGCCACATTTTTTTGTTTCGAATTGGTTTTAAGCTGCAAATTCTGATCCAGCCCATACGCAGCAAAAGACCGTAACGATCAATCACTACAATCTTTTGCTGCATTGTCAAATGATCTTAGCAATATTAAATCAACCCACAAAGCAACCAGATGAAATTCCTTGAGCACCAACATTACTTAAAATTGAAAAAAAAATCTCCATACCTGTTCAACATCCTAAAATAATACGGATAATGCAGTTTAATTTTTTAATAATAAGTAATTAGGAATGAGTAAGCATTCTGAAAATTATTACTTATTATCAGCAAATAAATTTAGAATCAAGGAATGATGACGATGCTAAACAACCCCATGGGTGGTTGAGGCTGTGACACTTTAATTTTAAGATGGTTCAGTGTTCACAAAATTTGTTTCATGCATATAGGAATAAAAAGTATTGAAAAAAATTATTAGGATATGTGTCCGGGGTATATATGGAACGAAAATGGATTGCGAGTTTTTACTCGGGTCAACATGCTCGTATATTATTACGTGTAAACTGATGTTTCAAAACCTGAAAAAAATCCAAAGCTGCGAGTTCTTATGGTACGAAAAATTTTAAAAAATGATTACTCAACGTGTGTCATATTGTGTACTGACAAGTGCGTACTTTAAGAGAAAACATTTAAATAATCTAGATTTGTTAAAGATTTATTTATTTATTTATTTATTACAAATGCCCAGAAGATTGGCTATGACGCCATTAGTTCTCTTGCCTTCCAATACCTCTGAACTTTACAGTTTAAGAACACAAGGGCAGAGAACGAGTCCAGATGAGTAGCATCAAAAATTTGATCTTGTCCGCACAAAGGACATAAGACTTTGTTAAAGAGATTAAATAAAACACAAGGAATAATCTCTTTTAGATGAGTGAAATTTTATTACTGGTAATAGGTGGTGATACGCCATATAAAGTGCTCAAAATTGCCGCTGAGAATTTTGTTCTAGTGCGAAATATACCTGAGTAATTGAATACCATTGACAGAAATTTTCGAGATTATTTATAGAAATTTGGGTCTAGTTTACGTCATGTAATCAAGTAAACATAAAAAAAGTATTTTCTGAAAGAAAATGTGGCAGGTAATAGGTACACAAAACGTTTGTTTGCGGATATGAAGCGGTCAGTATACTTAGAAGTTCCCGCACAGAAGTGGTTTCACACTCCGGGAATAGATCCCCTCTTTTCAGCGGAGTATTTGCCAAACCCATCGCACTCACATCCTCGACCCCACGGGTCACTTGTCCATGCACGTCACGTACAGACCCCTTTTCTCCTAGTGGATGTAAACACTTTCACCGTTCCGATTACGAGCTCGCGAACAATTAGGACTCTTTCTCTCTTTTGTGAATATCAATTGGGGGCAGAGCAGGAAATGACAGACCAAGAAAGAATGTTGTTTTTTAGCTCAAAAACTAATAGAGTGAGAGATGGCGACCCCTTAATTCCATCGAAGCTGAATAGAAATTATGTTATTAGAGTTATAAGTTTTTTTTTAAACCCGGTGTTTCAGTACGGCTGATTGTAATTTTCGGCTACACAATATGATATATGCCAGTCGCCGTAATTGTAACTGTAAGGGGAGGGCCCTGCGATTTGAATGCAATTAAATGCGAGCATGTATCATAAAAAAAGCGAACTGACATCATTGGTAACAGTAAGATAAAACTAAATAATTTTTTTCCTAATCATTTTAAAGGAGAAATATATATTTATGATTCTTGAGTTATCGTTTATTTGATTTATATAATATTAGATAATTATATAAACAAAGACACTTGGAGTTCAGTTTTTAGCATGTCATCTTATATGGCCTATTCATTAAGGCTGCTGTGTACGAATCCTATTGCATTCGCTCACCTCAATGTTAACCTATGGAGAAAATGTGTTCAAGAGTTGCCGACTAGGATATAATTTTTAAAAAAAACTGCACTCCGTAATAGAGAAAAAGAAATTTCACCTTGGGGTCATTTTTTAAAAATGCAAATAATATTTTAAAATTTAAATTATTCGGGAAAAAATCTGGTCTAGTGTGTTTTAAATGCTCATGAGTTCCTTTGGTGATCGAAAATTGTAAAATGAATACTGTTGCAAGGTGCAAAAAAGTTCAGGCTTTCTGAAATTACTATTTTTATTGGATTATCAGCATTTACGTAACTGTAAACAGTAGACGAATTTCCTCCACAGGTTAACACTGAGGTGAGCGAATCCAGTAGGGTTACTACACAGCACACTTAATGAATCTACAAACATGTTTCGTCGATATGTCTTAAGCTAAAATATTTGACAGTATTTTAGAGGATTTTATTTGGATATTGGGGAAAATTGAATTTTCACAGTGAACAAATTACCATTTTAGGAAGAATAGTATTCAGTAAATTTCTATCCCTTCATCACCGAGACAGTGCATTTTGAAAAATTCTGCTCTCTTAGTTAGGACACCCCGGTTCGAACCAGGAGTGGCATTAGTCATGATACATTAATATCAGGAATTGATGCTATTCGCAAAGTTTGTTAGGCTTTGGAAGTAAAGAGAGGGAATTAATTGATATGAATTTACCCAAATACGCTTTGAAAAAATCATTAAGACAGTACATTATGAAAAATCCAAAAGCAATACCGGCCATGCCCGAAGGTATACGGTAAGTAATGACTGACCGCTAGACGTGCGATGGCTTACAAACTTCAGCAATTAAGTTACATTTCTTACATAATTCAAAACAGCTAAGTTCAAAAGCCTCATAGCTCAATACACGAGGAAAACTCAAATACATCCATTACTACAATTAATCATATATATACAATAACTACCATTTATAGAATCACAATTGATACATAAAATACAAAATTTACTTTCAAATATAAACACCAAACTAAAATTATAAACTTAACTTTAAATCTAAAAATAGCACCTTTACAAACAATATAAGCATAACTATTAAGCACATAAAACAGTTCAAAAATGTAAACAAACCACAAGCAATTTAAACAAAGCCAATAAACTAATTATATAAGCTCATATACAACCTTTAACTGCATTAGACATTTGTATACAATTATAAACAACTTTGCTAACAATTATACATAGCAAACCTCTTTCAAATAACTATTATTTCCATGAACATCGAAACAAACACATTAAATTTGACACTATGACCTTAACCCATGGAAAAATTCTAAAGATAATCCGACCCGTCCGAAGGGCCAGAGGCCAGGCCCAGGCGAGACATTTTGAAAAATGCTGGTCTCTTTGTTAGGACACCAGGGTTCGATCCAAGAGTGTGTTAGTCATGACACGTTAATATCAGGAATTGATGCTATTCGCAAAGTTTGTTAGGCTTTGGAAGTGGATACTAAGGAATTAATTAATATGCAGTTACCTAAAGACGTTAACCAGAATTTATAGATATTTATTCATACATAAAGCTATAGACATCGAGAGACCAACTCAGCTTCGTCTAGAAAAAAAATTAGCGTACGGTGGATAACAGGGGTAAATCGATTTTAAGGTTAAAGCAAAAAAGTTTCACAGAAAATGTTTTTAACATGTGAAGCAAAGTGAAGTTAGAGTTTCCCTTTCCTTGTACTTTAGACGGAGAAAATGAAGGAGGTGTAAGAATTTATTTACAGTTACTTACTGTGATGTACAAGGAATTTCCAATAATAACGTGTTTATGAGATAGAATCTATAACAGTTTCACAGGTCTTCTTGTATTTCTTCAGTTAGAATATCCATCGAGGGTGACATCAAATGACCGTAGAAATTCAAACTGTGATAATCAAGGAGGCAGGCGAGCGGGGGAGGGGGGGATTCGTTACAGTCATCCGCTCATCTGTTAGTATTGACTTTGAGGAAGAACTTTCTATTTCAGATTTTATGAGACCTAGATCATTTCTGATCCTGAATTTCTTCAATTAGTATCTCCAAGGATGGTGCCATCAAAGGACTGGAGAATTTGAAAAGATGATCATAGAGGTTGGGTGAAATACTTAGTTCATCCAAAATTTACCTAAAATTTACTCTGATGAATTTTATGATACAGATTTGTCAGTTAGATACTTATAACTTTCCATTGATCTACTTTATTTCTTTTGTTAATATCTCCAAGGACGGTGCCATCAAAGGACTGTAAAGATTTCAAATAAGGTAGATAAAGCCGGTCTTCAGCTCATTACGAACTATCTGCTATAAATGTTGAAGATACGTCAGGTATACGTTTGTCTAATTGGATGTCTAAATACAGTTTTTACAATGATGATACTACAAAAAGGCTTTGGAACTCAAAAGGTGATAGTTGGAGGGGTCGTAAGAATCATCATCTCACCAATTAGAAATTACTTTTAGGAGTTATATGTCTGGTAGGCATCTACAACAGTTACATTAGTCTTATTGGATTTCCTCACTCAGTATCTTCAAGAATGACGCTATGAAAGGGTTTGAGAATCCGAAAGGTGATTATCAAAAAGTTTGAAGAATACGTTAGCTCATTCGTAAGAATTTATTGAAATTAATTCTATACAGGGTTTAAATTATTTTCCGAGAAAAAAATGAAGTCTTTTAGATACTTTAAGTTTTAAAATTACTCACTCTACCACTATCAACATAAAGCTATACCTTCTGAGCTGAAACCTTTCTACTTTGTTTAAAACAAATCAAAATTTTTAACTTTCAAGTATAATTAAGTAAGTATTGGCATTTCCCACCCATCGTCTTTGGTCCTTTGGCCTCATTATGTGCCCAACATAACACATCTGACGAACATTGTCTTGAACAGGAACTGAACGTTAAAAAATTGGGGGAACTGTACTCCCTATGACAAGTCCTACAGTGTAGAGATTTTGCCCCAAGATACTATTGATAAGTTACCGCGAAAGGGGGAATTGAACGAACAGAGATAGAAAAGGAAGAGATTATTCTTTGGTTGTTGATACGAGGGTTATAAAAAGATTAACTGCGATAAAACAAAAGAAAGTTTAGGCCAACGACTGGTGGAAACTTTAATTCAACAGGTAAAACTGAGAAAAGTTTGGAATCTTTTCGAATTTTAAATTTTTTTTACAATGACATGCCGTGTATAATTTTTAAAAGTTTTTATTTATTTAATTAAAAAAATTAATAATATTTTAAGACACAACACAAGTTTAAAAATTACGAGGGAGTATGGCCTGAGACTTCTTTTTATTTGGATCAGCTAGGTCATAAGATTTTGAAGATCATTATCAATAATAATATTAAGAAATTTCAGATATGAGGGAATTTCAGATAGTGGGAAAACCAATATCCTACCAATTTCTTAATTTATAAAGTACCAAGGTTTTGTTTTGTTTGATTTGGGGCACTACGGTCAACTTTTTGCTGCACGAGGGCTAAGTATAAAGTACCAAGGAAAAATTGTGATTTGCCTAATGGTGGTGTTTTGAGCCACAGCGAGTAATTTAATGAGGGAATCTGTTGCATAGAACTATTCTGATCTTACATAAACAATCAATGGTCTAGGGAAAAATTTGTAGATGCGCAAGATTTTTTTATGCATATTTTGCTATTTAGAGCAAGTTAGGGAAAAATTAAATGTTTAGCAGCTCGAATTTTATTTCTAATTTGTGTAACGCGTTGTTTCTAAGCGAGATTTTTTTTTAAATCTAAGGTAACTTCTAGTTATTTAATGGCGTAAGACCAAGGGAGTAAAGTGCTAGCAAAAGTTATGCAATTTGAATATGCATCTTACAGTATGTTTGTACATATGCCATTAAGCCATAGTTTTCTGCTGATTTTAGTTTAATAATATACAACTACATTTTTTATTGCAGCACAATGTATTTTTAAAACATTTTGTATGCTTATCCTAAACAATAGTGTTATAAGCTTGGGACTGTGAGTTTTTCACTTGGTTGCTTAAACCCAGAGATGGGGAGAGCCAAACATATTTGGTTTGTAACATATCTTGAAGTCTTTTAATTTCTATTTAGAGCTCTCCACCATCAAGATAGTGTTTTGAATAACAAATTATTCATTTCTAGTATATATATTCTGATGAAGCAAGTGTTCAGTCCACGATCGTCAACTAAGTGCCTAACTCAAGAGGTATAATTTTTTTCAATGTTTAACTTCCTGTAGATTTATATTACAGACATCTTCACATCATAAAAAATAAACGTTATTACAATAAGTTTGATCAAAAGATGGCGCTTTTCTTGAGAAGTTAGGCTATTCAGTTTCAGAGTGATGGCAATTTCTATGTCTGATGAATGATCATTAACCTGCACAAGAACGATATTTATTTTTAGAGGTAACATTCGTCATATTTCCGAGACAGCTGTTCGTAAACTGATCTCTTTTCTCCCCATTAAACTCTCTTATCGTTCTATCTACCAATCAGTCAATCAGCGGAGCATGATAAGACCCCAATCCCATGTGACATCCGGATAAATGGGCATGAAAACGAACCGCTGGAGATGAAGTCATGATCGCTGGGAGGAATAATGAAGACGGAAAGCAACATGCATAATTTGCAACTGACACTATACATGGGTTTCCTTACTGTCTTCTCAGTTCTTAAATTTCATGAACGTACTCTGATTGCAAAGTTTGTATGATAAAAACAAAGTTTGGAACTGTCTGCTCTACATATCCGTGAAGGAAAATCTCCCCTCCCCCCTCAAATCTGGAAAAAGAGAAAATTTTTCAAGGTTTCCCCAAGCCTTTAACTATTAATGCCGTTGACCATATTTAAATACATTCAAAAGAAGTAAAATAAAATTTTGTACTGAAAAAGAATGTTTTAATTTAAAATTAAAGAAGAAACAATGTAGGTTCACACTCAGAATAACAACGGCAATTTTGTTTACTTATAGCAATTGGTGTAATAATGTATTTAAATATCAGTAAATTATAAAAGTTTATATTAAACAATTGTATTGCAACGATATAGTAAAATGTACATTATGTAGTAAATTCAGTTCATTACTATATAGCACGATTCAATATTGCATAAACTGTAATGATATTACAATAGGCTGCAGGGCTAAAAAATCCTATTTAAATACTGAGAGAAAATTTGCTAATTATTCAGTCAGTCCATATTGTGGGTCTGTGGTATTTTTTAGAAAATACGTTACATGGGAGAGTAATTATCATGGTCTCCCCTTTCCTTCTAGATTTTTCATCACCGCTTTCAGGAATAAAGGGCTCTGCTCAACCCTGAGATCGTTTAATATTGTTACGCTGTTAGAAATTCCAATACATATGACTAAGCAGGGAGCTTTCATCTGCTAGAAATTCTAGTAAAAGTGTAAAACTTGACCTTATGTCCACTTATATCAAGATTGTTAAAAATGTACAACAAGCTATTCAATTAAAGTAACACTTTATAAAATATCTGCTTATTTTAAGTGAAAAAAAACGAGGAAAATTATGTTGTTGTTGTTGCTGATCCCCGTCACCCAGCAGAGCTAGATTAGATCCATGATAACACTCTCAAGAAGTCAATGACCAACAATGGCCGCTCCAGAAGCTCTTCAAGCACACTAGGATATGATCCAGAAAGAGCCCTATGAGGAAAATTATCGCACTTCCCATCACAATATGTGGGAATTAAACTATTAAGATTACTCCAAGTCGGCCAGGGTTCTAATTCGGGCTTGAAGGGAATACACGGGATAAACACTCGTTCACTTGGTAAATATCCGACGCCATGGCTGAGATTAGGGAGTAACGTTGGTTTACCTATATGGTGTTCCCATAATAAAGAAGTCAAATATTTCGCGGTGTGGATGGCCGATGTCGTAATAGACATATTGCCGCGTTAGAAACAACAGTGGTAAATAAGTCAACAAAAATAGTGGGTGACTACCTCGGCCATTCGATTTGGGAAACTGTCCTGTACTTGGACGACACACACCTTTAAATAAATGTAAATGGGGAATTTTTTTTTATTTGTAGGAATGTAATTACAAAAGGGAAACACTTATATACAGCGTTAAAATCATACTTCTTGTGTATGGTTACTCGTCTTTAAGCAAAATAGTTTTAGGGCAACACTATATAGTACAACATCATCATCTTCAGATCTAAAGAAAAATTCGTGAAAGATTTATTATTGTGTATTCACCCTATCTCATCAACGAAGACATAGTTTCTCTGACACAAACATGGAAAACTATTATAATTGAAAATACATATTTATAACAAGAGGCTTCTCTTTTTCATTCCCTTCAAATCTCAATCGTTGCCACATGACAGTTTCTTATGAATAGAATTTCCATTTGTCAATTATGAACACGGAAAGTCAATATTGAATAATACTAAGAATATATATCTATATCTATATCTACGTTATTACTTATGGAATGACATATAATGAAAACGAGAATAAAATAAAATTTGTGTTTTCAAAATGGAGTTCAATCAGCAGACAAAATTCCCTTCATCAATGAAATGATAACAGGAAACAGTAAACAACAGACTTCAGTTAAAAAGACTCAAGATTTACTGCTCAGTATTTGTGTATATGTGCTTCCCTGGTACTCAAAACATAGTCAAGCTAAATGTAATTTTTGATAATAGAGCAATTTTTAATATCACTGATAGAGTATAAAGTAGAGACATGTACGATATGTTGGATAAGTATTTACAGATATTAACATGTATATTTACAGGTCCATTTTTTCCAATTAATCTATATACAGTGGCTCCCAAAAGTGTTCGTACACTTACGATTTTCAATGAAATAGGGGTCTATCCATTGATTAAAATGAATATTTCAGAATGGGTATTTTATGATAAGATCTATAATCTATTCTTAACAAAACTACATGAAATATTTTGAAAACATAGTAAAACTTTATTTTTAAGAAACCAATAATCCAAAAGTAACAAAAACTTTATCTCACAAAAGCCATCGTACACTTGTAAAAAATCTCTACATATTTGTAAATATTCTAATTTTTCGTAAAATTAATATTTAGTAGGATATCCTTTAGCATCCACAACAGCTTTTAAACGTCTGGGAATAGATTGCTTTAGTTCTTTTGTAATTTTTGCATCAATGTTCATCCATTCTTCCATCATAATTGTTTTTAGTCCGCTTTTCGTGTGAATGTCGTGTTTTCGTACTCGAACCTCCAGTTCTCTCCAAATATGTTCTATTGGGTTTAAATCTGGCGATTGAGCTGGTGTTTTCAAAACTTGTGGACAATTATAGAGACACCAGATGCGAACGTTGAGACACGTGTGTTTAGGATCGTTATCTTGATAAAAAACAAAGTTATTTCCTATACCCAAATTTTGAGCTGGTAATTTTAAATTGTCTCTTAAAATATTTATAAAAACAGCATGATCCATTATGCCATCAATAAATACCAAATTTCCTAGTCCTGATGCTGACATGCACCCCCACACAAGGATACCTCCACCGGCATGCTTAACTGTTCCTACTAAGTTCTTGGGATTAAGTTCCTCATTTTTTCTTCTCCATACAATTAACGCCCATCAGCACCAAAAATGTTCATCGACAAATAAGACATTATTCCAATAGGTTTAGGGCTTATTTATCATTGATAGTGCGAATGGAAGCCTAAACTTTCTGTTTTTCTCACTCACAAAAAATTTTTTGCGGGCAGAACGCCTATGTAATCCGGCTGCTCCGAGAACTCGTCGAACAGTTTCAGGTGAAATTGAAGTAGAAAATGTTTCATTAAATTCTGCAGAAACTTTTACAGCACTCAAACGTGAATTTTTCACAAATTTTCTAATTATAAATCTCTGATCACGTTTTGTTAACTATGCCAGACGGCCTTTTCTTACCTTGTTTTCGATCCAATTTTCTTCTTTAAAGCGTTTTTTCACATACTGCACAGTAGAATGGGATAAATTAAGTAATTTGGCAATATTCCGAACTGATTTACCATTACTATGATGATAAATAATCAATTTTCGAATGTTGTTTGTTGTTTCTTTACGACTACGAGCCATTTTTAAATAATAAATAGAATATTACGGAGTAGGCAAGCAAAAATTAAAGCCAAACGATATTTAAAATGCCACCACAATTCAAAAATAAAAATAAAGCGCCAGGCGATAATTTAAATTACGAATTTATCCGAAAATATTTCAGTGTACGATGACTTTTGTGAGATAAAGTTTTTTTTACTTTTTGATTACTGGTTTCTTAAAAATAAAGTTTTACTATGTTTTCAAAATATTTCATGTAGTTTTGTTAAGAATAGATTATAGATCTTATTATTAAATACCCATTCTGAAATATTCATTTTAATTAATGGATAGACCCCTATTTCATTGAATTTCGTAAGTGTACGAACACTTTTGGGAGCCACTGTATATAAAACAGTTCCGTAACTGACTCATTCATTCACTGACTGACTGACTGACATACAACGTACAGACCAAACCTCTGGACCTAAAGGGCTGAAATTTTGTAGGGGTGCACTAAGAAAGATTTTTCAAAAATTCTTCTTAGATTTTTTAAAATTACATTTTTAAGCTGTTTTAGTAACTTTTTTTAAGTTTGCATTTAAAATAATAATTTAAGCGTTATAAAATTTATACCACGAGAAAGATCATAAAAATTCCTTTTAAATGAGTTTAAACTGCTTTTTAAACTTTTTTTACGTTTGCATTTAAAATAATACATTGAGGGTTATAAAATTTATATCATGAGAAAGATCATAAAAATTCCTTCAAAACGAATTTTTTTTCGAATTTTTACCTCCATTTCTTGATTTTTGGTGAATTTTTAAAGATTAATTTTTAGAATTTAATTTATTAAATGCTGATCACGTGATTTCTTTTTCTGGTACTTTAAATAAATTTATCGTCACGTGCAAAAAAAAAAAAAAAATAGACAAAAAAAATATTTTTTTCTTGCTAATGCGGCAGACGATTGGACTTTATTTTGTCTATAAAAATATCCCTTACGATTTTTTTATAAATATGTTTTTTTTACATCAGTTGTATACATTGATCGTCGCATTTATTATAAATGTATATATATATATATTTTTTGAATTAATTGCATACATTGACCGTTGTATTTAATTTCAATGTACTCCGTAGCGAAGCGCGGGTTTTCAGCTAGTCTATATATATAAAACAGTTCCGTAACTGACTCACTGACTGACTGACTGACTGACATACAGCGCTCAGACCAAACCGCTGGACCTAAAGGACTGAAATTTTGCATGGCGATTCTTCTTATAGCGTAGGGGTGCACTAAGAGAGATTTTTTAAATTAAATTTTTAAGCTGTTTTTGTAACTTTTTTTAAGTTTGCATTTAAAAAAATAATGAGGGTTATAAAATTTATATCACGAGAAAGATCATAAAAATTCATTTAAAATGAAATATTTTTCGAATCTTTAAATCTATTTTCTGATTTTTGGTGAATTTTTAGATTAATTTTAGAATTTAATTTATTAAATGCTGATCACGCGATTTTTTTTTCTGGTACTTTGAATAAATTTATCGTCACGTGCATAACAACTAAATAGACAAAAAATATTTTTTTTCTTGCTAATGCGGCAGACGATTGGACATTATTTTGTCTATAAAAATATCCCTTACGATTTTTTTATAAATATATATATTTTTTCTACATCAATGATATATATTGATCGTTCTATTTATTTAAATATATATATATAAATATATATATATATATATTTTTATTTATTTTTTTTTTTATTTTTTTTTTTTTGTATTAATTGCATACATGGACCGTTGTATTTAATTTGAATGTACTCCGTAGCGAAGTGCGGGTTTTCAGCTAGTCTCTATATATACATATATAAAATCTATAGATATAAAACAGTTCCGAAACTGACTGACTCACTGACTGACATACAACGCATAGACCAAACTGCTGGACCTAAAGGGCTGAAATTTTGCATGGGGCGGGTTTTCAGCTAGTCTATATATATAAAACAGTTCCGTAACTGACTCACTCACTGACTGACTGACTGACATACAGCGCTCAGACCAAACCGCTGGACCTAAAGGACTGAAATTTTGCATGGCGATTCTTCTTATAGTGTAGAGGTGCACTAAGAAAGATTTTAGAAAAATTCTTTTTAGATTTTTTAAAATTAAATTTTTAAGCTGTTTTAGTAACTTTTTTTAAGTTTGCATTTAAAATAATAATTTCAGGGTTATGAAATTTATATAATGAGAAAGATCATAAAAATTCCTTTAAAATGAGATCTTTTTTGAATCTTTACCTTCATTTTGTGATTTTTGGTGAATTTTTAGATATTAATTTTTAGAATTTAATTTATTAAATGCTGATCACGTGATTTCTTTTTCTGGTACTTTAAATAAATTTATCGTCACGTGCATAACAACTAAATAGACAAAAAAATATTTTTTTCTTGCTAATGTGGTAGACGATTGAACATTATCCAAAAAAATATTAAAATGCAATAAAATATATTATGTTCTTGAAACTGTGCTATATTGACTGTACTATATTCTTTAGTATATATGTCCTATTAGATTTAATTTGAATATTTTCTTCTGCATTATGTTGTCTATAAAAATATCCCTTACGATTTTTTTAAAAATATATATATTTTTTTACATCAATTGTATACATTGATCGTCGTATTCATTATATATATATATATATATATATATATATATATATATATATATATATATACATATTTATTTATTTTTTTGGCATTAATTGCATACATTGACCTTTGTATTTAATTTGAATGTACTCCATAGCGAAGTGCGGGTTTTCAGCTAGTTAATTCATATTTTGGGAGTTTGTCAAAAATTTAAAATAATCTCACGTAAATTAGTGGCAGATGACTGGAAATGACATAGTTTGTGAAATGTATATGATGCATATATGTGGCAGGGATACATTTGATTACGCATTTTTAAATAGTTTTTATGGCCTTTAGTTTCCTCCGCCTGTGATAGACATTCGTGCGCTGCTGTGTACTAACCCTATTGGATTCGCTCACCTCAATGTTAACCCATGGAGAAAATTTATCTACTACTTACAGTTATATAAATGCTGATAATCAAATAAAAATGGTATTTTCAGATAGCCTGAACTTTTTTGCACCTTGTAACAGGATTTTATATATTTCGCCCACCAAATGAATTTTTGAGCGTTTAAAACATACTATACCAGAACCCCGAATAATTTAACTTTTAAAATATGTTTTGCATTTTTTTAAAAATGAAAAATGCCCCAAGGTGTAAAATTTCTTTCTCTATTACGGAATATTATTAAAAAAAATTCTTTAAATTATACTCCATAATAGAGCCGGAATAGAATTAAATCCATGCCGGAAATCCTTGGACACATTTGATCCATAGGTTAACATTTAGGTGAGCGAATCCAATAGGTTATTACACAGCAGACTTAAACCCGTTTCATGCTGATATGAAAGTTGAATAGGCTGACCATATTTCCCTGGGACAAAAACGGACCACAAAACCGTGAAGAGGATAATATAATGTTCTGTATTCGTGAAATGATAAGACGACAGAAAAAGTTTTTATACATAAACATACTGACATTACATTTTACTTCTGTGTCAGAACCCATACAATAATATACCTAGACATAGAGGAGAAACGTACTTCCCCACGTTCATAAAGCTTTTCGCACTCCACGATACTCTGATAGCGTATTGCTGGTACTGGTATATGGTGAAATGTTGAAATATTATATACCACTAGTACTTTAAACAAATACATTAACATTTTCTTTTACACTTAACAGTTAATTTTAAACAAAAATAACCCTGATCAACACAACATTCAAAGAGTGAACTCGTACCGTGGGTACGAAAATACAATTCAGATAAAAATCTGGCAAGACAAAGCTGCTGGGAAAAACTACTGCGGCCTGACCTGGTTGTTTTATAGTAAAATCCAAACATGCGTATCATGGGCATATGAACTTGTAGGTGCAGTTTTGTATACTGAAAAACCGGAATCGAACAAACAGGCAAACATTGCTGCAAAATCGCCAATCACAAGGTGTGACGCATAGCATTGGGCGCTTTAATGCAAAGTTGTCTTACGAAATGGACATCATTACATAGCTTATCCAGTTTAATAAATTTGAATCCTTTATATGGAGATTGCATTAAAATTGCAATTTACCTCTTTGACATTGCAAGGACAGACTGAAAGCTTTAAAATATAAAATTTATAAATTTTGAAAAATAAGAAATTTAAACAACTGGCCTTGAATAACTAAGCCACTGGTTAGCATACAGGCAAAACAAAAACTAACTCTACATCAGAACAGACGCCGTCTGAGCGTCTGAAACGAGCAAAAGTTGCCAACAGGCATTTTTATTTTCTCTAGATAAATCACTGCAGATATCGATACTTAATATCGATACTTATAATGAGAATTTAATTTTCATGCTTTTTCTTCTATTATTGAACTAAATTTCAAATTAAGGTCGATTTAGAAGACGACAATGAACTTTAGTTTTATGAACTCGTAGAATTCCTAAACAGATCTAAATAAAACTTAGACGGAAAAGCTAGGAACAAAGAATATTTCTTTATACTACCGAATTTATAATCCTAAGGTTGTAATATAAATAAGTATTAATATATTTCTGAATGTTGAAAACTGATCTCGCTCGCATGTTTATACAATAGTTGTATACAGATTTCGCCCATATTATGGGATTATCAGCATGACTTCCCAAATAAACACAAAACACAACAAAAAATTTATTCATAAATGCAATTATTTTACTATTTTGTTGATCATTATACTTCTAGGCATCAATCATCCGTAAAATGAAACACCTGTTAGCATTTTATAGCCATACATCACTTTCTCCAAACGTACAAAAGCCGTAATTTCGTTATTCTTTACTCGGAGGAGAACATTTTTGAATATCGATTTGAATGCAAACTTTAACTATGAATTCTCCTTTTTCATTGTATATAACCTTTGCTTTACAGAACATTTGCTTTTACAAATTCAAATAATTAAAAAAAATATTCATAAGTAATTTAGAAGGAAAACATGCCGATTGGAATGACACAAGAAAAGTTCGGTGTTCTTCAAAATTTGGAAAAAAGAGAAAATTTCATAAAATGCTTCATCCTAAAAATTCCGTTCTGGTTAAATTAACTATTGTGAAATTAACGTAAGGCATCTGTAGTCATGGGGTTTTCTTGAATCCCCCCTCGCCTTCCCCAATCCCTTTTAAGAGATTTGTATATGTTAATTGGATTATTTTTACTGGGATTACTTTAACAGAATGTGTTGGTCAAAAACAAAATTAATTATTGACTCAGTTAATTTCTAAAATAATTTCTAAAATAATTTAGTAGTACTTAAATCAACCCATCTGAAAGATTCAGGTCCTGCTTTAATTCATAAAAAATCACCAGAGAGAATTAGACGAATTTTTGTACGTATGTTTTATTTTGAGATCCTAAATTTACTCTTGTTATCATAAAAAACAAAATGCTTAAATAATGAATCAACAAAAATCCCACTACCCCCCCCCCCCCAACAAAAAAAAATTCCTACAACACTAAAATAAGATTTAAGTGACGTTTAAACCTCAAAGTCGTTCAAGTCTAAAACTTTTTTTTTCAATTATTCTGCTGTCCTGGGTTTAACGAGACCATAAAAACATTTTGGAGTGCCAAATACACTATCTATCAATAAGTATTTGGACACCCATGCAAATGACGATATATGCGGTCCTGATATACGTCACACCCTACGCCGTTAAATATCGTTTAGGAAACAACATTGGCATTAGTCGCATGCAAGATGCCACGAAGTGCAGAGTTATATGATTTCGAGAAAGGTGTAATCGTTGGGTATCACAGAAATGGCCGATCATTAAGGGACATATCTAGCGAGCTGAATTACCCAAAATCGACAGTGGCCCATGTGATTCAGAAGTGGAAGGTGAGCGGTGATTGTCGGAATTTGCCCCGAGTTGGCAGACCCACGAAACTGGGAGATAGAGACCGACAGGTGCTGTGCAGAGAAATTCGGAAGAACCACACCCAGCCGATGGCCCACATGCTCCAGAAGTTTCAACAGAGATCTGAGAGTGTTGTTTTGTTGAATATCATCCGTAAGGAAGCCCATCTGCTTGGTTTTCATGATCGTGCTGCCGCCCATAAGCCTTTGATCCCAAAGTCCAACCGCGCTTCTCGGTTAATGTGGTGCAAAGAACGTGGAAAGTGGACCATAGATCAGTGGAAACGGGTTCTTTGGAGCGACGAATCAAGGTTCACTCTCTACCGTTTGGATGGCAGGGTATGGGCCTGGCGTCTGCCTGGAGAAGACCTCTTGCCAGAATGCTTTGTGCCCACAGTAAAGTTCGGTGGAAGGGAAATTATGGTCTGGGGTGTTTCTAATGGTATGGACTGAGACCCTTGTTCCCAATTCATGGTAAGCTCAACGCCGACGCCTACTGCACTATTTTGGATGACAGTGTGCTTCCTACGTCGAGGCAGTTTTACTGGTTGGACCCATGTTACTTCCAGGATGACAACGCCAGATGTTATGTTGCGAGGTCCACCATGGATTGGCATGGCGACAATGGCGTTAACCGAATGGATGGCCGGGCCCAGAACCCGACCTGAACCCTATCGAGAATCTCTGGTAGTTAGATCGCCGAATTAAATGGTGCAACAACCGTCTAAAATCAGTGAAGGAACTTACATGTCTTCTTCAAGCCGAGTGGAAGAAAATAACACTGGCCGCCATTCAAGAACTTGTGAAAATCATGTCCCGGAGGGTCGAGGCTGTAATTGCCACTCGTGGAGGATCAACCAACTATTGAATATGGATAAATTTTGTTTTCTTTTCTATCACAGGGGCACCTGTAATAGTAAAGATGCCTCTGTGATAGAACCCGGTATATAACGAACTCACGGATATAACGAACGAAAATTTTGGTCCCGCCATTTTGCTACTGTACCTAATTTCATTAGTATTGTGTCAGTTCAATGGGATCGAATTTAGTCGATTTAATTCATTAATGATCGTTTTTAATAGATTTTATCATTTTTTAATACATCATTATTGAATATACATTGCAACTAATGAGATATACATATTGTGAGCTGTAGTATTTTTCTTAACTGTTCGGATATAGCGAACCACCGGATAAAGCGAACAAAACATTTGGACCCTTGAAGTTCGTTATAACGGGGTTCAACTGTATATATATATATATATATATATATATATATATATATACAGTCGAACCTCCACATATCGAACTTCCACATATCGAAATTTTCTATATATCGAACTCTTAGCAAATCTCCACGTTCATTACATAGAAAAATTGTTTCTATATATCGAAAAAATCTCTATATATCGAAATTTTTTCACGACAAATTGGGAGATTTTATTCCACTTTAGAACAAAATCTCTCAATTTTTGGCATTTGAAACAATATGTCATGGACTTCAATTCGCGGAAAATGTCCCTGATTAAGTTTTAAGTGGACTGAATAAATAATGTAACTGTGATCATTGTAACCACTGTCTGGATTATTGTTTTTTAAAAGTATGTAGTACTCAATAAATCTTTCATATTAATTCAATTTTTAGTTATTAACTTTCATTTAATGGGATTCGCATATAAATTAGAAATGGAGTTTCGTATACGAAAATTAGCTTTAATTTTTTTTTTAGGAGAATTATGATAAAACTAAACTCAATTCTATATATCGAAATTTCTATATATCGAATTTTTTTCCGGCAATTTGCTACTTCGATATATGGAGGTTCGACTGTATATACATAATTATATTCAGTGTGTTCGTAAACTGTGTCGACAAAATTAGATGGGTGATAGTATTTATCAAGACGAACAATATTTACAATCAACCTGAAGTCGGATTCCACTCAGTTTGTCAGAAAAGCTTAAAGTGCAGTGTCCAAGTTGAACTTTTGTTACAGGAAAAAAATGAGCATTAACCAAATCCTATGATGCACAATCCCATTCAATGTTCTATTTGAGAAAGACTCAAAGTAGATGTTCAAAATGCTGTCCAAGGGTATCGTTTCACAGTTGCCACCGACGAATAAAAGATTGGCACATCCTCTCGTACACTCCTGGTTAAATGATTCTCACCACGAGATCTTCCACGGAGTCCGTAGGTGTCTCGTTCACCAACGATTTCATGTATCCCTAAAAGAAAAAACCTAATGGACTTAGGTCAAGTGATCGTGGAGGCCCATCCACAGGTCCTCCAAGTCCAATCCACAGCCCAGGATATGTGGCCTTCAAGTGGAAGTGATGGGCGGCGGAGCTAAAGTGTGGTGGGGCTCCATCAGGCATAAACCACATGTCCCTCTGTGTGGTGAACGAAAGAGCTTGCAAGAAACCAGGAATAGCTTGCTACAGGAAGACACGATACACAGCACCGGTCAGACGTTATGACAAGAAATACCGTAACACCAGCCAACTACCAATGATACCTGCCCAGATGTTCACAGAAAATCTCTGCCGGTGTTTACGAGGGGCAGTGGTGAGGGGATTGGGTTCAGAGTGGGGATTGCGCAACTTATGATTGAGTTAATTCCCATTTTATGAAAGTTCAACTTGGGCATTGAACTTTACGCTTTTCCGACACTCTGAGTGGGATGCAGCCCTAAATCTTGTTCGTCTTGATTAGTACTATCATCCTATCACCGTTCTTGTTTTGTCGACACAGTTTAAGAACACCCTGTATATATATATATACATATATATATATATATATATATATAATTTTTTCATTATTCAACTGTCCTAGGTTTAACGAGACCATAAAAACTTTTGGAGTGTCAAATATTTCTTATTTGCAAATATGATTATATATATATATATATATATATATATATATATATATATATATATATATACACACAGTGGAATCTCGATCTATCGTTTTCCAAGGGACCGATTGAAATGAACGATAAATGCGGGAAAACGATAGATGCGGAAACATAACAAAGCAATATGATCGTTGGGACTGGATAAAATGAACGACACATACGGAAAAACGATGTATCCGAAAACGATGGATCGAGATTCCACTGTATATATATATATATACATTGTTTATATTTTGCTTACGTGAAGCCTAATTTGCATTTTGCTTGAGAATCCGATTCGAATATTACAGATATCAAAATTCCTACAAAGACTTACTCACTTTTAAAATGAGACCAAAACAAAGATATTACGATAAAATGAGGCACCGGACAAGTGAGTGGTGTAGGATCAAATTCTAGTTATCTACATTTTTTTTTCAAAATTTAGTTAAGAATAGTTTCTTTCAGTATTTCAATAAGTTAAAAGGGAACATTTTTAGAAAATGGCCTGCTAATAAAAAATAATGTGTGAATTTTTCTAAAGGTAATTTCAAATTTATGTCTTCAAAAATGTATAACGTGTATAGTTCTTTGCCCGTTACCGAAAAAAAGGTCCGATGGAGATTGCTAGTTTTGATCCTGTAGCTACCTTATCATTAGTTGATTGTATGAATTGAATGAAACAATTAAATGATCTCCATTTTGAAAGAATATTGCCTTTTTTAATAACATTCTAAAAAACATCAGAGAACATTATGCAGACATATCGTAAGAATGAATTCACTTCACTTCCTAATCATTTAAAGGATAGAATATTTCACTTCACTTCGAATTCGTTAAGTATTAAACAGACCCTACACCACTCAAATAAAGTTATGAAATAAAGTTTGAAGTATTTATTGAAAAATTCAGATGCGTGGCGTCAAAGCACTTGTGCATTTGGTGTCACAGTTTAGTTAAAAGACTGTAGATATCAAAATTTATTCACACAGCTTCTAGCTTTTTTATACAGGCCGAATTGAATGTTTTTGGATAAAAAGAAACAGCAGAGAAATTAAGTTTGTAAACATCGTACATCGTTATTTTATTGGATAGTCCACGAGCAGATTAAATTTCGTTAGAGGAACACGCAACAGCGATTTTTTACGTAAGATTTTTGCAAGATAAGTAAACAATGAAAGAAAACTTAGATTAAATGTCAGATATACGTTGCATAATTAAGAAAAATGAACGCATTTTCCACGCACACAAAGATTACACAGTTCATGATTTTCAGATCTAAAAGAGGACAATAGATTCATAATTGAAACTTTATAGATATTAACATCATTGGCTTTTAATAAATGTAATTAAAAATACCTTTCACTGTAATTTTTTACTGAAACAAGAATTAAAAGTAATCTTGTTTGTTCTACACACCTTTTTGTTATTTTTATCTCTATATAAATAAACTCCGAGTTCTTTTGTAGTTGTAATGCTGCCTGGCTGGAAGTATTCCAAACCAGGTTCATATAGGCTAGCGGGCTAAGGCGTGAAGCTTCGGCTTTTAATGACACTACATATGGGTCGGAGTCCGATTTAGCTATGTGCCACTTCAATTTTGACCGACTCCCCCCTAGACCAAACACCACTTTCTTTTTAAATATAACTCTTAAGAATTACTAACAGTGATAATAAGGCTATTAGTTCGTTTAATCTAATTCATTATATGACAAGGTACATTTATGAAACTTCGGTTCAGTGGGATATCGCTAAATTCAGTGATGACTCTGAAAGGACCGAAGAGTTTCCCTTGAATCGATGGTTTGGTTTAGGAAGCTAGTTCCGAACTCCAGCGGTCTTGGATTAAAAACACTCCTGGCAATAGGTCGTTAGAATCAACATAAAAATTGACTAAGTCAACTACTATAAGCCAAGTGATGTCCGAATAGCTAGGGCTCTGGCGTTCGGTTCAGATACTGTGGGTTCGAGTCCCACTGTTTGCTTGGATGTTTGTAGCCGTTCGGAATCGGCTTTAAACTGTAGGTCCCTGTCTAATTAGCCCTAGTGTGGCAAAACGTTGACCGTAGCGCCCCAAACTAAACCAGCTATTATAAAAAATGTATTGCTTAAGTAATAGCCATTTAATTAACCCATTCTTTGAAAGTTTATGAGTATGGCGCTGTCATTAACGAACATTATACGAAACCGGAGAAAATTATGTCCGGTGCATAACTTAGCAGGGTTAATATTGGCTGGCACAGATTCTGGTATCGTAGATTGAAATTTCGGAAGTGTGTCAGTTAGTAAATGCTATCTTATTTTTAGCCCGTCAGATTCATATGGCACACTTTGCCACAGAGAATCTTTAATAAGGGACGCATCTTCTTCCTCATAGCCAAACAATCCTATTATGTGCGAAAAAAAACACCCCTTCTAACCTTTAGCTGGGAAAAAATACCCTCAAATTCAAAATAATTCTCGTCCTACCTTTACATCAGCACATAAAAGCCGCAATTCATTAAAACGTTATTCCACAAGTCTGATTTGTATGATGTAGGTCTACAAGTCAAAGCACCGAACAACGCATTTTACAAGCGGCCACCGAAGAAGTGTTTGTAAATGGACAGCCATTTGTCAAAAACGCAGCATATGCCGCGTGAGGAAAGGGTAAAAAACAAATACTTACCGAAAGGAAGAGCAAAAGAATTGCTTTGGGGGTGTTACAATCAAGAAAGACTGATGAAGAACTCGCTGGAGGGTCCCGAATCTCAGCTTTTAGCCGGAAATCAGCTGTAAGATTGAGATCCACAGGGGTTCCAAAAGCTATTTTGCAAGAGAAAACCAAAGCTTGATGTGGCATTTGATTTAAACTTTTTCGATTGTTCTGTGAGTTGTTCTTTCAGAATAGAAGCCCATTAAGTATTTGGGGGGATTGGGGGGGGGCAGAACAATATTATCATATTAATCTGTGACATGTCTGTTAGGAACGAAGAGTAAATGGATTGATACAAAGGTAATTTTGCTTGATTGTGAATATAGTTGATGCGGAATAAATGTGAAGCAATGAAATTGCTTTGGGGTGTGTTTTTGGCTTCAAAGGAGCATGACGAACAACATATTTATATGTTGGTTTTAGAAAGAAAAACAAAGACAAAAAATTTGAGTGGCATTTCATCTGATATTACCAAGAAATCGCAAAAAAAAAACACGTATGAAACTCTTAGTCAATCTCAGCTACAGAAGAAAAAGTCCTAGTATGTGTAACATATAAGTATAAAAGCATTCCCTTTTCCTTTTTTAAGCTTTACAATTTAACGTACGTCTTTATCAATTTATTCGTTATAAAGCACCGTATTGTGTCTGAATTTTATATCATTTCAATTTATAATATTAATATTTTTTAGAGATGCCCTTCAATGAGAATTTTAAAATTAGAGAAGACGTTGGGTGTAATACCTTATGTGGCAGCAGAGTAAAGTACCTAAATGAACAATTACTGTAATTATATGGGTGTATTTACTGACATCATATTTTACAATAGAAACATTCTTTTATCATACTCATAGTAACAGAACATGTATAATGTTGTTCATAAACAGAATAAATACATCCTCTAAAATTTCTCTTTAGTTTACATAATCAGAATTCCAGTACAGATGCTGGATATGTTAATATGACATATGAATTCCTTCCTGAAAAGCTCGAGACAGAAAAATTGTTTTTAATCATAACTTTTGCCTCGAGCGGCCTTTTTATAAAATTTGTTTTTAAGTAAAAGTATTGAAAATGGTTCGGTGGAATATACAGTGCAATTCATATGATTGAAACGAAATCAACTGTGTGTGTGTGTGTGTGTGTGTGTGTGCGGAGGGGGGGGGTCTAGTTAGTCGAAGTTACCTGAGACGTGTGACCTTCAGATAGACTACATATTGGTAAGAAATTACTTTTATTTCTCTGATGAAGTCGAAACTTTAGTCTCGTTTTATCTAAACCTCATTATAATTTTTATTGTTTTATTATCTGATCTGCTAAAGTTACACGCACACTGCACTATCATCTGATTCGTTCATAAAGCCACGAGCATACAAAATACTGGAGGAGATTTTCAGGGAATAAAAAATACATTTAGTACGAATTTGGTTGGTTGGTTTTGGAGGACTGTGGTCATCTGCTTCTTCACGAGAGAGCTAAACAAACCAGGACTTACCCCACATACAGTGTAAGAATGTAGAGATATTCGGTAAAATAAAAGCACATGATCGTAGGTAATAAATGTTTCAATTTAACTAAGAAACGTCTACATCCATTCCATGTACATAAATAAGGAAACCCTCTTAAAAATTTCAATGGTTAGATGGATAATTTTATCCTATTAACTTTTCAATACGATATAATGCACTGCATGCTGCATCTGTTGGTTAAATGAACAAGCCTATAGATACGATCTCAGACACAAGACACATGATCATTCTACTTAACCCTAAAACGGTACAGTGGTTTAAGACGAAATAGATCGTATGATCTCTTTTTAATGAGGTTTTTTGTAGAAATAAGTATTCAATAAGCACTTTTGTTGTATAGTAACATTTATTGTTAATATTTTACATGAAATAAAACCTTTTTTCCAACAAAAATGACCAACGAATTGCAATTTTGCTAAATAAAGGAAATCTCTTTGGCATTTACATAGAATGTTGTATATATTAGGTCTAATATGTAATTTAATCTTGTACCTAGTTTAGAAGTTAGTGAAACCAAATTTCCGAGCACAAAAATGTAAAAAATAATATATACTGACATTTTTGGCCTTCAGAATTGAAATAAAAAATTAAAATCTAAATGAAAAAAATAAAGAAATTACTAGTGATCACGAATAATGTTTTTCAACAAAGACACTCGTATTTACTTATTCCTATATCTAGTAGGATGGTCTAGTAGGGTTATCTAGTAGGGTTTCTTGTCAACTTGATCTCTTTCAATGAGAGGGGACAGTACGGGAGGGGAAAGACACACCCTTGGGTCGGATCCGACTCCCATTGTATTGTTTGAGGGTTAAAGCCCATACATTCTACCTATAAAATCACCACTTAGGAAAACATAATAATTTACATTAATGATAAGTATCATTCATAATGCGACTGTTGATGATTAGATTCAAGATATTTTCCATTCCTGTGTGTGAAGGCGAACTAAGCATATGAAAAGGAGCTGTGTGTATGCGTGTGGCTTGCTGACAAGTATTTCGTTAGAGAAACCTCAGTCATGCACCAAGACTTCAAAGTCTAGCCGATGATGAATATTTTCATTAATCAATTAATTATTGATATACCCACTAAGGCCGAGTATTCTGGGGAACCGGTCAATCTTCCGCCTGCAAAAGGAAGAAGAGGGAGAAGAAAGAAGCCCCCCCGCCTAGAAAGGGGAGCTGCAACCCATCGTCCATCGCCGGTGTCATCGTTCCTTAATAAAATTATTGTGTGATTTGTGTGTTTCTATTTCCTTGTATTCATATGTACACCGGACTGGGGTGTAATGTCGTCAGCCCCCTAGGACACCAGCCCAAAGAACGAAAAAAAAAACACGACACACATTAATCTCTGGTAATTCCTAATTATATAACATGTCTTTCGGTATGATTACTAGAAATGACCAATCTTTATATAATATTTTACTCATGATCAACAAAGAAGAACCTACTTAGAAAGTATGTAATGTACACAATTCTCAATCCTTGAAATTTGTTCACCCTTTTTTAACCCGTACTTGTACATGTAGATTGTAATTTAATACCTGAAAAATGTCAGCAACTATTAAATAAATTATCACCACTCCAATTTTTACTGTTATCAGTTAACTTACCGTATTTCTCGGGCCATACGACGCACCTTACGCAGATTTTTACATAAAAAAATTCGACTTAAAACTGGAGTCCGTCTTATGGTCCGAAGTAACATTAAAATGAAATGAATGCTTTATTATATATATATTACATATATTTATATTTACTAGCTGAATACCCGTGCTTCGCTACGGAGTACATTTTAAGATAATTACAATGATAAAATAATGAAATTGCATTTTAGAGGATTTCCTTATAAACAATATTTTTTGTTTCTTCATTGGGCGAAACTAATATTAACAGGCTCATTCGCGAACTTACGCGTGAGCAAGCTACGTAAAACTGACCGTGGGAGAAACAATATTCTCTTAAATTTATGCCAGTGTATTTTAAAGTTTGGTCAAGGAACTGTTTTATATATAGGTTTAATTTAATATCCATAAAACATACTAATTTGAATTAAAAAATTCCATCTCAATTAGTCTAGTGGTTAAATTTTATATTTTGCTGTATTTTAATATTTTTTTGTCAATTTATTTCATTGTTACGCACGTGACGCAAAATTAATTTAAAGTATCACAAAATGAAAAGAAATCTGGTGATCAGCATTTAATAAATTAAATTCTAAAAATTAATATTTAAAAATTCACCAAAAATCAGAAAATGGAGGTAAAGATTCGAAAAAAAATTCAATTTTGAAGGAAATATTATGATCTTTCTCATGATTTAAATTTTATAACTCTCAAATTATTATTTAAAACGCAAACTTAAAAAATGTTGCAAAAACAGCTTAAAAATTTAATTTAAAATATCTAAGAAGAATTTTTCAAAAATCTTTCTTAGTGCACCCCTACACTATAAGAAGAATTGCCATGCAAAATTTTAACTCTTTAGGTCCAGCGGTTTGGTCTGTGCGTTATCTGTCAGTCAGTTAGAGAACTGTTTTATATATAGAGAGACTAGTAACTGACAAATTAAAGTTAATTCAATCTTCAAAGAAACGATCCAAACCTATTTGTCAGTCCCAAGTAAAATGCCACTCAGTTAATTCCCCTTTTGGAATTATTTTTTACCTGTAACAAATGCCATGCTGTGGAGCCCATAATGAGGCCAAAACTTAGGTTCGTGTCTGCTGATTAATCTGGAGGATTTATGATTTTCTGCTCTTTAGGTCCAGCGGTTTGGTCTGTGCGTTATCTGCAAGTCAGTCACTCAGTCAGTCACGGAACTGTTTTATATACATACATTATATATTTTATATCTATTTTTATCTTGATTAAGTAATTGAAAATATCTTTATAGACCTAACAAAACACAAAATAATCTTTTCTAAAAATCCTCCCATAAATTTGAGGTGCGTCTTATGGTCCGAAAAACACGGTAAGTATGTAAAACATTTTTAACCATTGCTTAAAATATGACTGACTCCATAAACTGAGAGATATTAGCCTAAATATGCGAAACTACATTCCGTTTATCCATTTTTCTTGTAAATGTGTTAGGGGACCAGTGTTTCCGGTGTCACACAAACTGCTTGCTAAGAATCAATCTTGCGTGAGTAATTACTTGTCATTGGCTGTTAAAGAGACCTCCGGAGCAAGAAAGTATCCGTTTAAACGGATGTCCACGTTTATCATTTATCATAGTCCGCTGAAGGTTGCATTTCAGGGGTTCCTCGGTCACTCCCTCCCAATTTGTTTCCACCGTCCCAGTTATCACCCGCTTTGTTAATGAGTTGACCTATCGTGCCTCGTTTTGTTTCTCCAACTTGGCTGGACCCTTAGCCCAAAAGGACCAGTTGAAGAGGCGCGAGAAAGCAAAAGGCTAGCATTCATCAAGTGGCGAAACTTCGAAAATATCACGAGGGTATCGATTATCTGGTCAGCCTTGTAAAACTTACGTTGTTGCAAGAGTTCATTCTTAAAATTGTCTAGGAAGTCATCGCTGAAGAAGGAAAGAATTTTTAGAATCCGCTTCTGCTTTTGTTCTTTCTCATCTGTTTCGCGATATCTTTTAAATTTCTCTGAATTAATCATGTGAAAAGCTGTTATACGGGATAACTTTAGTCAGGGAAACCGAGATGGTTTTCTGGTATTGCGCAAATGTCCATCCTTGTACACCGAACAGGCCATGGTGCCAGGTAGAGCGTAATAAAGGCTTTCATGATCGGTGTTCGTGAACTCAAAGTGAATTTTGATGTTTGTTGTAAATCACCCTGTCATGTTTTAACAAAGCGATATTTTATGGGGTAGACAAAGAAAATTAGTTTGCCACTATTCGTAAATCTGAAGCCAATGATATTTGTTTTTAATGTATGTTAAAACCATTTAATTTCACTGAGCTTAATATATATAATTTTATTCACTAAGAAATTGATAGTGATCTTTCTTCTTGAATATAGAATAACATAATGGCAACCTGCCATGTCAAAACAGCACAATAAGCGAAGTAATATCAAAGGACAGGAGTTATCAATATTTATAAATCACTTCTTATGAGAATCGACATTCAGATTGTTCTACATTTAGGTTACTATAGAATAATTGCATTCAATTTCATTTTAAAGAAAATGAATGAGGTAATGAACGTTTTTTCTAACTAATGATAGGTTTATGTGTTAAAAGACTTTTTTTCTTAATAAGTAGTTGACTTTTGTTGCAGTGTAATATTCTGAAAGCTCTTTATTAAATGTACTCTGAAACAGAGAGTTAGTAAAATTTGCCTGTCGTTTTCGTTACTGATTTAGTAACAGACTATAAAAGAAAAGAAAAATAGTAAACGCTCTTTGATGAAATGAATTTGAAAGATGTTTAAAATATATATGCCCATGTCCAGTTTTCGAGAGGAAATACCTGCTGAAGAGAAACTTTTGCTGTTTCACCCTGTATAGATAAAGTTATACAATTAGTTTTATGAATCCACAGTGCATTTTTATATTTGGTAATGTAATGAAAATGTGACAAGGTAATGTGTACCATTTTAAAGATGTTAGCGTGTGGTAAACTATTTTATCAGTGTGATATATACTTAATTATTTAATAGGACTGTGAGATTTTGATGGTGTGAGTTAATTTGATGAACGGTTCCAAGGTAGACTCGTGGCATCACGTCGGGTTTCGGCGCTGAGATTGCTCGGTTCGAATCCCGACAAGCGCCACAAAATACCTTCGTGTCTAGGCCGGAAATGGGCACGTTAAATCCTTATACCGGAATAGCCCAGTATCTATGTACATCTTACCGCGCAAAAGATCGGGTATTAGATTTTTTTTCCTACTTGTATATCTTTAGTCCAGTAGTGAGAAACCAAGTTTTTCAATTCGAAAGACCTCGGCGGAATTTTCTGTGGCCTAAAAACTTCAAATTTTTTTGACTTTTTTTTGGGTTTTTTCAAATATCTCGGCAATGGTTGGTTCTAGAGCTTAGATTGCAATTATAATCTTAAAGAAGACAAAATTTTGAACAAATCTTATGTTTACTTCATTTTTCTAAACCCAATAACAAGTGAGCTACAGCGTCAGGAAAATGGGATATTTTATTCAACTCGTCGAGAAAGATGCAAAACTTACTTCTCTAACACACTAACTCGTACAATTGCTATATATATGTCCATATTTTAGAAATGCACAATATGTGTAATACAACACATATATATATATATATATATTTACTCCAACATACTTGAATAGTGTGTATATTTATATAATTATGTACACAAACTACACATTTGTCGATACATAGGAAATTAATTACAAAAATTGGAGTATTCAACATTAATAAAAACCGTTTATATACATTATTATAAACCTTTTATATACATTATTATAAACACATTAGTGTGCAAATTTATATAATTATGTACACAAACTACACATTTGTCGATACATAGGAAATTAATTACAAAAATTGGAGTATTCAACATTAATAAAAACCGTTTATATACATTATTATAAATTAGAAAATCTAGCAGAAGTGAAATAATATATAAGAAATTACATAAAATTAATAATTATTATGTAATTATAAATGATGCAATAACTGTACTAAAACTGAAATATTTCAAATTTAATAACATTCTTCATGCCTATTGTTTTTAGCTATTTTGATGATCTGGGGTGGACATCATCTCTATGTTTGGTGATACGTCATCTTCATCCTCTAAATCATGAGGCAGTTCAATTACATTTGTATATGTGAGGCCACTGCAGTGCTTACACATATTTGAGCATTTTAACCCTGCTTTTCGACAACTACATGCACCAGTACAACCCTTTTTCAGCGTAAATTGTAGCAAAGAGATCATGCAAACCACTACCAGCCATTATTGCACCAATTGAGCTTATAACCGACATTAGAAGGGGAAAACCTCCAAGCCTAACAACAACATTGTTCAATTCAGGAAGACCATTTGCAATAATATCCCTAGCTTTGAGATATAGGGGTTGGTCAAAAGTAACAATACACGTCTTTTGATTGAATTTTCTACAATATTCTGATGCAGTTCGCAGAGACGTGTAGACTGTGTCCTAGTATGATGGAGGTGAGTTGATAAATGGAAGTCATATAATCTTAGAATGGTCATATTCTCTGTTAGCTGTCACTTGTGCCATAAAACCATTCCATCCCGAGACACTTTGTGCGATTTTTTGACCATTTTCCATACTGCCAAATCAAGTCTGTAGTAGATGAACATCAATCGTATGAAGCTTCTGCAAATCCTCAATGATGATTGTTTTTAAACCTCCCTTTTTTGCATTGGGAAAAATTTGGAGGTTTATGGTTCCTGCCTGTTTGACAACTTCAGCTGATGAGCACTTTTTTAAGCGCTGTATATTTTTGTAGGGCAACACTGAGGCAGAAGGCGTGATACACATTATACCTCCCACAGCGTGGAATGTTCCAGAACCATCCAGAATGTCAACATTAAAATCAGCGTTGTCAAACACGTATTGACAGACAGCGTCATCTCGTAGTTTACTTTCTTTAGATCGCAGGGCAAGGGATAATTCTAGTAGAGAAACCTCAGAGTACGATGCTGCAAATCCAATTGCAGACAGAACGTTAATAAGGAGCTTCGAACCAAACTTTCTGTACAGGTAAGCACCGACTTCTCTTTACAAAATGTAAAGAGAAATATACCGTTAAATTATCGTTGAAGTATACATTTTTATCCAAAACACGAGCGCTTCTTTAAGGCTGTTATGCACTAAGAAAAAAAATCGTATTTGCTTTTTCCTCTTCTTGCAGACTCTTGTGGTGGGAGGAGTCCAGTTGACAGTTCGAGAATTCCACCCCCCTTAGGATTGACATTTTGAGGGATTGTAATGGCTCTATCTCTATAGGGAGGTTAAGCACTGCTCCCAAATTTTTTTATTTAAAATATATTTTTGTCAACTATTTACAGATACATAAATGTTGATAATCAAATAAAATTCGTATTGTCAGATAGCCTGAACTTTTTTGCAAAGCGCTACAGGATTCATTTTATAAATTTCGTCCACCGAAGGAATTTATGAGCGTTTAAAACACACTATGCTAGATTTTCCCCCGAATAATTTAAATTTTAAAATATTAATTAAATTTAAAAAAACGAAAAATGTACACAAATGTAAAATTTCTTTCTCTATGACGGAGTACAATTAAAAAAAATCTTTGAATCCAAGTCGGCAATCCGTGGACAAATTTTCTCCATAGGTTAACATTGAGGTAAGCGAATCCAATGGGTTAGTACATAACAGCATTAATATGAATTTATTCTCTTATACTAAGTAAAATTAAGTTTACTTTATGATAGTTTGAACGTAGAATGATGTATGGAGTGCTTGGAGAAAGACAGTAAATATTTAAAGGGTTTTCACACTCATATACATCAACCTGTCAGTTTATTTCCTGATTACTAATTTTCCTAAGATTTAAGGCATTTACAGACCTTCGGGGATAGGTCTGAGGTCTTATCCTATTTAAGAAATACCCGAATAATTTAAATCTGAATGCAGGCATTTTAAACTTAATTAAGATGTTTGTCTAAAGCATGAAACATACAAGTAAATATTGATTGTAGCTCCAATTTTATGAGTGATGTAATTTTCCTTCCCTGTTTTTGTTGTTCCGTGACAAGTTAATTGGCGAAACAAAGCGAAAAAAAAAATCAATTTGTGAACGTCTATCATTTTTAAAGATTTCTATAAAGCGGAATTTTCCGAGCAAAATTGGTATTGAGAAATTGGAAGAATATCTCCATTGACAGGATCACATGCTTCTAAAACAGGTGTTGAATAATTCATTAGTAAATTTTGCTACTGTTGAAGAACAAAGAAGCTGAATGTTGTGAGGGGAAAAACAACACAAATTCTGACATACAAAGAAAAGTATGAATGTCCGATAACACTCATTTCCTACTTTTCAGTACTTCAATCCTAAAATTTGAGAAAATGTTTTTTAGAAGTCGAGACCTATTACAGGTTAAGAAATAATTGGTATTATTACACATCACATTTTGGAATTTTTAATGATGATTTGGAATAAATGCATATCAATAATGCAAGATTTCCCTCTTGGTCTTAGTAAAATGCAACTGTTTTTTACCTGCTTAAAAAATTTTAGGATTTGTTGAAGATTACGTGCTTCATAAAAATGTTTAAGTTAATTACCTCTGAACGTTTTTGCTTAATAGTGTATAAATGACTTAGACGACTACTTTTGTAATCCCTGGCACTAATAGGTTTTAATAAAAAAGACAACGTGCTTAAAGACTATCATACAATCTTCACCTCTTTTATGAGGAACTCATATATGTGGACTTTTTATAACTATTTGGTGTTAGTAGCATTTTGTAATTTGATATCTTCATAAAAAGCAAACAATCTTGAAGGTAAAACAATGAGATAGTAATGCAAAATACTATGTTACCGAAATATACAAGCTATCTTTTTAAAAAATACTTTCAGTCTAGACAAGCCTGGGGACACTAGACCATAGGGTGAAAGAATGAAAACAGATACAACAAGGGTAACATGACATAAAATGGAAGAACAGAAAAATTCAGAGAGGAATACAGAATTATAAAATTATTCACAAAATATACAGATCGCAAAAGAAAACTAAATTGAAAGTCTCATGCGATCATGGATTTCCCAATAACGTTGTTGTTGCTGATGTCACTTGACCTACAGCAATATCAGATCAAGTCCCGAAGGCTATGGGCGATGAAGTTTCTGTGAAGGTGCGGCTCCTGTTTTGACTGGCACCACAAGGATTGGAGTATGACTTCGCCAAAGGACCAGTCCCGTAATTTTGAACTGAGTCAAGGGACGAGACCAGAACACTTGACCCCACACTTCCAGAGGTAATTTTGAGAACTTGGAGGACATTGTAGCCACGGCAGATTTTACTTGCACTAGCCGCCATTAGTGTACACGGCAGTGGATATGTCAGCGACGAGCATCGAGCCAGTGACTTTCAGATCACTAGTCCGCTGCCAAGCCAACTAGGCTACTGCGCCCTCCCCAAAAACGTTTGCACAGAGAACATTCCGATAAAACCGGACAGGATATGACGTGACCATCGTCCAAAATTACAGAGAAGACACAGAGGGCAATTTAAAACTCCTATTTTGATTAGGTGGGCAGCCAGGCAGACGTGCCTGGATGCAATTGGAAAAGCGGTAACCGAAATTCTGAGATATTGAATATAAAAGTTCTTAATTTTTTTGTTCTGTGATTTTGGAAGCTGTTTTATAGAAATTTTTTTTCATAGAGTTCTGGATCACTAAGGTTCCCTATTCTGTTAATTTGCCCACCGCTTCGCTTCCTGGTATGCGACAGAAGGATTGTATCTACGGCAACGCAATTCTTTTATAGGAATCATGTATTTAAGAAGTGATTTGCACTCTTTAGCTTTTAAGCATGAAGCATGTTTAATCTGAATGACCTTAGCCTACACGGCAATGGAAGAATCTGCAGGGATTGTAGTATATGAGAAATTTGAAACCTGTGTTTCAAGAGGAAAAGATTAACCTAGATGGCCTAATTCCCGTAACGATGAAATGTGGAAGTTATTGACATCTCTATACCCTTGTTTTACATTTAAGACTCATATTCCTTATAAAAAATTAAACAAATTTAAAAAAATGTTCTACGAGTACTAACACCAAATAATCATAAAAAATACCCATACAATTTAGTTGCTGATAAAAGTGATAGATAGGAGGCAGTGCTTTGAAAATCTTTTAGTAGATAATGGTAGATAATGAAAATACAAAGTGTTGTATTTACCATCACCAGCCTGACCCCCGTTATTAAACTTAAAGCCATTTGTATATAGCTATGTGGCCATTCATTAGTTGGATAACGTTCTTCATTTGTTTCCATAGATATGGGAAATAGAATCTCTGGGCCGTAATTTGAATTCACTATGGGATCACAGAGATCTAGACGAAAAGTAATACCTCAAATCTCGAAAGGATTACATGTTTGTAATTAGGTAGATGATTCAAAATGAAGATCGTACTTCTAGTTCACTCTTATAGCAAACTAGCTGAATACCCGTGCTTCGTTACGGAGTACATTCAAATTAAATACAACGGTCAATATCTGCAATTAATACCAAAAAAAAACAAAAGAAAAATATTAATAAAAAAATCGTAACGGATATTTTTATAGACAAAATACTGTAGAAGAAAATATTCATATTAAATACAACGGTCAATGTATGCAATTAATTTGTATGTTTAATATCCATAAAACATACTAATTTGAATTAAACTCTTAAAAAACTTCCATCCCAATTAGTCTTGTGGTTAAATTTTATCTTTTACCGTGTTTAAATATTTTTAACATAGGGTTACGCTCTTTAATAATTGTTCTCCGGAAAGAAAAAAATTGTCCTGCGTCGCGAGTTATAATTTTGGCAGCACCCCAACCCAGTAGCAGTAAACAGTTAAACGGAAAAATATCAAGATGCGTCAAAAAAAAAAAAAAAAGAAAATAGAGGAAAGCAAACGATAAGTAATCGCACGTTTATAACCCGCGGTAGTTTCGTTAGAAGAGACTACCTGAATTTTTTTTGTGAATTTATTTCGTTGCTATGCACGAGATGCAAAATTTATTTAAAGTATCACGAAAAGAAACCACGTGATCAGCATTTAATAAATTAAATTCTAAAAATTAATCTTTAAAAATTCACCAGAATCAGAAAACGGAGGTTAAAGATTCCCTTTAAGGAAATTTTATGCTCGTTCTCGTGATTTAAATTTTATAACCTTCAGATTATTATTTTAAATGAAAACTTTAAAGAATGTTACAAAAACAGCTTAAAAATTTAATTTTAAAAAAATCTTAGAAGAATTTTTTAAACAATTTTCTTAGTGCACCACTACACTATAAGAAGAATCGTCATGCAAAATTTCAGACCTTTAGGTCCAGCGGTTTGGTCTGCGCGTTATCTGTCAGTCAGTCCGTCAGTCAGTCGGTCAGTTGCGGAACTGTTTTATATATATAAATTGAATGAATGCCTGTTGAGTTTCAATCCTCCGTAGTTGGCCATTTGTCGCGAAACTTTTATGTATCTGGGATAGTCTGATTATCTTCTCGTATAATTTTAATTTAGATATTTTGGTTTCATAATCTATACTCATCTCTCCAGTATAGTGTAACAAGTCATCTATCGGAGTCGTTTTAACAGCTCCGGTAACGAAGCGCAAAGCTCGATTTTGCAAACGTTTCGTTTTCAGACTGGAACTATTTCTAGCTTTTTCGTGTATTCAAACTGACCTCTTCCAACCTCCCTTTAGGAAATTTTTTTTTTTTTTTTTTTAGAAAATCATGTGAATATCTCTATTAAGGGGATTCAGGATAAAAATAAATTTTTTTTTAATTTGCAGAAATATGCCTTTGATCACGATTTCTCTCCCTCAAATATCTTTATATAAAGATCATTATTCATATAAAAATATTTGAAAATTTTGAAATTTTGCTTTTTAACAACTTGCAATTTAAAATTTAAAACATTTATATTTTGATATGTTTATTTTGATACATCTTGTAAGAAAAAACCAAGCAAATGTAGCCAATATATCTATTTGCTGAACATTTTCGTTTTAGTACATAGAAAACTTCCAAAATAATCTGTACTCAGGAGTTTCAAAAACTTTATTGATAAAAAGTTTTAACCAGTTTAAAGGGCAAAAAAAAAAACCCAGTAATATTTGATCCAGGAACAATATTTCCAAAATTATCACTCAAAATAAAATACTTTGAAGACAGTTTTAATGAAAATTTTACTTAATTTTTTTAACATTTTTGTGGGCATGGTGAAGATTTAAAAATATTTAACATAAAGATTTATAAAATAAAAAAAAGGTTTTAAATATTTAAAAAATTAAAAATTTTAAGGATTTACTTTTTTGTAAAATTTAATCATTATTACTTTTTAAATTTTAAACTTTATATTATAAATCTTTAAAGTTGGAAAATGTTATTTTTCTGAGAAATTTTTGCTTTAGAGAATATTTTTCCTGGATTCTCCTTCAAACGAAGCCCTAATGACAGTTTGAGGAACATTGAACACAGTAACACAGTAACACAGTAAAAAATTTTACAGATACCTTGCAAGGGATTATATATATATATATATATATATATATATATATATATATATATGTATATATATATATATATATATATATATATATATATATATATATATATATATATATATATATATATATATATATATATATATATATTCTATGAAAGATGGCATAGCATGAAAAATTCTCCTCCGAGGTGGAGTAAATATATGTACAGCACGTAACGCATAGACATTACAGTATAAAATATTTGTATCCGACCTTGTAAGCTTAGTAGAAATATGCCGTGTATGTTATTTTATTCTGAAAGCTGTACAGTATACTTTACGCGAATGATATATAACTGTGCCCATTTTTAGAATTTTGTACCCATTTTGAATGTGTTAATATCTGTAAGTTATTACCAATATTAAAATATTTAATGGGAAGAGATGTTTTCATATTCACATGTCTTATTTTTATATTCTCAGACAATGCTTTTGAGTACACAGATAAATTCATAGATAGGTCATGATAAGAGTTTCAGAGACTTCTTGTACATCTCCTTTATATGTGTTGCTTAACATCACATCTAGTAGTTGAACTTTTATTCAATAATTCATTATATAATTAGAGTCGAATAGAAACTCGATTTACATCTCATATTTTAATTTATCTTTGTACAGAGGAACATATTATGAGAATATAAAAATAGGACTATATAATTTTTAATTTTCTTTACATTGCAGAGTTATACCCTCTATCAATATTTTTAGTCTTAAGTGTCCGATCACATTACACTGCTACAAAAATGTTTAAGTACTTTAACCATCAATAAAATCTTATTTGCAAAGATATCTATCATAAATCTCCTTTAGGTGAGATTCTTACACTGATTGACTCTTCTTTAACTGAATTTCTTTAATTGACTCTCCTTTAACTGAAAAATATAGCCAATCTACTCCACGAAACATTATAATATCCCTTTGCACGGTTTGGTACCAAAAAAAAGCTGGAATCTTGAATATTTTTACAACATACATAATTGCTTTTGAAATAATGGGTGCTGAATATACATGTTTCTCTTGAACTCTACATGATAAAGAAAATTCTGAAGCAATCAATATGATATACACAGCAATAATTTTAAACTGTTTGCGTAGATACATAGAAATTAGAATAAAACCGTTTATAAATGGTTTTAATGAAATATCATGACGCTAAGAATTCCAAAATAATGTGTCTTTTAATTGATTTTTCTCCACTTTTGCGGAGAAAAAAATTATGCCCGTTTCCATTTCAAACATAAATTTTTCTCTCCAGTTTCAGTGTACGAATTTGTTTGTTTATTCAAGTTGTTTGGCAACACGTTAAATATGAACTGTACTTTACCGTTCGACGTGGAAAAACACCATTTCCGAACAGTCCATTAATCATTTCGCGGGATGCATGGCCAAGAGAGAATCAATTAAAATTTCTCCTAGAAATGGTGTGTGGTCCATCTCTGAAAGCATTTACAATCAATTTTCATCCGAATTTGCATACGATAAAAAGCACCACCACCCGTTTCAAAACAATCCTACGTATGATATCATATGTCGCCCGGTCAGTTGTGATGGTAGTCACGTCAACTGTTCACTAAGCTGCTCGAATTTCAGCACCCACTTAGTTCATTAGGGCGCTCAGGCTCCAATATGTTTTGACACATGCTGTTACCAAAATGCCTGCAAAGTGTTCCTCATTGTCTCAGAGCTTGACAGGAGATTGTTTTCGACTGCTTTGGTGTTTTTTGGGCTTTGTGAAAGGGAGTACTCTGACCTACGGTTAAAAAGATCTGGAACACGTGTCTCCATAATGTCTCCAGTTTAGAAACGGGAACTAATTGTTCCAAGCTACTACAGAAACTAGGCGGCAGAAACCTACGCATAACTTCGTCACTTGAAAGAATGAACTAATAGGAGAGAATTCGGAGTAAACAGTTGAATTTAAAAAATAAATCATTGCTAAAGCTAACTAGAGTAATCCATTTGAATAGATTTGGAACAAGGCAAATGTGATATGTATAAAGTCTTATAAATTTTCCAAAACCGCCATTTGAGTATCTATCCATCTATAATTCCATTTCTCTGCATCTTTTTATGAAATCGTAAAATTTAAGCAAAGCTTAGTGATTAAAGAAAAACATTTAAGAAACATTCCCTTTGTTCGCATACTATTATTAGTGGCCACTACCTGAGTAAACAGCAAAGAATTAAGTATACAATTTGGTGTATGCAGTTGAAGTTAAAAAATAAATCCTTGAGAAAATTGAATAAAATATTGCATGATTTCCCTGTTTTTTGTGTGGAATGGTTTGTGGCTACAAATTTCCCACCATTAAATCATTACATGGAAAGAAATCATATTACCATGCCCTTTGTAGTTTTATGTTTTCTCCAAACCGAATAGTAGTAAGAATTAATTGTAAGTAAAAACAATTGTTTTTCTGTTCTGTTTGAGAAGTAGTTTGATATTAAAATGTGATTTAACAGAGTTTTAAAAGCATACACTGTACCATGAAAATTTAAATACTAAGGTTTGTGCAGAACCAGTATGACATTTCGTTCACCATAATAAGAGTAATTGAAAGGTTTTAGACCCTCCTATTTAGCTTCTGTTTGTATTTGATATAAATTTTCTAATTAATTTTATCTGTAAACATATATCTTTGTAAAATATATAAATGAAAGGCATGTAGGGAAGTATAACGTAGAATTTTATACCTTAAATCACTCTAAATTTATTTATTTTCACCATCATTATGAAAACACCTATGTGAACTTTTAAAATACAAAATTTTATAAATAAAACCCGAGTGATTTTCAAATTATTTGCAAGAAATAACGGCAAAACTAAAACTTAAGTAGAGTAATTGAATAAATTTATCTTTGCTAATGTTTCTAGAAACTGATTTACTGGTTCGCATATAGCTTGTAGCAGGAAACAGTTTTAAAACAGAATTGAAAAACACTTTAATATTACCGAGTTTATTTTTTGCACGTCCATTATTATTAAAAAAATATTGGACTAACCTGTGACCCCCTGAATTCCTTATTTTACATCGATTAAACTGAAATCAGATTTATTCTATCTCTCACATAAATGAAGTTTTATTTTTCAGTTATTTCATCAAATATTTAAAACATTCTTTTTTCTACCTGGTATTAGAATAAAAAAGAATTATTCCTTTCTGTTTTGAGAAGCAGTTTATATGTGGTCAGTTAGGAATGCTTTTGATGATAACATCACTGGTTGGTTTGCATTATTTAGAAAAAAATATTCGATCATTTTTTCCCCTGTGTTTAGAGCCACAAAGGGCCACGATAACAAGTCGATCTCAAAAAAATAGGTTTACCGAGAATAAAAGATTCTTCCTTCATTCAACAGATTGTAACAAAAAAATTAGAAAAAAATCTGTCAACTTTTTACCCAGTTCAGTTATGAATATGCAATAACATATTATCAAAACACGTATATTCCGGTTGTGGTCTCTTTTTTTTAAAAGCAATTTGTCCGTGGGGTTTTCATTTATATCAGAGATACGTATTCGGACAAATACAGCGTTAGTGAATACCGCTTTCCCTGTATCGCATTGCATTATAACCCAGAGGTTTAGTAATATATAAATATTTTATCGTGTTGCTTTTATCTCAGCTGCAACACTGATACTCTAATACAGATTTTACCTGGTTGTTCATTGTCCTGCAAAAGGTTTTTTTATAAGGAGAAAGAAAATATCTCTTTGAAAGAATTATAAAACTAAATAAATAACACTGTTCCATTCATAACATAAAAACTTGTTTAAGACACAGAACGAAGTTACAAAGATATCAGTAGTTATTTATTGAAGTGTAAGCCATATATATATATATATATATATATATATATATATCACACCTTTCTCGACGATCATACCTTCCTCGAAATGAGATAACTCTGCACTTCGCGGCATCTTGCGTTCGATTAATGCCAATGTTGTTTCCCACATGATATTTAACGGCACAGGGCGTCAATGGCGGCTCCAAGGGGGGGAGCAATAGGGGCAATTCCCCCCCCCAAAGGAGCCCGGCGTATTTATTTTCATAGCCTAAAATTTATAATCGTAGACCTAATACTAAATGAGATTAAATTTAAAATGAGCCGATGTTTATTTCTTTATATATATATATATATATATATATATATATATATATATATATATATATATATATATATAAATAATCCTCCCCCCTAAAAAAAACCTCTGGACTGGAGCCGCCCCTGGAGGGCGTGTCGTATATCAGGACCGGAGATAATGTCTTTTGCATGGGTGTCCAAATACTTATTGGGAGATAGTGTATATATATGTGTGTGTGTGTGTGTGTGTGTGTAGGTATATAAATTGTAATTTTACCCAAGCATCGGTGTTTGTAATTGTTCGCTATCGGCTTTAAGCAGTAGAGGCCGGTTAGTTTACCTATCGAGCTGTAAATGATGATAATTTAAATCAAACATGTGACTGTGACTCGGTATTGGGAAAGTGGAAACAGTAAGAACGTAAATACATCTCCGTAATGACAGATTAGTTTTCTTTTGAATATATGTTTAATAGAAGTCCGTCTCTGATTAGATAAATTTATCACATAGTTTTGAGAAGGAATGAAATGATGAGGTTTTCTTTTCCCATTTATCGAAACTGGTTCTATTTTTACAGTTATAATATAACATAAAATATATAGGCAAAATTTAAATGTACATGTTTAAGGCATACGTATAAATATTTTTACGCTAGATTATGACGTCTACATGTAAGTGTAGTATGGTAAATTGAAGTAAAAACTGTAAGTAGGAAGACTTTATTGATTTTTATATAACTACTAAAAACTTTCCGCTTTAGTCTTTTTATCTGTTAAAATTTTATATTTGGACAGTCTGTAAAGAAAAATCAATAGCTTAATTTTAAAGAAAAATAATTCCCTTTTGTATGTAAAATGAATTGCTCTGCAGTTTATCAAGGTACTTCAATATTATCTCTCAACTATACATAGTTTGAAAAATGGTTATACAGTATCTCAGCTGAAGTCTCAACTAATATAATGTGGTAGAGTAACACACACCTCTTGACACGAAATGCTGAAAATTTTTCACTTAAACTATTTTTCAAAAGTTCACTGGTTTACCCAGACTCGTGACTGGCTTTATCAAGAATTTTTCTTACACTTGACCCGATGGCACGCATTCTTTGGAACAATATAGTGCCAGTCAAAGCGATTGTGTTCAAAACAAACTCACATTTCCTGATAAAACTGAAGATAAACTAAAGATAAAACTAAAATGGATAAATCTGATGGCAAAAAGACAGGCTGTGGACATACGTTCCTTCATTGAGATTCTTATTCAAAACAGAGTTTCCTTCCTCTTATGTTATATCCTATTCTGATGTTTTAAATATTGTTTTGAGAGAGGAAAATATTGCAAAATATTATAGAAAAATACTTTACCAGCTCATTACATAGTTACAGGGTAATCTCCTTCATAACGAGGTGTTTGGAACCCCATTCAGATCACGACACTTTCTAATTTCAAAAACAAAGCTAATTTATGGTAAGATTGATAATTATTCATATCGCAGTTAATTACAATTATAAATCAGAATATATTTTGAATAACATTGAGATTCCTCTAATATAAAATAACTAGTGACAAAACCTATTTGAATTAGCGCGCTGTCCGGATTATTCAAAATCCCATTTAAGATGCATTTTTCAAGTAAATAGTAACTCAAATCAATAATTTATGCAATTTTAGCTAAAGAATAATAGATATACTCAAAAAGTTGGGATTATGATCACGAGAGGGAAATGCCCCATACTAGAGCAGTGATCTGAAAAATCTAGCACTGTGTATACCAGCAATATCGAAACACCAAACGATCGTAAGTTTATCACAAGGTGTTGAATTTCGTCAGGGGATCATCAAATACCATGTATAAAGAAGCTTTTAAAAATTCAAGACTTTGGGAGTAAGATCTAAGACGATGAAAAGATTATAGAAAATGATGAAGCTGAAAGGGAAAAGCAATGGATAAGTAATCTTCAAAATTTTATGCAAGCAGCATGTTTGCTTTTAATTCTCATGTAATAACCATATGGGACTGTAAAAATATCAGTATTATAGCACGGTTGGCAGTTTTGTTTTATCTAATTTTGTAGCTTAGATGAGGCTAAATTTCTTCCTACTGGAGTTTGTAATAGCGAGGTTTGTCGTAATTTTACCACTGGAAGTAATTGTTAGTAAACATACCATTGACGACTGAAGCGGACTGCTTTGCAAAAAGACACGGGACAAGATAGTTTAAAAAATAATCCCAGCTGGCCTTTACAGTGAAATAAAATAACAAAATTTTGGATAAAATACAGTTTTATTCCATTAATAGTACAAAATGAAACATTTGTGCACTATCTTATACAAGACATGTTCTGGCTGCATACCTATTTCGCACTGAAGTAAAATATTGTGACCTCATTTCTGTTCTAAATTCTGTTTTTCAAAACCTCTTGCGTTGGCTCTTGTGCAATGCTAGAGGAGATCGAAAAAAAGGGAGGTTACATCGTTTAAAATTCACAATAATAATTAGAAGGGCTGACGAGTTTCGTGCCAACACGTGTAATCCGTCATCAGACCTTCAGTACATCAAATGTCATAGACTCTTCGAATTACTCACAAATGCATAAATAACTTGAGTACTTTTCAGTATCGTGGTTATTAGACTTGTACAGGTATACAGACGATGCTATTATTGAACGACTGAATTGAAGGTTAAACCTTCCTAAATTCACAATAATATACATTCCGGAAAGAAATGAATCTGTCATCTGCCCAGTGAAACTAGCACATCCAATGCTTTATAAACGGCTTATTAAATGAAAAATTTGAAAGAAATTTTATTTTCAAGGATACGCTAGGTATGTTTCAAATTATCGCAAGTTGGCGTTAAAAATACACTTCTGATCAAAGAGATGATCTTAATTAAAAGAAGTTTTTTTGAGGAGGATGTGGTATGTTTCTCCCCAGCTCATTGCAAACACCAAGTTCACTGAAAATTCCTGAGATTTTCAGGATTTTAAAGTTAAAGTTCAGAATTACAGGATAACGGGTAAAAAAGCACACAAAAAACTTCTAGTTCAATTTTCGAACAATAACTAAAAGTTAGCTTTGTATAGTTGCATTGTCTGCATTATCAAAGCGTGTCTTTTAGTTAGCTGGCTCATTATCTCCTTGGGGAAGTTGCTTTGTCAGCCATCTGTGCTTTAATTCTGATCTAATTAAATATTGTGAATTCACTTTAATATGAGCCTGAGGATTCTTTTATTCCAAGTATGCATTTAGGAATATTTTGAACATAAAATAAACACACACATACACACATTTTCGAACATTCCTCTCTTGCCCGTGCGACATATAAAGCGATAAATATCCTCCTCTATTAAATCTATCTATCTCAGCCTGTATAGAGAGAAGGCTATGGGAAAAAGTGGAATTTCATATTGAATACGTCGGCAAGAATTTCCAGCTCCTTACCTATAGCGGTCGGTGTGGCTTGCTTTAAACTTGCCACGGGTCACGACTACTTACAGAGTCACCTGTATCGAATGGGACTGGCAGATACAGATACCTGCCCTCTTTGCGACTATGCCGTGCCCATGACTGGAGAGCACATCAGCATATGCCCTGTTGTTCTTGAATGTTTCCCTTTATGTGTTACAAACGGAGCCTCTGGCGATTGTTTGTATTGTTCATTTTTATATTGGGGTGCTCGTCGACTCATGAACCAGAGGTCGGAGACGGGTATAGGATTAAAAAAAAGCCAGTAAATGTCGTTACTCTGGAAGAAAGCTCCGAAATTCATGAAATTGAGGAACCTGGCACCTAAAGTAACTTATGGGAAGCTGGAATATCTGCAATCTCTCGTATCGTTACAGCTTCTAATGCTACCGAACTCCTGACCTTGGTACTAACAACTGTTGGGTTCAATAGGTCCTCGGTCATGAACGATCTTACAGGTTTGCAAATTTTTTTACAAGCATGAATCTTGCGTATTTTTACTTTTTGAAAAGAGAAAAACTCATGGAAATTACCTTGCTCACAAAAGAAACTACTTGAATAGATTATATTTTAAATTTTCTAAAGTGAGAAAAAGTTATTACTGGCACGAAAGACAACCCAACGGCTCAGAAGTCGAGCAAAAAACCCCCAATTACCCGGTCAGAGGCATAGAATTTTCCATCTTTTATTTTCTTATTTTATTTTGTGCATTTCTTAACGAGTATAAAAATGTAAAATTTAAAAAAACCCTATTTAAATTTAACTAGTTATTTTGAGAATACAACACAATCTCTAACAGCAAGTTTGTTCGTGATTAACAGGGAACATTAATAACGACCACGAGGAAGTCTTTCCTGATCGATATGGTTGTTTGCTGAAGAATAAGATTAATAATCAATCATAAAACTGTCTATGATCAGACGGATAGAATCGCCGAAAAATATCCAAGTGTTGCCGAATGCAATGAAAAATAAAGGTAAAGTTTTTTTATTTTACTTGACAGAAACTAGACATTTGAGATTATCTGGCATAATTTCCCTTCGCCTATTTAATTAGGGCAAAGCACAGATAAATGAACATATTTACTTTTTAGATTAACAATTGTTAAAACAGTAAAATTATCAAGAAAGGTAGGTCAATTTTGCCTTTTAAAAATACTTTTTTCCTCCTTGACTTAGTTTAAGATATGTAAAACCCATAATATGGTTATCGCAAAACTGACTTAGTTCTTAGTTTTTATTATCTTTTACTAAATAAAGAATTATTTATTTAGAAACTGGATGTTTAAGGTAAAATTATAAATTGATTTCATGGATTTTCCAGTACTTTAACATACAAACAATTTATGTGATATACATTCGTATTATTTATTTAAATTTATCTCCTTTGTGATGGCCGCAAGATGGTACCGAAAACAAAATAATTGAAAAACTTTTAAACTGAGTTAAAGGTAAAAAAATATATGGGGTGGTACGTTTTTGACCGGCGCATACAATACACGTGGCTTTGTTTACAGATAGGCGTTTAGTCAGGGCATTTATCTACATACTTTTGGAGGAATACTACAGATCAGTGGCTCTAAAAATTTTCCTAGATTGGGCCATTTGGTCATGGCTAAAATTTAGTGTAACTGTGATAAAAAATTCTCCCCAACTTGGAGCGTTAGAAAATATTCATGACTACCTAGTGAATTGTCGATGATATCTTAAAAAAATTTTAAAAATGGAAAAAAACCTGTGCAAAAATATATCAGATGGGAAAAGAGGTATTTATAGTGAATTCTCCTTGTAATAGCCATGACATTATTTCTTCTTGATATTCGTTATGATTAGATAAAAAATAAAGCATAAAACCATTTTTTTAAATCTTTATGAAAAATATTTTTTTACCCAGAAATTCGTTCAAAAACAAAATTAAAACGAAATTAGAACACAAATGTTTGGAGCTCAAAATTTTCAATTTTAGTTCTCAAGTTAAGAAATTATAAATTGCTTAACTTTTTATATAATAGTGATGTGTATGCACGTCTTAACTCAAATTTCTGGGTTATTGTATTCCAGTTTAAAAATTCAAATAAGTTTTGAGATCAAAATTATTATTCCTTATGGGGTTTTAACCCGGGGCACTTATGTTTTAGGTGTCCTAAGGAAAATAGAGTATCTAAGTACGCATTCGAAAGAAAAATAAAACTAAATATTTCAAGTAAAAAAAAGGAAAAAATTAACTCTCACGTTTGTTCTTTTGTCGTTTTGCTAGTTTTCCCTTAAAAACTGCTTCATTTGGTACGCGTTCCACAGAGGACCACTGAAAGTTCCATGTTTGATTCCCATATATGTTTTGCCTATGAGGGGCACTTGTCAACCAAGACATTAGCTCTTTAAGGGGACAAGAGACTTTCAACGTCGAAATTTTTTAACTTTATATACAGAATGAAAATAATTAATATTCTTTTTGACTACATTAAAGACTCTTAAAATTCAAAATAAGGATGTTTTAGCAGAAACATGCCTGTTTTTAAATTTTTTTTCAAAAATGCTAGGATTTTTCAAAATGCTCTGTGGGTATTCCATATCATTTAAAAACTTTAAATTTTTAAATATGAGTTTACCATATATATATAAGCATAATTATGCATTGAATTCTTTTTGTTTGAATTTTAATTAAAAGGGCTAAAATTAGAAAACTATCTGTGGTTTCAAAGAAGGATGCATAGTTTTGTGACAAACACTTCCATTTACAATCCAGAGAAATTTGAAAGAAATTAGAAAGAAATAAATGCGCATGGAACATTTTGAAAATTTCTAGCATTTTTGAAGAATTCTTTGAAAAAACAGGTCCTTTTCGTCCACAAAAATACTTATTTGTGAATTCTAAGGGCATTCAATGTAGCAAAAAATAATATTAATTATTCTCATTTTGTTCATAGAGGATAATACAGGGTTAGCACAAATGAAGACCAGATTTAAAAAAAAATATTTTCGAAACTATTACACATATTACAATAAGTGATACACGAAATTAAAAAAAAAATGTCAAGTTTTTTTTTCCACCGTCGGTAGCAGGTAGCAATTATCTGGACATGTTGCAAATTTGGTTATTTTGGTTGAGGACGGCACAAATTTTGTGTTTCAACAGGATGGAGCCTCAGCCCATTGGTCTTTACATGCACGTGGTTACTTAAACGAGGAGATTCCACACCGATGGATGAGGGTGTACGGGTGACATTGGTTTACCCTTAATCACATGGCCACCAAGATCCCCGGACCTTATGCTATGTGATTTCTTTTGTGGGGTTAAGTTAAAGACACTGTTTATGCACCACCGATTCCGAAAACACTGCAAGAACTTAACGAACGCATTTGTGCAGCATTAAGAACCATTGACAGTGTGATACCACAAAATGTGTGGAACGAACTTGATTACACATTAGATGTTTGTCGTGTAACAAAATGGTCACACATTGAACATTTGTAACTGAAAATAAAACTTGGTATATATTTCTTTAATTTTGTGTATCACTTATTGTAATATGTATAACAGTTTCGAAAATATAAATATTTAAAATCCTGTCATTCATTTGTGCTAACCCTGTAATGGAAATTTAAAATAAAACGAGGTTGAAGGTCCCCTTGTTCCCTTAACTCTTTCAGGGGCAACAACCTCTACTTTTGCACGGGGAAGATTTTCCCCCGATTTTTTAAATCTAAAATATCTTGAAAAATTTTACAATGAAAGGTTGCAAATTTTTTTACTTCTTTAAACTGATAACAGATGGCAGTACTAGAAATTGTTCTGCTCATTTAACTGGAATACATTGAGTGCAAGTGAAAATAAATACTAGATAGAGGCGTTTGCATTGTGCAAACGGCGCCCCTCAAAGGGTTAACAGCGAGAATCATTGTGTGCCTTCCCCCTCAGCCTGGTGCCACCTTAATTTTGACCTAGCACCCCAGGGGCGACATCTGGGAAAATCGTACCTTTTCCCACCTTCTCTGTCCTCATACAAGGAATTTCCGGTCTTCAGATTTAACGTGCCCAAATCCGGCCTAGACACGAAGGTCATGGCGTTCGTCGAGATTCGAAATGAGCACCTTCAGTTCTGAGAAGCCCAACTCGCTATCACTTGGCTATCTCGGGCCGATTCCCGTAGATGAGAAGGCCATTAAAAATCTCTGTTCATAAGCTGATTACTAGCTAATAGAACAGTTGGTTTTATTTTCTTTTGCGTGATTCGATTTTTTTTTCGAAAACTTTGAGACCTACATTTTAAAGCCCTTTCCAAATGGATACAAACATACCTTATTTCCGGAGGTCTCAAAGCTACAGATCATAATACCTAAGGCCAAAGCCCCATTCAATCCGCTTGGAGAATTGTTTCAAGAATGCGAAAAAACAGAATAGCTCCTTAGGGAACTGTACATTTAGACAGCGGAGAAAAAATTGCTGTCGACAGGCCGATAATTCTCATTTTGCTTTCCTAAAACTAAAAACTAAATCAAACCAAACGATTATACGAACTTCTTTTACCTCTAATTGACAGGCTCTGATGGGTGTGTGCCGTATATCACTAGAACTATATTAAATTTTAGTTTATAGTTAAAACCTAGTTTTGAATGAATGAGGCGGCTCTATCCAAGGCATCTCTCAAACTCTGTCTGGAGGTAATAATAAGCTTTCACTGCTTGCGAAAAAAACTGATTGAGAAAAAGTAATTGGAATACGTCAAAAATACAATTTTCTCGGATCCTTTTAAATTACGAATGAAAAAACCAAATCCTCGTGCACAGCAGAGAAAAAAAATAAAAACACGGAAAAGTCAATTAGTAATTTCGAAATAGAATGTGACTAAATGCATTTATATATAACGACTGAGAAGTGAAAGGAAGTGGGTGCTGAAATTCGAGCAGAGGGAAATTCCTACGTGACCGCCATTCCAATTGGATGGGCAACATTTGATACCAAGGCGTTGTTATATTTTGGACAGGGAGGTAGTTCCTTAAGCATATGTAAATCTGGAAGAAAATAGATAGAGAGGTGTCGTAAGAAGTGAAAGTTAGGGGGAAGGGGGTTAAGACATATACCATTGCCACAGATAGTTTTTAATTGAATCTCGTTCCGGAACATGATTAACGAGCTGACTAGACAAGGAACAATTCCTTGAATAAACACCATTATTTACCTTTTGGAAGTTAGGTGAATTAGTTAAGAACAATTAAATATTTTTAATTTATGTTGCTGGCTCGAGCCAATTGGGCGCTGCAGTGAAAGTGACGGAACAGATATCAAAAGTTTGATTGTTCATAAATCACTCTTGACATGTTTTCATCGATAAATTAGAAGGCTACTTTTTATCCTGTTTGTATTTTACTGAGGAGAAATAGGAGTAATTTAATTAATTATTATGTAAACTGATATCAGGGGGTAAGAAAGGATGCCTATTCCTATTTTTTGTTTATTTACTTATTTTTTTTTTATAACAAGAATGAAATGTTTTACCACAGTTACTTTAGAGTGTTCCAATTCCACTGCTTTTTTTCCTAAACAAGTTTTGAAGAACTTTACGTGCTGAAAATTCTTTTGCATATTGAACTTACAGTACTCGGATTTAGAACTGGGGAATTTTCTGGTACATTAGGCGCCCTGTTTAGCTGAAATGAGATGAATGTTGTTTCTCTGAGACATCTTTTACCGTTCAAATGATTTGTAGGATGGTGTCTTGGAAAACGCATGTTTACAGCTTTTATGGAATATTAAAAGGAAAACTAAACAAGATTACGATATTTTAAAGTTAGAGGTATAGAGAAAAAACCGTTCCTCCTCCTGCCTTGAAAAAGTATAAACGAGGCTTCTTGGTATATTGATCTTTCAGCAACTTCGCCCTGTTTTCTTGCGTTCTAAATATTAAAATAAAAATAAATCCAATATTTTTAACCACTTTAGAAAAGCGTGAGGGAAGAACGCTACATCTTGCTACATAATTACACCTGGCGGGCACTACACCCGTTTGAAAGAGAACTGCTTTTGTCTCTCCACTTTAGGTGAACTGATGTCATTTACATAAATGTTCTAAAATCCAAGAAATGGTTGCTGTAGATCACAGACATTATCTATTAATCAACTACAAGCAATTCGGAACAGTTTCAAAGTGTTTGGAATTCAAAGTGAACGCTTTATTTAATAAATAAACTTTTATGTTTTAACTTGTGATCCTGACGCATACATTTTTACTCGTAATTACGGCTTTGCTATCACTGTATGTAATGACTGTTTTATTTAAATTCCAAACTATATAATTAATTTTATTAGAAATCACTTTATCCTAGGTATAAAGTAGCCACTAATGAAATATACAGTGCCAATTTTTTTTTAAGTTACTTATCTCACCAAATTAAATAGTTTAGAAAAGCCTTTTAGAAAAATAATATTTCTTCTTTGGATTTCTTCAAAGTAAATTTGTAGATGGAGTATTTAAACTGATAAAATACAATTGACAAATATTTTGTTTTTGAAATAAGTGATATCATTTTATTTTTATGATTTGCGAAATAAAAACATCTTTTACCGAAATTAAATAGCAAATTTGAAAGGAATATCAGAGGGAGAGGGGTTAAATAATATATGATTCAGTCTATAACTGCTATAACAGTATGATTACATGGTTATTAGAGGTTTTTTGTCCGAATATGAAGAATTATACTACCAAACAATGGAAATACAGATACAAATTTATCGGATACAGTAAATACATTGAAATTGCTTGAGACTGTTTGATATTAACAAAGAAATTGTTAAAATTTCCAAGGACTGCATAACCGGTGGATAATCAAACTTTTTGTAGCTATTAAACGCCTCTTTAAATTAATTATAATAGAACTAAGTATAAATGGTGTAACACATTTGAAATTTAAGTAATTAAAAATATTTGTAATATTTCTGTGCTTTATGATCCTGACTTTTAGTTTGTTCAAAACAAGGAGTTAAGTTCCTACATAGCTTTGAACTTATTCTTGTAATTTTGCTATGTACTTTAATTTTGCAAATTAAAAAAATCGACTATATCAATTATAATTTATGTGTAACTACATAAAATAAATTACAGTAGGTCCCCTTACATTCGAGGGGGTATGGATGTCAGACCCAAGCATAAGTGGATGATCCATGCATATCTGTCACCACTCCACATTAACTCCCGATGCTATAAACCCTTTTTAACTGATACACAAATAGATCAATGTCCTACAGACATCAACATTATTTTGTGAATTTTAAATTATATTATTAATAACGCAAGCTTTCATTCAAACGGATAGTGAGCGAGAGAGAATGTACATACAGCAGGCATACAATTTGTTGTTGTTGATGTTTACCAATGAGGGAACATCATTGGTAAACACCAACAACATTATTCTCTGGAATAATGTGCAAATATCTTGATTGTCAATTCAGAAATTTGCACATTATCCCCGAGAATTGTTTATTGCTTTCGATGGAGGCATCGAATAGGGAAACCAACATCACCCCCTGGGGCCACTTCAATTTAGACCGAGCACCTCCAGGGGCGACATCTGGGGGGGGGGGGAATCGTACCTTCTCCTACCCTCTCTTTTCGGTAGGACTCTCTGGCCTAGAGATTTAATATGCTCATATCATACTAAGATACGAAGTAATTTAAGGGCTTTCGTCAGGATTCAAACGGAGCAGCCCCAGGTCTAAAACCAACGCGCTACCACTAGGCTACCTCGGGCCCGGCATACAATATGTAATACATGATGGGTACATCAATTAAAAGGGAGTAAACACTGTGATATAATTAAAATTTTTAATTTTTGGTACAAATTGGCTGTAAAGCTTTAGTCGCCTTTCTGTTAAATTATTGAGGGAGTATTCACGACTAATTAAATTTTCGATAGTCGAAGGCAACTATATTAATTTTTACAAACTAAATGTTAAGGGGACACAAGAGACCTTAAACCTCAAATTTTTTAACTTTCAATTTTCAACACTATATAAAGAAGGAGAATAATTAACATGCTTTTCTACTACATTTAAGATCCTTATAAAGAGCCTTATATAGAATTCAAAATTTGGCTTATTTTGGCAGAATAATGCCTAGTTTTCGAATTTCTTTTTAGGAATGCTAACATTTTTCAAAATGATCTATGCGCATTCCATATGCTTTAAAAACCGTAATTCTTTTAATACAAGTTTACCATATATGTGAAACATAATTGAGCATTGAATCTTTTTTCTGCATGAATCTATAGTCATAAATAATTTTTTTTAAATTCTGCTCACTATTTTTTTATGTTTTTGTATGTTTTTACTTTATTATTTCATGGTCTATAAATTTGAAAAAATATTTGTAGTTTCAAAGAACTATCCATAGTTTTATGACGAACACTTCAATTAAATATCCTGGAAAATTTGGAAGAAATCAGACAAAAATTAATGCGAATGGAGCATTTTGAAAATTCTAGCATTTTTGAAGAATTTTTTGATAAACAAGCCTTATTCTTCCATAAAATACTTATTTGTGAATTCTGAGTAAACTTCAATGTGTAAAAAAAAGATATTAAATACACTTATGTGGTATGTAAAGAAAAATATTGAAAATTTAAGAAAACGAGGTGGAAGGTCCCTTGTCCCTATAAACAGGGGCAGCTCCAGTGCAGAGTTTTTTTTTTGGGG